>CM035425.1:41451795-41459295 GCA_020310875.1 Ceratopteris richardii
CACAACAGATTCATATATGAGATTTCCATTTGTCATGGATTCTACACAACCCCAGGTCATATATTACACCTAGACAAACTACTATAGATTATCAAATTTTAAATAAATAGAGAATGCTTATCCATACCGGCACTTGTTTAAGTGTGTTATTACTGTAACATTTACACACCCGTATTCTATGATTTCCAATTTCAAATTCAACCAGTCTTCTGAGCATACTAGTCCAGCCCCACTAAGGTTAAGTTAAGCACATTGACTAACTGAAGTTCTTCCTCAACACCAAGGCTCTTTCTGAACACCATGGCCAAATAGAATGAATGGAATATGTTCATACTAACGTGCAACACGAGGTTTATGATATTGTAAGTCTCTACACACCAAACGTTTATTTTTCCTTGAAACATGGTTAGCTTCATGTTCAAACGTATCAATTGAATACCTCATAGCCTAGAAGTGAGGACAAGTTGCCATACACTTACACATGCTCAAGCTTGGACATGCTATAGAGGCAGAAGTGAGGACAAGTTGCCATACACTTACACATGCTCAAGGTTGGACATGCTACAGAGGCAGATGTGAGGACAAGTTGCAATACATTTACACATGCTCAAGCTTGGACATGCTATAGAGGCGACATTTTATTTACCCGAAGACGACCTTCTTCCTTTTTATGCAACACAATCATTATCTTACTTAGATTCTAAAAACGTACCATAGAAACATCATTCAACTTCTACACCTATAGATTTTGAACATGAGCAAAGAATCAAGTGCATTTTGATGAAATAAAAACATATAGTAGATCAAATAATCAAGCTGAATGACTAACCTTATAAAAGAGTGTGTTCCAATGTATATACTCTTCAAGTTCCTATGTAGTCTTATCTAGGCTCGAAGCTTTATACTTTCATGTCGGACAGCAAAATCTGTTGAAAATAAGATTAACCCAATCATAAACATCCAATATTTTCTCTGACATATTAAGAATATTGTAAGAACATACGAAAATACTCAATATTTCATTCCATTTCTTTAGGCTATTTGACTGAGTGAATCACAACAATGTACTGTCATATGACAATAGTGTACCGTCATATGAAATAAATAATCATGTATACATGTCTGCATAACTTATCTAAACAATAACAATAAACTCTGTCATCTTTCAAGTCATCAATTGCTGTAAAATGATGCACAGAATTGTATGTACCTTTTCCTTGAAACTTGAAAGATCGAAGAATGGTCACTGATATTTTGTGAGAACTGAGGGCTTGGGCTAATGTGAGCTGTTATGTCCAAGCTTGCAAGAGATCTCCATCGAGGGTTGTTAATCTCGGGCACTGCCTAAACTTGAAAGATCAAGGTACAATGTCACCTTTGTTTCTTGCATAATGCAACCTGCTGAAGTTCTAAGCTTTCGATACTGATATGTTGGCCTCTTTACTATCTACCTTTGTTTCCTGCACACTGCAACCTACTAAAGTTCTAAGTTTTTGATAATCATACGTTGGATTCTTCACTGTCTGTCATCACTCCTGAGTATGAAGAGTCTCAACTTTCAAGCTCTAGTTGCAACAGAGAATGAAATGTGCTCATGCCAATGGGTTATCATAGTCACTGTGCACTCTGCTTAGAATTCCAAAACCTGCACGAACTTATACAAAACGCGTTGGAACTTAGAACGCATAGTTCAACCTGCAAGCTGCAATGTAGAGCCACATATGCATGTAGGGTGGAACAAATGTCAATGGCTTATCAACTTATCGTGGGCAGACTGCACTCCACAAAGAACTCCAGATTTTAAAATCTGCAGAAAGAACTCCCTAGAGTTTGCAACTGAAAAGTGAATGCACGGGGCTCAATGAACTTTGTAAAACATATTGGTATGATGCAGCTTTCATACGTACAAAATTCTAAAATTGTCCGGACTTCAGTCTTCGGAGTGCCCTCTCAAACTTCGAAGTGAAAAAGTCATTTTTACGGAATGTGAATTTTGCCCAGTATTACGTAAATCATTGCTTGTAATGTTGCTTTTTATTTATGATCATTATATTATATAGATCATATGACATAGGTTCATATGGTATCACTTTTCAAATCCATGGCGGGCCTTGGGATATACAAATTATCATGTACATACATTTGATATGTATATATTATGTGATAGGATGCCCACTGCCCAGCATATATATGGACATATATATAAGCACATGATGCCCAGGTTTTCATATATATATATATATATATATATATATGGACATATATATAAGCACAGGATGCCCAGGTTTTCAGATGCCTGAACAATCTATATGGGCATCAAAGGATGCCCTAAAGTCAGTTTGATGCCCAGTTTGGGCATCAAATTTAAGGCCTAATCCAAGTTCAATTGTGCCAAATTCTGCTCTTCATAATTTGTAAACCACCCTTGATGTAATGACACTCGAAATGATGCTCCAAAAATGAGAAGCCAATCATGAGAAGGAGATTCTAGGGAGAACATTTCGATGAATGTTCCACAATTCAATGAGAGAACCTCATTGAATGTAGCTTCCTTGTTAGAAGTTGTATTGTAGATAGGAAAATGTTCCTAGTTGAATAGTCCACTAAAGTTCTAATTTCATTTGAAATCATGTTCACTTCTTTAATTTTTCCTTTTTACATATGTTTGAAAGACAAAATTTATACCATGCTCATCACACTTCCACTAGATTTCTCCTTGGATTTGGCATTCTTTAGGACCTTTTATTCTTGCTTCATATGTCTCATGTTGTGATAGTGATAGCACTCCACTTCTTGGTTTTTAAAGACAACTTTAGGGTTGCGATTCTGGTCCTAATGTCTGAATTGTGTGAGCTTCACCTCCCAAAGTCACCATCTTTGAATTTCTCTAAATTTTCATACTTTGAAACATGCTAGAAATGTCCATATAGATGACTTTGCCTTGTGTTTCACTATTGTTTATTGCCATGCAAAGTGTATCCCATGTAGTGAGATTCAAAGCTCACATAGCGTTTACATGAGGTATACCTTGTTCGATGCCTTGGCCTTCTTTTAGATATTGCACACATTTTTCCATTTACTTTTCATTGTCTTGCATTCTATCACTCCAAAATAAACATTATTGGCTAATAGTTGCCAAATCATTTACCTAAACATTTGAACAAGATCTTCCCACTCATTGACATCCATGTTAGTTGACTTTGCTATTCTTTCCATCACCCTCCATTGCATCCTCTATAATAATACATCCATGATCTAATTTGTCTAAAGATGAAAGTTCATCCCTTCAAACTTCTTGATCTCATGCCTCATTTCCTAGAAGAAGAAGAAGAAGAAGAAGAAGAAGAAGAAGAAGAAGAAGAAGAAGAAGAAGAAGAAGCCATAGATGCAATCACCTCAAGTAACTTATTGTTTTCTCGTTATCAAGACCGTAGATAAAAAACCATGGGAGTATCATGGTAGTATTTAAAAAAATTGTACTTAATTGAAATGATTCTGATGACAAACCCCTTCATGCTAGTGATAATGCTTGATATCAGCTAGTCATCCATCTAAACTTTTCATATAACAACTTTCACTAACTAATTCCCTTTTTCTTGAAGGGAAAAAGAATTCCCACGTGAGTCGCAACCCTCAAGGTTTCTCGAAAGACTCAAGACAATGCAAGGAATGACTTGTAGCCCATCTGCTCCCACCATAGCTTAACCAGCTCAAGCTTCTCTATTTTATGGCCACTATCTTCCTCTACTTTTTGTAACTACCTTATCCAAGCCCATAGATAAAACTACAACAAACCCTAACTCTCTTATGCTGACTTTCCCTTTTTGCACGTACATAGAAAATTTGGTATGAATTGTGGCTCTTGCCAACACTGTCCTTGAGCACCAAGACAATCACTAGCTCTAACACCACTTGTTGGATATTATCCATAGCTAATAAAAGATCCACAATAGATTTACCCGCACATGAAAGTAACTTACAAAAATAATCCAAGACACATGAATCAAAAAATTAATACTGCTACAAATACATGCTTGCATGGCTGAAAGTAAGTTGCGCATAGAAAATATTACAAAATTAAAGGGAAAATAAGGGAGTAGGATGAAGCACAATAAACACACAAACATTGACAGTTTGATAAAACACAAAGTAAGAGCTTTAGCATCATTCTATGTGATGTATGATGATCTTGCCTCACTCATAATTACCCTTTCTTATTACTTCAAGTAAAGAATAAAATGAATCTAGGGATGAACATGTAAGATGCATTACAAGTTTTCATTAGTTATAGGTGACGAATTGCCTTCATTACAAGTATTAATTAAGGCAAGACCAAAGTACAATCAGCACTAGAGTCTTGATCTGCATATGGGCTTTCTAGCCTCATCAGCTTGTGTAAAACCATAGAGAATGAACAACACCTCCCCTTCCTCCCATAACCTCCTATATTCCACCCCCCTTTCCTCCCATAATCTCCTTTATTCCTCTCCCTTTTCCCGAAACCCCCAAAACTTTGTCTCCCCCACCCCCACATGCCCCAAGCCCTTGCTCTTCTATCTAACCTACATGCACCACATCATCCCACCCGCTTATGCCATTAAATTGTCCATGCCTATGCCCCCTATCTGCATATGCATCTTACTTCTTTGTCACAAGTGTAAATGTTTCACAAATCTTATCTATTTACCTCTCATCACCAGTGCTTCAAATGTATCACATGACTTGTGTGTAAGTGTCTTTGCCATCTCATGTATATTGATCTCCTCTCCATGAGTCACTCTCCTTGACATTGGTCCTCTATTTTTCACGCCTTTTCTATATTCTGAGATTCCACTCATGCTACTATACGCCCTTGATTCATGCTCTTAAACCATTTCCATTTCTGTAGTCATGGGATTCTTTTGTGCAACATCTCCAATTATGGCATTCATCTCCAATTATGGCATTCATCTCCAATTATGGCATTCATCTCCAATTATGGCATTCATCTCCAATTATGGAATTCTTCTCTACGACATGCTTTCTTGTTCCTTCCACCTCATGTGCACCCTTCACCCTTGCCCCATATTCCTCAATTGTCCATTGGCCAAGGATCCTGTAGAAGGGGTCCCAATGGTCATCTTCATAACCTAAGAAGTCCCTATTCTCGTATCCCTTTGATGGTTCCACCTTTTGGGGAACCTTATAACTCGTAAGAAAAGTCTTTTGCCCATAAACCAAATTCTTCCTCCATTCTAGCTACCTCTTCCCCTTAGTAGGCATGTGTCACTTCCCTTAATTTTTAGGTGCCTCAATGCACACCCTGTTATGAAACTTTCTTAATACAAGTTTAGACTGTCCTATCAAACTTGTTCCTTCCAACACCTTCTACTACTACATCGATTATCTTTGAATTTGCCTCAGTTGACTCCCATTTCCTTGATTCATCGACTTGCTACAATTTGATGCTCATCAATATTATAGTCCCCATTCTTGTTCATGTTAAAGATCATCCTGGTCATCGATAACCACCCATGTTTCTTGCAACTTGTGAAGTGTCTTCCAATGCTCCCTCCTTTTTGAATGACCAACCTATTGTTGCCATATACCTCCATCCCATTCACCCTTGGATCCCATTTCCTCATGGCTCTCTAGGTATGTACCTCAATGTGATGTATTAACCATCCAGTTCTATTTACCCCATATAGGTCTCAAGCCTATCCTTGCTTCAATTCTTTTGCATAGTTTCAAGGGATCCTACCTCAATTGCCTCATCTTTGTTATCTTCCTCCTTAAGCCCTAGCCTTTTGCAAGTGTGAGTATCAAAGGAGGGCTCATCCTTGCTTATATTCATATCATCCTCCTTATCAAAATCTTTCCCACTTTCCTCCATCCCCAATCTCTTCACCCTCTTATATGAGGTTTTCAACTTTGCATGATGTTAGAGGAAAAAATATATGGATTTCTTGGAGAAATATGGACCCATAATTGAGATACATCACTATTTCTTTCTCTCATCACCCAAATATGCACTTTGCTCAAGGTGCAATGTCCTACAAAGGATGTTGACATCCTTTTCATGATGCACAAGAGGAACCAGATTCGTGATCTCACCACATCATTTAGTCATCCAAATTAGGCCTTAAACACTTAAGGCACATTGGTAGCTCCAAACTCATATGCTTATGAAGTTGGGGTCCCATTAACCTTAAGGAGGTGGTTGCAAACCACAAGGTTACATAAAGAATGCCAATGTTTCCACTTCTCTACAGGAAAGTGAGAAGAACAAAAGTTTGAAGTTCCAAGCATGTAGTCTACAATGGTGTTTATGGTAATTAATTCTATGGAAGGTATATTTTCCTATCCTTATAGGAATTTCTTCTAAGTGAAATCCAAAAGCATTAGTAGATTCCTAGACTCACGTAATAGAGAGATTCTTGCAAAGCCCTAGAATAGTTACTTGAAGCTTCAATAAGAAATGAATCTAAAGGCAAGAATAATATCTTCTCATTATGAGTAGGTTGAATAAGAACCAAAAATATCTTGAATATAAGAAATTCAAGTCAATTACAACTATGTTGGTCTTCCTTTGAAAGCCTTTGTAAAAGAAGTATGGATGTTTATTCCATTGAAAAGTCTCAAGAAAGAAAAAGTACACATCCAGCATCGTGAAATAAATCTTGTGATGGAAGCATTAGAACCTAATAAGTTTTTAAAAATAGAGGTAATTCCTTGACTTTGATTTCTTTATAGGATTTCAGTAAAACTTGCTCTATAGTCATGTATGTGGACTTTACGATAAATATTATCCACACATGAGTGTTGAATATAAAGTATGGTCGTATGTGATATCATTTTATATCTTCGCATTGATGTAGGAAAGATGGTAGAGGACGTTGGAACTTGAGATGGTAGGTACCATTTAGTCTTGGAATGAACCTTGAAGTCGGCTTGAATCCCCAAAGGGATTCAAACTTCAAACACAAAGTCCAAGTAAGTTAGAAGATCATGAAGTAAGTAGCTTCTAGGATTGTCATTTTGAATTCAGATACGACAGGTATGGTCATTCTTCAGCTATGAGATTTTCAAGTAAAATATTTGTACGAAAAACGTTGCATGAATTTTTGTGCAATAAGATCTTTGAAAATCTCCCTTCATTGCCTCAATCAAAGTTCAAAAGTCTAAGTTAGTCCAAGATGAAAGAACCCAATTGATAGTATAGCTGGTTAAAATCAAACTCATCACCCAAAACTATGCATCAAAATTGCATTTTAGTGAGGATTTTCAAGAGATTGTGTAAAAAAAAAGTTAACTTAGTAATAGTTGAAGCATTAGTATTTTGAGTAAATGTCAATGAACATTAATAGAAGCTTAGTGGGTCAACACATCGACATTTGGTACCACATTAATGTTTAGTGGTTCAATGATGGTTTAGCTTCACTCCAAGAATATTTTTGAGAATTTTGTACTGTTCTCTTAAAGATAGTCAAAATGCTTCAAGACCTTATTAACTTGAATTGA
>CM035425.1:41471795-41499295 GCA_020310875.1 Ceratopteris richardii
CTCTAACCTTTCAGGATCGAGCCTATAAATCATATCAACTTTTAGTCTGTTGTGTCACATGATTTTAAGTTCGAGCTTCTAAGTTTTGAGTCATTGTGTCCCTTAATACCAAGCTCGAACTTGATTGTTGGGTCACATGATTGAACAACGTCTTATGTGCAAAAGAACAAACAGGCTCTAACTTAAGTTCGAGCCTTAGGATCAATTCAATTTTGGGTGGCTCGAACTTAAGTTCGAGCCTCTCAGCTTTTCCAGCCATATCAAGTTTGGGATTGTTGTGTCACATGATTGAACAGTGTGTTATGTGCAAAAGAACGAACAGGCTCTAACTTAAGTTCGAGCCTCTCAGCTTTTCCAACGATATTAAGTTTATGATTGTTGGGTGACATGATATGAGCAAAAGAACAAACAGGCTCGAACTTAAGTTCGAGCCTCTCTGCTTTTCCAGCCATACCAGGTTTTCATCGATACCAGTCATATCAAGTTTATAATCAAATTGAGAGGCTCTAACTTAAGTTCGAGCCTCTCAATTTTGACTTATAATGATATTATGTTTTAGATTGTTTACTCATATGATATGAGGCTCGAACTTAAGTTCGAGCGTCTAAATTTTGATATTTCATCATCAGGCTTCAACCTTTCAGGATCCAGCCTATAAATCATATCAACTTTGAGTCTATTATGTCACATGATTTTAAGTTGGAGCTTCTAAGTTTTGAGTCATTATGTCCCTTAATACCAAGCTCAAATTTGATTGTTGGGTCACATGATTGAACAACGTGTTATGTGCAAAAGAAAAACAGGCTCGAACTTAAGTTCGAGCCTATAGATCAATTCAATTTTGGTGGGCTCGAACTTAAGTTCGAGCCTCTCAGCTTTTCCAACCATATAAAGTTTAAAATTTTTGGGTCAGATAATTGAACAGTGTGTTATGTGCAAAAGAACAAACAAGCTCGAACTTAAGTTCGAGCCTTAGCATCAATTCAATTTTAATTGGCTCGAACTTAAGTTCGAGCCTCTTAGCTTTTCCAACGATATCAAGTTTATGATTGTTGGGTCATATGATATGAGAAAAAGAACAAAGAGGCTCAAACTTAAGTTCAAGCCTCTCTGCTTTTCCAGCCATACCAAGTTTTATCGATACTAGTCAGATAAGGTTTATAATCAAATTGAGAGGCTTGAACTTAAGTTCGAGCCTCTCATTTTTGACTTATAATCATATTATGTTTCAAATTGTTTACTCATATAATATACGGCTCGAACTTAAGTTCAAGCCTCTAAATTTTGATATTTCATCATCAAGATCGAACCAAGTTTTCATCGATACTAGTCAGATAAGGTTTATAATCAAATTGAGAGGCTCGAACTTAAGTTCGAGCCTCTCAATTTTGACTTATAATCATATTATGTTTCAAATTGTTTACTCATATAATATACAGCTCGAACTTAAGTTTGAGCCTCTAAATTTTGATATTTCATCATGAGGCTCGAACCTTTCAGGATCGAATATCAACTTTGAGTCTTTTGTGTCACATGATTTTAAGTTCGAGCTTCTAAGTTTTGAGTCATTGTGTCTGTTAATACCAAGCTCGAACTTGATTGTTGGGTCACAGGATTGAACAACATCTTATGTGCAAAAGAACAAACAGGCTCGAACTTAAGTTTGAGCCTCAGCACCAATTCAATTTTAATCGGCTCGAACTTAAGTTCGAGCCTCTCAGCTTTTCCAACGATATCAAGTTTATGATTGTTGGGTCACATGATATGAGCAAAAGAACAAAGAGGCTCGAACTTAAGTTTGAGCCTCTCTGCTTTTCCAGCCATACCAAGTTTTCATCGATACCAGTCATATCAAGTTTATAATCAAATTGAGAGGCTCGAACTTAAGTTCGAGCCTCTCAATTTCGACTTATAATCATATTATATTTCAGATTGTTTACTCATATGATATGAGGCTCGAACTTAAGTTCGAGCCTCTCAATTTTGATACTGCATCATCAGGCTTGAACCTTTCAGGATTGTGCTTATAAATCATATCAACTTTGAGTCTGTTGTGTCACATGATTTTAAGTTCGCGCTTCTAAGTTTTGAGTCATTGTGTCCCTTAATACCAAGCTCGAACTTGATTGTTGGGTCACATGATTGAACAACGTCTTATGTGCAAAAGAAAAACAGGCTCGAACTTAAGTTCGAGCCTCAAGATCAATTCAATTTTGGGGGGATCGAACTTAAGTTCGAGCCTCTCTTAGCTTTTCAAGACATATCAAGCTTAGGATTGTTGGTTCCAATTCAAGTTTGGGATTGTTGGCTCATTATGATATGAGGCTCGAACTTAAGTTCGAGCTTTTGAACCATATAAAGTCTCAGTCTGTTGAGTCATAGGATGTGACACTTGAACTTAGGATCAAGTCTCTTATCTTTTTCAACTAAGGGCAGGAAGAGGTTTGAACTTCGTAAATTTGTTTTAATCTATAATTTAAAGTATAATAATTAGAGAGAATAGTATTGATAATAAATTTGATGACTATGAATGAGAAATTTGATGTTATTATATTGATATTGTTTGTTATTTTGTTGATGTGATTTAAAAAAAGTTTTTTGTTTGACTTTCAGGAGTAATGGATGTTGGGGATGTAAGGGTCATGTGACCTTACCCCCATATTCATATATATACATCAGTTATAGAGCATTGCCTCGACGGAGATCATTATGTGGGTTTCGAGGCTCTCACGCATGTCCGCGCTGTCGTCACGATTTGAAGCCATTGCTTTCGGCATAAGATGTTTTGAAGAGGTCACACATTCGGGCTGAAGTTCTAGAACTGCTTGCTTCTTACGATTTGGGAGGATACATTCGTGGCATCATACATATGTGGCCGGCTCCTATAACGACTTTCAGACTACTGCTTCGAACATCCATTTACACCGCCCAACTGGAGGAGGCAGATGATCCCACGCAGGAAGATCCAAATGTTATTCCTACCTTTCATGCTTATTCGCCATCTGGCGATGTGATTTTTATTGTCCATGGAACGACCGTATTAGAAAGCAGCCGCGTGAAACTTTAGCCAGGTACGAAAAGGTGGCCAAGTTGTCCCGGACTCCTGCTTGCAGGTTGGCTGTGTCAGCTTTGATGGAACCACCCGAGTACAGTCTCTCCCTTATCAAGTTTCTGCTTCTGGCCGGGGTTTCCTTGCGATCTGTGGTTCCTACTTGCTCTTCAACCACCCGCACGCAGACAACTAGAAGTATGAGCGCGAGGACACAGGGATGCGATCAAGTGCTTCTTTGGCCTCATCTTTTCGTTTCCTGTCTTTTGTAGATTGTCTGCATCAGGTCATATACAGATTCTAGCGGGAAATTGTCCGTCTAATATGATTTTGACAGCTGTCGTCCATTTAAGATGATAAACATCCTAAAATCAACAACGTCATTTGGATGTCTGTTGTCATCGTGACTCTGAAGCGCTTTTATTTAAAGATTTCCTCTCGACGACACTGATCATTTTTACAGAGCATTGTTTTTGTACGATGTCTCTGCACAGTAAAGACATATCGCAGCTCTTCTTGTTCATTGACGTTGCAACGCTGGGGGATGAGATTTCCTGATTGTAATACAATTCTTTTGCAACAAATGAGCATCTCAAAACAGTTTCAAAACAAAGTAACCGGCAACATTAACTTGCTGAAATCTTGCAAAAGGCAGGCATCGCAGCAATGTTCCTTCATCGAGCTTAGAACATTCAGGGTGTGAGATCTCCTTTTGTTGCCACAGGAAACCATTATAACACAGTATTGGCGAAGAGAGTGACCAGAAAGATATGCTAGTTGATTAACTAATCGGGAAAGTCTGGAGATTTCCCCCTGAATCCCACTGTGTATGATATCAAATATTTGATGAAGTTCTGTAACAACCTGCACGGGGGTCTGAACAGATTGGCAGAGATATTAGAGATGGAAAGGTTCGGATCATGCCATCAGGCTGGCTCTGATAGTCTGGTAACATCGTATGCATTTTTGTATTAGGATTTTGATACTAGTGCTTGTGGTTTCTTTATATATACAGCCCCTTGTTCTAGTGAATGAAATATTGTTGATGTTGTACTGGTTATTATAAAGGTGAAATGATTTTTTTAACTTCTGATTTCTGTAAAGATCATGGTTGCAAATTCTTCTCAAAGTAGATGAGTTGGCAGTTATCTCCATAATCATTTTATTTGCGGTTTTAGGCATCAAAAATCTATTACTTTTCTTGTAGACTAAGGCATTTTATCTATGCAAATGGATTGTTCGTCTTTGCCTTATAGCATTTGATTTCGGTAATAGAAAAGGGTTGTTTGAATCATGATTTCGCCCATTCTCTGTAATCTAGCACATACCGTGATCTGATGTTCGCCCTCATGTGTATACCGTTCTTGCTACAGGATATCGATTTCAACCAAGCTTTGCATTGAACTCTTTTGTCACTTCGCATTTGCAACATCGCGCACAGTGTTTCTTGATAGTTGAAACGTGATAGCTATTGTTTTGCAACATCGCGCACAGATAGATGAGATTTCCAACTTCAAGATGAATACACGATGATGCGCAGAGAGAGAGATGGCACATAAACATATTTCCAACTTCAAGTTGAATACACATTAATGGTGCGCAAAGAGAGAGAGAGATGGCACATAAACATAATAGCAAGTGATGTAAGTGGTTTTGTGATTTCTACTGAGGCGTTTGCATATGTACTTTATTAGTCCATCAAAGAATAAAAGCCTACACATTATATATCAAAAACGAGGATGTTTTACAATGAAATAAACTAATATTGCTTTGTAGGGCAAGTCTTAATGCAAGAGATCATGAGGGATGTAGATGACTATAGGTTGTCGTGCCTACAAGAGCATCACTTATATCATGTACAGAACGGAGAAAAACCATTGGAAGTTTATACGGGAAGAATCAATATTATTTAATGCTTGTTAGAAATCTGACATTAACAAGGTTGAGCAATAGGTTGCATGCCCTTTAAGATTCAAGATGAGACGACAAGACTACCTAAAGATTTCATTCAATGGCACTTAGTTCCACCCTCCTTTCTAAGATCCCTTCGACACACCTGGTGAACCCGACGTGAAAGGAGGGGGTGAGTGAGTTATAGAGCCACAAAGATTAGCATAATCAAAATGGAAGAGATCCTAGCTCAATTCCTACGATTTCAAGAAGAGGATAGGCGTCAAAAAGCCATCCAATCACTTCATGAACGTCTAGTCAATCGGTGTGGCTTTTTCAATGGGAAGAATGTCTCAAAGTTCTGCAAAGAATATGAACTCGAGGCCAAATATCTAGGTGTCGGATTAAGTCCGATGACGGAAAAAGAACTATGCGAAAACTTTATCTATGTGTCGGGATACGACATGCGAGACCAAATAATGCGATTAAATCAAACGACATGGTCCCAATACAAAGCGACACTCCTCAAGCAGTTTATGCTAGAGGATCTTGATAAAGTAACTCGTAGATCTTTCCTGAGGTGGGTTCATATGCCCAAAGACCAGCCGATTCTCGAGATCAAAGAAGAGTTTGAGCGACAATATGATGATCTTTCCGAGCACGATAAGAGGTGCATGAGTCATGAAAGGGTTTCGTTGTTTCTTCGAACAATCGATGTTAATGCCCGAGAGGAGTTAATTCCACTTCTTCAAGATATAGACTCCGACTCAGGACTCACAGAGGATTGGATGCTCGTCCATGAAGCTGTGATGAAATACGTAAAGAAACAACAAACAATAGAGAAATTTTTAAATGATTGGAGAACAGATCTTCAAACAGATGAAAATTATAATCATGTTCCAAGCATTTTACCAATCGTGGATAATGTTCAAGTCCATGAGGTTGTAGAGACCCCATTTGGGCATGAAGTAGATATGCATGGGCTTAATATTCATAGTAATGATGAGAAATATGAAGAAACTTCTAAAAGTGCGATTGATGTAACCTCAAAGGTTACAAGGTGCCAAGAGCCCCTAGACTTCTTTACAATGATTATATCTTTAGGTGCCATAAGTGGACAAAGCCCGAAGGTGGGAGGATCAAAAGAGCAAGTGGAAGCTAATCAAAATCAAACCAAACTAAACCAACATCAAACCAAACAAACAACAAACATAAAACAAAACAAAAACCAACAAAACCCAACAAGAAATCAAGATGAAGCTTCCTCTACTCCGATAAATTCCTCACATCGAATAAAAGATAACCAAACAAATCAAGAAACATATCAAGATACAAACAAAGAGATAGAGATATCTAGAAGGCTCATAGGTGACCAAATGGAGATAAAAGATGAGATACAAATAGAGAACCTAATAAATATGTCTGAAGATCGAGCTCGAGATGCATCCTTACATGGTGACATCGGGCAAGATATGGAGTATGATTGGATGTCACTTGATGATGATGATCCTTTTCTAACACAAGATTCAGATAGAACTTCTGATCTAATGACTGAAATACATGAAGGAACTCCCATGGAACATGATGTTGAATCTAAGGACCTGTCAATTGAAGATCCGATGGGTAAGAAAATGGATATGCAGGAATCCGCATTATACATGCATACAGAGATGCAAGAAAACGAACTTACTTATATGAAGGAGGACATGCAAATAATGAGTCCTCCAGAGGTTGAAATGTGTGATGACGAAGATGAGTATGATGCTAATCTAGAGGATGTACAAATGATAAGCCCTCTAGATAGTGATGTGTATGGTGATGGTGATAAGCACGATCCTAATCCTACCGATAGTCTAGATCAAGATCAAGATACTGATATGCTTTTGAGCGAAGCCACATTGAACAAAGATCCCACACATAAAAAAGAAGATAAGTTGGATGGAGTTCAAAATAATGATATGTATGTAAATGATGCCACACTCCATGAAGAGAGAAATATGAATGAATATGAGGAGGATGAGAAAAAACCATTGATCATTCCTCTGAACACTGATATGTATGTCAAAAATAATCATGTTGAGTTGAGTCCACACGTTGAAGAAATTGAGCATAAAGTGGCAGATGAAATGTTTATTGTGACATATGATAAATCAGATGCGTGTATAGCATTGAAGGATATCCAATGTAAAACTATTGAGTCAAACAATTGCAACGATGAAGCTCAAGATGATTTGAATGCGTATGTTGAGATTCTCATACATGATGAGATTCTTGAGCAAGAATCAGTGATTGAAGAATCAATGCTTGAAGAAGGTGGACTAAGCACATCCTCTGAAGAGAATGAGCAAGAAATGATTGAGAGATATGAAGAATTCTATGATGGGATCTTGAATAAAGAAGTTGAGTTCCCGTCAATCTACATGCACTGTCCTATAAGGTGTAAAAATTATGATGAGTTTGATCTTGATAAGAAAGTCTCTAGTGATATTGAAGATGAAGACTTTCTTGGATTCAGTGATATCGAGTCTCTTCATGAAAATGGGCAGATGAATCTGGAAAAAGACAATGATGAAGAGTTCCTGGAAAGATTGGAGAAAGAAGCAGACTTCATAATTTCCGAAACTCAGTCAGAAAGGAATGATTTTGCCATGGAGAATAAAGATGACTGTGTCTTGATGTCTGAGTATGATCAACACTTCCATTTGAAATGGGATTCAATTGATTCTATTCAAAAACCTCATCTTAACCGTGATGGAGACATGATAGAAGATATTGAAAGGGATAAACCTCCTATAAATGATCTCAAGCATGAAATAAAAGAAAATACATGCTTGCAAGAAAATTTCAATTATGAATCAAACATATGCAAATTTCAAACTTCATATACATGTATTCATGACTCTGCACATGATGAATTTGAAAGAATCATAAATAAAGATACTTATGCTCAGATAATTGAAATATGGATATCCAAATTCTCTGAGAGTTACAAAGACCAAACAAGCTGCCAAGAGATAGACAAGCAAAAAAGGTGGCTTGTATACATATTTACTGTATTTATGAATGCAACGCTAATTGGTGCAATTCAAAGATGGCTTGTTTTTAAACATACCTTCTTTGGAGAATTTATTTGTGAAAATGTATTGGAAAGGAATTTCTTGTATTCACAAGAAATTCAAAAGTGACTTTTGTAAATATAAGTATGTAAATACTTAATAATTATGTTTTGATTTTTTTGAGATGGATAAAAGTAAATATAAAAATAAATAAATAAATAAATAAATAAATAAACAAATAATTGCATAAATAAATAGAGCAAGAAAATGCATCTAGCTCTCAAGAAAATGAAAATTTTTCAAAATAATCTTTTTGAATATGATGCTACTAATGTGTTTTCTGAGTTTATATAAACAGGTGTTGATATGGAGCTAATTGGAGATCTAGGAGTTTGATGGATTATGCAGGAGGCAACCACTTTCAAATTACATCTTTATGGTTTATTGCAAATGGTTTTTGAAGTTCTTTCATGGATTGCATGTACATATTGTGTCATGTGATTTGATGTTTCTCATGATTTGTTTAGTTTCTATGAGTGCAGGAATGATCAAGCGAAGCCAACGGAGATGATGACTCAAGAACAAAGCCGTGAAAATCTTTTTCATTAGCTATCGTGCTTTAACCCTGATCTTTTCTTTGCACCATCTTTGAGATGCATTGCATGCCAAATATGCATGTAAAAATATATAGAAACACGTCTTTGAAATTCCGTAGAAGCACGTCCATCTGCACAATTAGATAGGTAAATATCATTGAAAAATAATAAATCAAGTTTTGAATGATAAGAGAGAATAGTTCTCAGTAAGGGAGAGTGATTGCATCTGTAAGAGAGTGGAGTTGAGAGTGATGTGAGCTTCCTTGCTTAGATACCATGAAACTTTGATTTTCGCACCATTTTTGTTTTTTCTTCATGCACCTAACGCATGCATAAATGAAATGTAAAGAGCACGAGTGATATTTTGGTTAAAACCCATAGTTGCACGAGTGATTGCACTTGTATTGAATTGTATATCCATGATGAAAATGTGAGTTCAATTTGAGTGTACATCCTCAACACCGAATTCCTAATACCTCTCTATTTGCACCATGTTGTTTTTATGCACTTAGAGTATGCATATGTAGGGCTCATTACATGGCCGTGCATAGGCACATTTGTTTTAACCCATGCACTTGATTTCACTCACATTTGGATTCTTGAAGACTTGCAGATACCGAGATCGATGGTGGTACATCCGGAGGATGTACAGGTTCAGAGGGGGTGGATGTCGTCACGATTTGAAGCCATTGCTTTCGGCATAAGATGTTTTGAAGAGGTCACACATTCGGGCTGAAGTTCTAGAACTGCTTGCTTCTTACGATTTGGGAGGATACATTCGTGGCATCATACATATGTGGCCGGCTCCTATAACGACTTTCAGACTACTGCTTCGAACATCCATTTACACCGCCCAACTGGAGGAGGCAGATGATCCCACGCAGGAAGATCCAAATGTTATTCCTACCTTTCATGCTTATTCGCCATCTGGCGATGTGATTTTTATTGTCCATGGAACGACCGTATTAGAAAGCAGCCGCGTGAAACTTTAGCCAGGTACGAAAAGGTGGCCAAGTTGTCCCGGACTCCTGCTTGCAGGTTGGCTGTGTCAGCTTTGATGGAACCACCCGAGTACAGTCTCTCCCTTATCAAGTTTCTGCTTCTGGCCGGGGTTTCCTTGCGATCTGTGGTTCCTACTTGCTCTTCAACCACCCGCACGCAGACAACTAGAAGTATGAGCGCGAGGACACAGGGATGCGATCAAGTGCTTCTTTGGCCTCATCTTTTCGTTTCCTGTCTTTTGTAGATTGTCTGCATCAGGTCATATACAGATTCTAGCGGGAAATTGTCCGTCTAATATGATTTTGACAGCTGTCGTCCATTTAAGATGATAAACATCCTAAAATCAACAACGTCATTTGGATGTCTGTTGTCATCGCGACTCTGAAGCGCTTTTATTTAAAGATTTCCTCTCGACGACACTGATCATTTTTACAGAGCATTGTTTTTGTACGATGTCTCTGCACAGTAAAGACATATCGCAGCTCTTCTTGTTCATTGACGTTGCAACGCTGGGGGATGAGATTTCCTGATTGTAATACAATTCTTTTGCAACAAATGAGCATCTCAAAACAGTTTCAAAACAAAGTAACCGGCAACATTAACTTGCTGAAATCTTGCAAAAGGCAGGCATCGCAGCAATGTTCCTTCATCGAGCTTAGAACATTCAGGGTGTGAGATCTCCTTTTGTTGCCACAGGAAACCATTATAACACAGTATTGGCGAAGAGAGTGACCAGAAAGATATGCTAGTTGATTAACTAATCGGGAAAGTCTGGAGATTTCCCCCTGAATCCCACTGTGTATGATATCAAATATTTGATGAAGTTCTGTAACAACCTGCACGGGGGTCTGAACAGATTGGCAGAGATATTAGAGATGGAAAGGTTCGGATCATGCCATCAGGCTGGCTCTGATAGTCTGGTAACATCGTATGCATTTTTGTATTAGGATTTTGATACTAGTGCTTGTGGTTTCTTTATATATACAGCCCCTTGTTCTAGTGAATGAAATATTGTTGATGTTGTACTGGTTATTATAAAGGTGAAATGATTTTTTTAACTTCTGATTTCTGTAAAGATCATGGTTGCAAATTCTTCTCAAAGTAGATGAGTTGGCAGTTATCTCCATAATCATTTTATTTGCGGTTTTAGGCATCAAAAATCTATTACTTTTCTTGTAGACTAAGGCATTTTATCTATGCAAATGGATTGTTCGTCTTTGCCTTATAGCATTTGATTTCGGTAATAGAAAAGGGTTGTTTGAATCATGATTTCGCCCATTCTCTGTAATCTAGCACATACCGTGATCTGATGTTCGCCCTCATGTGTATACCGTTCTTGCTACAGGATATCGATTTCAACCAAGCTTTGCATTGAACTCTTTTGTCACTTCGCATTTGCAACATCGCGCACAGTGTTTCTTGATAGTTGAAACGTGATAGCTATTGTTTTGCAACATCGCGCACAGATAGATGAGATTTCCAACTTCAAGATGAATACACGATGATGCGCAGAGAGAGAGATGGCACATAAACATATTTCCAACTTCAAGTTGAATACACATTAATGGTGCGCAAAGAGAGAGAGAGATGGCACATAAACATAATAGCAAGTGATGTAAGTGGTTTTGTGATCTCTACTGAGGCGTTTGCATATGTACTTTATTAGTCCATCAAAGAATAAAAGCCTACACATTATATATCAAAAACGAGGATGTTTTACAATGAAATAAACTAATATTGCTTTGTAGGGCAAGTCTTAATGCAAGAGATCATGAGGGATGTAGATGACTATAGGTTGTCGTGCCTACAAGAGCATCACTTATATCATGTACAGAACGGAGAAAAACCATTGGAAGTTTATACGGGAAGAATCAATATTATTTAATGCTTGTTAGAAATCTGACATTAACAAGGTTGAGCAATAGGTTGCATGCCCTTTAAGATTCAAGATGAGACGACAAGACTACCTAAAGATTTCATTCAATGGCACTTAGTTCCACCCTCCTTTCTAAGATCCCTTCGACACACCTGGTGAACCCGACGTGAAAGGAGGGGGTGAGTGAGTTATAGAGCCACAAAGATTAGCATAATCAAAATGGAAGAGATCCTAGCTCAATTCCTACGATTTCAAGAAGAGGATAGGCGTCAAAAAGCCATCCAATCACTTCATGAACGTCTAGTCAATCGGTGTGGCTTTTTCAATGGGAAGAATGTCTCAAAGTTCTGCAAAGAATATGAACTCGAGGCCAAATATCTAGGTGTCGGATTAAGTCCGATGACGGAAAAAGAACTATGCGAAAACTTTATCTATGTGTCGGGATACGACATGCGAGACCAAATAATGCGATTAAATCAAACGACATGGTCCCAATACAAAGCGACACTCCTCAAGCAGTTTATGCTAGAGGATCTTGATAAAGTAACTCGTAGATCTTTCCTGAGGTGGGTTCATATGCCCAAAGACCAGCCGATTCTCGAGATCAAAGAAGAGTTTGAGCGACAATATGATGATCTTTTCGAGCACGATAAGAGGTGCATGAGTCATGAAAGGGTTTCGTTGTTTCTTCGAACAATCGATGTTAATGCCCGAGAGGAGTTAATTCCACTTCTTCAAGATATAGACTCCGACTCAGGACTCACAGAGGATTGGATGCTCGTCCATGAAGCTGTGATGAAATACGTAAAGAAACAACAAACAATAGAGAAATTTTTAAATGATTGGAGAACAGATCTTCAAACAGATGAAAATTATAATCATGTTCCAAGCATTTTACCAATCGTGGATAATGTTCAAGTCCATGAGGTTGTAGAGACCCCATTTGGGCATGAAGTAGATATGCATGGGCTTAATATTCATAGTAATGATGAGAAATATGAAGAAACTTCTAAAAGTGCGATTGATGTAACCTCAAAGGTTACAAGGTGCCAAGAGCCCCTAGACTTCTTTACAATGATTATATCTTTAGGTGCCATAAGTGGACAAAGCCCGAAGGTGGGAGGATCAAAAGAGCAAGTGGAAGCTAATCAAAATCAAACCAAACTAAACCAACATCAAACCAAACAAACAACAAACATAAAACAAAACAAAAACCAACAAAACCCAACAAGAAATCAAGATGAAGCTTCCTCTACTCCGATAAATTCCTCACATCGAATAAAAGATAACCAAACAAATCAAGAAACATATCAAGATACAAACAAAGAGATAGAGATATCTAGAAGGCTCATAGGTGACCAAATGGAGATAAAAGATGAGATACAAATAGAGAACCTAATAAATATGTCTGAAGATCGAGCTCGAGATGCATCCTTACATGGTGACATCGGGCAAGATATGGAGTATGATTGGATGTCACTTGATGATGATGATCCTTTTCTAACACAAGATTCAGATAGAACTTCTGATCTAATGACTGAAATACATGAAGGAACTCCCATGGAACATGATGTTGAATCTAAGGACCTGTCAATTGAAGATCCGATGGGTAAGAAAATGGATATGCAGGAATCCGCATTATACATGCATACAGAGATGCAAGAAAACGAACTTACTTATATGAAGGAGGACATGCAAATAATGAGTCCTCCAGAGGTTGAAATGTGTGATGACGAAGATGAGTATGATGCTAATCTAGAGGATGTACAAATGATAAGCCCTCTAGATAGTGATGTGTATGGTGATGGTGATAAGCACGATCCTAATCCTACCGATAGTCTAGATCAAGATCAAGATACTGATATGCTTTTGAGCGAAGCCACATTGAACAAAGATCCCACACATAAAAAAGAAGATAAGTTGGATGGAGTTCAAAATAATGATATGTATGTAAATGATGCCACACTCCATGAAGAGAGAAATATGAATGAATATGAGGAGGATGAGAAAAAACCATTGATCATTCCTCTGAACACTGATATGTATGTCAAAAATAATCATGTTGAGTTGAGTCCACACGTTGAAGAAATTGAGCATAAAGTGGCAGATGAAATGTTTATTGTGACATATGATAAATCAGATGCGTGTATAGCATTGAAGGATATCCAATGTAAAACTATTGAGTCAAACAATTGCAACGATGAAGCTCAAGATGATTTGAATGCGTATGTTGAGATTCTCATACATGATGAGATTCTTGAGCAAGAATCAGTGATTGAAGAATCAATGCTTGAAGAAGGTGGACTAAGCACATCCTCTGAAGAGAATGAGCAAGAAATGATTGAGAGATATGAAGAATTCTATGATGGGATCTTGAATAAAGAAGTTGAGTTCCCGTCAATCTACATGCACTGTCCTATAAGGTGTAAAAATTATGATGAGTTTGATCTTGATAAGAAAGTCTCTAGTGATATTGAAGATGAAGACTTTCTTGGATTCAGTGATATCGAGTCTCTTCATGAAAATGGGCAGATGAATCTGGAAAAAGACAATGATGAAGAGTTCCTGGAAAGATTGGAGAAAGAAGCAGACTTCATAATTTCCGAAACTCAGTCAGAAAGGAATGATTTTGCCATGGAGAATAAAGATGACTGTGTCTTGATGTCTGAGTATGATGAACACTTCCATTTGAAATGGGATTCAATTGATTCTATTCAAAAACCTCATCTTAACCGTGATGGAGACATGATAGAAGATATTGAAAGGGATAAACCTCCTATAAATGATCTCAAGCATGAAATAAAAGAAAATACATGCTTGCAAGAAAATTTCAATTATGAATCAAACATATGCAAATTTCAAACTTCATATACATGTATTCATGACTCTGCACATGATGAATTTGAAAGAATCATAAATAAAGATACTTATGCTCAGATAATTGAAATATGGATATCCAAATTCTCTGAGAGTTACAAAGACCAAACAAGCTGCCAAGAGATAGACAAGCAAAAAAGGTGGCTTGTATACATATTTACTGTATTTATGAATGCAACGCTAATTGGTGCAATTCAAAGATGGCTTGTTTTTAAACATACCTTCTTTGGAGAATTTATTTGTGAAAATGTATTGGAAAGGAATTTCTTGTATTCACAAGAAATTCAAAAGTGACTTTTGTAAATATAAGTATGTAAATACTTAATAATTATGTTTTGATTTTTTTGAGATGGATAAAAGTAAATATAAAAATAAATAAATAAATAAATAAATAAATAAACAAATAATTGCATAAATAAATAGAGCAAGAAAATGCATCTAGCTCTCAAGAAAATGAAAATTTTTCAAAATAATCTTTTTGAATATGATGCTACTAATGTGTTTTCTGAGTTTATATAAACAGGTGTTGATATGGAGCTAATTGGAGATCTAGGAGTTTGATGGATTATGCAGGAGGCAACCACTTTCAAATTACATCTTTATGGTTTATTGCAAATGGTTTTTGAAGTTCTTTCATGGATTGCATGTACATATTGTGTCATGTGATTTGATGTTTCTCATGATTTGTTTAGTTTCTATGAGTGCAGGAATGATCAAGCGAAGCCAACGGAGATGATGACTCAAGAACAAAGCCGTGAAAATCTTTTTCATTAGCTATCGTGCTTTAACCCTGATCTTTTCTTTGCACCATCTTTGAGATGCATTGCATGCCAAATATGCATGTAAAAATATATAGAAACACGTCTTTGAAATTCCGTAGAAGCACGTCCATCTGCACAATTAGATAGGTAAATATCATTGAAAAATAATAAATCAAGTTTTGAATGATAAGAGAGAATAGTTCTCAGTAAGGGAGAGTGATTGCATCTGTAAGAGAGTGGAGTTGAGAGTGATGTGAGCTTCCTTGCTTAGATACCATGAAACTTTGATTTTCGCACCATTTTTGTTTTTTCTTCATGCACCTAACGCATGCATAAATGAAATGTAAAGAGCACGAGTGATATTTTGGTTAAAACCCATAGTTGCACGAGTGATTGCACTTGTATTGAATTGTATATCCATGATGAAAATGTGAGTTCAATTTGAGTGTACATCCTCAACACCGAATTCCTAATACCTCTCTATTTGCACCATGTTGTTTTTATGCACTTAGAGTATGCATATGTAGGGCTCATTACATGGCCGTGCATAGGCACATTTGTTTTAACCCATGCACTTGATTTCACTCACATTTGGATTCTTGAAGACTTGCAGATACCGAGATCGATGGTGGTACATCCGGAGGATGTACAGGTTCAGAGGGGGTGGATGTCGTCACGATTTGAAGCCATTGCTTTCGGCATAAGATGTTTTGAAGAGGTCACACATTCGGGCTGAAGTTCTAGAACTGCTTGCTTCTTACGATTTGGGAGGATACATTCGTGGCATCATACATATGTGTCCGGCTCCTATAACGACTTTCAGACTACTGCTTCGAACATCCATTTACACCGCCCAACTGGAGGAGGCAGATGATCCCACGCAGGAAGATCCAAATGTTATTCCTACCTTTCATGCTTATTCGCCATCTGGCGATGTGATTTTTATTGTCCATGGAACGACCGTATTAGAAAGCAGCCGCGTGAAACTTTAGCCAGGTACGAAAAGGTGGCCAAGTTGTCCCGGACTCCTGCTTGCAGGTTGGCTGTGTCAGCTTTGATGGAACCACCCGAGTACAGTCTCTCCCTTATCAAGTTTCTGCTTCTGGCCGGGGTTTCCTTGCGATCTGTGGTTCCTACTTGCTCTTCAACCACCCGCACGCAGACAACTAGAAGTATGAGCGCGAGGACACAGGGATGCGATCAAGTGCTTCTTTGGCCTCATCTTTTCGTTTCCTGTCTTTTGTAGATTGTCTGCATCAGGTCATATACAGATTCTAGCGGGAAATTGTCCGTCTAATATGATTTTGACAGCTGTCGTCCATTTAAGATGATAAACATCCTAAAATCAACAACGTCATTTGGATGTCTGTTGTCATCGCGACTCTGAAGCGCTTTTATTTAAAGATTTCCCCTCGACGACACTGATCATTTTTACAGAGCATTGTTTTTGTACGATGTCTCTGCACAGTAAAGACATATCGCAGCTCTTCTTGTTCATTGACGTTGCAACGCTGGGGGATGAGATTTCCTGATTGTAATACAATTCTTTTGCAACAAATGAGCATCTCAAAACAGTTTCAAAACAAAGTAACCGGCAACATTAACTTGCTGAAATCTTGCAAAAGGCAGGCATCGCAGCAATGTTCCTTCATCGAGCTTAGAACATTCAGGGTGTGAGATCTCCTTTTGTTGCCACAGGAAACCATTATAACACAGTATTGGCGAAGAGAGTGACCAGAAAGATATGCTAGTTGATTAACTAATCGGGAAAGTCTGGAGATTTCCCCCTGAATCCCACTGTGTATGATATCAAATATTTGATGAAGTTCTGTAACAACCTGCACGGGGGTCTGAACAGATTGGCAGAGATATTAGAGATGGAAAGGTTCGGATCATGCCATCAGGCTGGCTCTGATAGTCTGGTAACATCGTATGCATTTTTGTATTAGGATTTTGATACTAGTGCTTGTGGTTTCTTTATATATACAGCCCCTTGTTCTAGTGAATGAAATATTGTTGATGTTGTACTGGTTATTATAAAGGTGAAATGATTTTTTTAACTTCTGATTTCTGTAAAGATCATGGTTGCAAATTCTTCTCAAAGTAGATGAGTTGGCAGTTATCTCCATAATCATTTTATTTGCGGTTTTAGGCATCAAAAATCTATTACTTTTCTTGTAGACTAAGGCATTTTATCTATGCAAATGGATTGTTCGTCTTTGCCTTATAGCATTTGATTTCGGTAATAGAAAAGGGTTGTTTGAATCATGATTTCGCCCATTCTCTGTAATCTAGCACATACCGTGATCTGATGTTCGCCCTCATGTGTATACCGTTCTTGCTACAGGATATCGATTTCAACCAAGCTTTGCATTGAACTCTTTTGTCACTTCGCATTTGCAACATCGCGCACAGTGTTTCTTGATAGTTGAAACGTGATAGCTATTGTTTTGCAACATCGCGCACAGATAGATGAGATTTCCAACTTCAAGATGAATACACGATGATGCGCAGAGAGAGAGATGGCACATAAACATATTTCCAACTTCAAGTTGAATACACATTAATGGTGCGCAAAGAGAGAGAGAGATGGCACATAAACATAATAGCAAGTGATGTAAGTGGTTTTGTGATTTCTACTGAGGCGTTTGCATATGTACTTTATTAGTCCATCAAAGAATAAAAGCCTACACATTATATATCAAAAACGAGGATGTTTTACAATGAAATAAACTAATATTGCTTTGTAGGGCAAGTCTTAATGCAAGAGATCATGAGGGATGTAGATGACTATAGGTTGTCGTGCCTACAAGAGCATCACTTATATCATGTACAGAACGGAGAAAAACCATTGGAAGTTTATACGGGAAGAATCAATATTATTTAATGCTTGTTAGAAATCTGACATTAACAAGGTTGAGCAATAGGTTGCATGCCCTTTAAGATTCAAGATGAGACGACAAGACTACCTAAAGATTTCATTCAATGGCACTTAGTTCCACCCTCCTTTCTAAGATCCCTTCGACACACCTGGTGAACCCGACGTGAAAGGAGGGGGTGAGTGAGTTATAGAGCCACAAAGATTAGCATAATCAAAATGGAAGAGATCCTAGCTCAATTCCTACGATTTCAAGAAGAGGATAGGCGTCAAAAAGCCATCCAATCACTTCATGAACGTCTAGTCAATCGGTGTGGCTTTTTCAATGGGAAGAATGTCTCAAAGTTCTGCAAAGAATATGAACTCGAGGCCAAATATCTAGGTGTCGGATTAAGTCCGATGACGGAAAAAGAACTATGCGAAAACTTTATCTATGTGTCGGGATACGACATGCGAGACCAAATAATGCGATTAAATCAAACGACATGGTCCCAATACAAAGCGACACTCCTCAAGCAGTTTATGCTAGAGGATCTTGATAAAGTAACTCGTAGATCTTTCCTGAGGTGGGTTCATATGCCCAAAGACCAGCCGATTCTCGAGATCAAAGAAGAGTTTGAGCGACAATATGATGATCTTTCCGAGCACGATAAGAGGTGCATGAGTCATGAAAGGGTTTCGTTGTTTCTTCGAACAATCGATGTTAATGCCCGAGAGGAGTTAATTCCACTTCTTCAAGATATAGACTCCGACTCAGGACTCACAGAGGATTGGATGCTCGTCCATGAAGCTGTGATGAAATACGTAAAGAAACAACAAACAATAGAGAAATTTTTAAATGATTGGAGAACAGATCTTCAAACAGATGAAAATTATAATCATGTTCCAAGCATTTTACCAATCGTGGATAATGTTCAAGTCCATGAGGTTGTAGAGACCCCATTTGGGCATGAAGTAGATATGCATGGGCTTAATATTCATAGTAATGATGAGAAATATGAAGAAACTTCTAAAAGTGCGATTGATGTAACCTCAAAGGTTACAAGGTGCCAAGAGCCCCTAGACTTCTTTACAATGATTATATCTTTAGGTGCCATAAGTGGACAAAGCCCGAAGGTGGGAGGATCAAAAGAGCAAGTGGAAGCTAATCAAAATCAAACCAAACTAAACCAACATCAAACCAAACAAACAACAAACATAAAAAAAAACAAAAACCAACAAAACCCAACAAGAAATCAAGATGAAGCTTCCTCTACTCCGATAAATTCCTCACATCGAATAAAAGATAACCAAACAAATCAAGAAACATATCAAGATACAAACAAAGAGATAGAGATATCTAGAAGGCTCATAGGTGACCAAATGGAGATAAAAGATGAGATACAAATAGAGAACCTAATAAATATGTCTGAAGATCGAGCTCGAGATGCATCCTTACATGGTGACATCGGGCAAGATATGGAGTATGATTGGATGTCACTTGATGATGATGATCCTTTTCTAACACAAGATTCAGATAGAACTTCTGATCTAATGACTGAAATACATGAAGGAACTCCCATGGAACATGATGTTGAATCTAAGGACCTGTCAATTGAAGATCCGATGGGTAAGAAAATGGATATGCAGGAATCCGCATTATACATGCATACAGAGATGCAAGAAAACGAACTTACTTATATGAAGGAGGACATGCAAATAATGAGTCCTCCAGAGGTTGAAATGTGTGATGACGAAGATGAGTATGATGCTAATCTAGAGGATGTACAAATGATAAGCCCTCTAGATAGTGATGTGTATGGTGATGGTGATAAGCACGATCCTAATCCTACCGATAGTCTAGATCAAGATCAAGATACTGATATGCTTTTGAGCGAAGCCACATTGAACAAAGATCCCACACATAAAAAAGAAGATAAGTTGGATGGAGTTCAAAATAATGATATGTATGTAAATGATGCCACACTCCATGAAGAGAGAAATATGAATGAATATGAGGAGGATGAGAAAAAACCATTGATCATTCCTCTGAACACTGATATGTATGTCAAAAATAATCATGTTGAGTTGAGTCCACACGTTGAAGAAATTGAGCATAAAGTGGCAGATGAAATGTTTATTGTGACATATGATAAATCAGATGCGTGTATAGCATTGAAGGATATCCAATGTAAAACTATTGAGTCAAACAATTGCAACGATGAAGCTCAAGATGATTTGAATGCGTATGTTGAGATTCTCATACATGATGAGATTCTTGAGCAAGAATCAGTGATTGAAGAATCAATGCTTGAAGAAGGTGGACTAAGCACATCCTCTGAAGAGAATGAGCAAGAAATGATTGAGAGATATGAAGAATTCTATGATGGGATCTTGAATAAAGAAGTTGAGTTCCCGTCAATCTACATGCACTGTCCTATAAGGTGTAAAAATTATGATGAGTTTGATCTTGATAAGAAAGTCTCTAGTGATATTGAAGATGAAGACTTTCTTGGATTCAGTGATATCGAGTCTCTTCATGAAAATGGGCAGATGAATCTGGAAAAAGACAATGATGAAGAGTTCCTGGAAAGATTGGAGAAAGAAGCAGACTTCATAATTTCCGAAACTCAGTCAGAAAGGAATGATTTTGCCATGGAGAATAAAGATGACTGTGTCTTGATGTCTGAGTATGATGAACACTTCCATTTGAAATGGGATTCAATTGATTCTATTCAAAAACCTCATCTTAACCGTGATGGAGACATGATAGAAGATATTGAAAGGGATAAACCTCCTATAAATGATCTCAAGCATGAAATAAAAGAAAATACATGCTTGCAAGAAAATTTCAATTATGAATCAAACATATGCAAATTTCAAACTTCATATACATGTATTCATGACTCTGCACATGATGAATTTGAAAGAATCATAAATAAAGATACTTATGCTCAGATAATTGAAATATGGATATCCAAATTCTCTGAGAGTTACAAAGACCAAACAAGCTGCCAAGAGATAGACAAGCAAAAAAGGTGGCTTGTATACATATTTACTGTATTTATGAATGCAACGCTAATTGGTGCAATTCAAAGATGGCTTGTTTTTAAACATACCTTCTTTGGAGAATTTATTTGTGAAAATGTATTGGAAAGGAATTTCTTGTATTCACAAGAAATTCAAAAGTGACTTTTGTAAATATAAGTATGTAAATACTTAATAATTATGTTTTGATTTTTTTGAGATGGATAAAAGTAAATATAAAAATAAATAAATAAATAAATAAATAAATAAACAAATAATTGCATAAATAAATAGAGCAAGAAAATGCATCTAGCTCTCAAGAAAATGAAAATTTTTCAAAATAATCTTTTTGAATATGATGCTACTAATGTGTTTTCTGAGTTTATATAAACAGGTGTTGATATGGAGCTAATTGGAGATCTAGGAGTTTGATGGATTATGCAGGAGGCAACCACTTTCAAATTACATCTTTATGGTTTATTGCAAATGGTTTTTGAAGTTCTTTCATGGATTGCATGTACATATTGTGTCATGTGATTTGATGTTTCTCATGATTTGTTTAGTTTCTATGAGTGCAGGAATGATCAAGCGAAGCCAACGGAGATGATGACTCAAGAACAAAGCCGTGAAAATCTTTTTCATTAGCTATCGTGCTTTAACCCTGATCTTTTCTTTGCACCATCTTTGAGATGCATTGCATGCCAAATATGCATGTCTGTTGCAAGTGAAAGTGAAATTGACAACAGGTGCTTATTTTGAGCATATCTTGAGCTACGCACCTCCGATTGAGGTGTTCTTTATCTCGTTACGTAGCCAAGAGTTAGATCTTGAAGTTTGCTGAAGACCAAAAGTTCAGATTCAGAGGTTATCACCTCTGAAACAGCAAAACACAGAGCAGTACAATTTTGCCTAAACAACCCTAATTGCATTTGGAGGTTGAATTTGGTTTGGAACTTCTTCGAGAGAGAATTTATGGTGTGCAAGCTCTTATTTTTAGAGCTTCAAGACATTGTACATGTATGATCATTGTGTTAGCTCCTCCATATGAGAGTAGAGCATGATCTTGTCATGTGTTTGACATGTAAGATGACATTGTGGTATACTCTTTTTGAGATTTATGTCATCATGAGTTCGATCATGGATGTATAGTGGCATTGTGGTCTATATTTTGCTTATGCCACTTGGTTATGGATTTAGTTATCGGTTGCACACAATTCTTTGAGAGTTGATTGTGGATCTTGGTTGGTACTTGTATCTTCGTTTTCTTTGTAGGTACAGGATCCAGATTGGAGCCTCAGTTACACATTCGTTTGTCACCGTTATTACCATTTGGTCATTGATTGATATATATTTGCCAGTGTGATTCTTGGCATATGTGGATGGTGATTCCCACATGGTTATTTTGGTTCTAGAGTCCATTTTACAGAGGAGATGCTACCGAAATTTCATCGGCTTTTATGCTAGAAAGGAGCTCTTGTGGATCTTGAAGCTTTTGTGATAGATTTGGATCATTGACTATCTCCATTCACTTGGACTTGGTCACAGGTTGTTTGTGACAGGTTGGACCATCTTGCAGGATTTATTCTTGAGTGGGAGTTGTATTGCCATTGTATTGGCGTGTATTGCCATTAGCTTTTTGGCACATGTAGTTGCCATTATCTTCTTGATTTATATAAGTGACAGGTGGTGACAGATTATTCATTGTTCTTTGCTGATTGGTTATCTTGTTTGATTGCTCAGTTTACAGGGGATACTCTGTCGAATTTTTCCCAGGATTCTTCCACATCTATTTGGTCACTTTGGAGACTTGGTGAGCAGGCTTATGCTCATGGTTTTATATGCATGATAGATGCATGGTTATGTGACAAGTAGTTCACATAGTTCCTTCTCCATCGAGACATATGTGATGTGAGTTATGCATATGGATATGCAGGTGTGATCCTATTCAGGATAGAGTATTGTTTCTAGTCTCTTGTTATATTGCTAGTCTATTGGATTGCCAGCATGGTGTCTTCTCGATTTGATGGCACTGACTTTCCGAGATGGAAAGCTCAGATGTGGCATACATTGGTTCGTGCAGGGTTACACATGTATGTGCATAGAGATGCACAGAGGCCTTGTGACATGCCCGATCATGTATGGATGGATATGGATGCATTGGCCAGCTCCACTATTCGATTACAGCTTGTGGATTCTATATATGAGTCTGTTATGTATGAGGAGACGAGTAGTGCATTATGGCAGAGACTACATGATATGTATGCGAGTCCATTGACTCATGTGAGACATAGATCACATCGACGACTTCGATGTTGGCATTGTGGTCATGAGGGCCATATTCGACGACGTTGCTTTAGGCGGATGCGACGACGACGTCAGAGATATGCACGTGATGCAGGTCAGGTAGTAGTTTCAGGAGAGTCTATAGCAGTTGATTATGCTAGTGATGGTGATATCACTTTCTCCTATGGTTCATCTCAGGATTCCTCTTGTTCATTGGATAGCACACATATGGCTTGGTTGCTTGATGCATTAGCTACTTTTCATGTTACTCCACATCGTGAGTGGTTTTGTCGATTCTCACGTGAGAGTCGTGGATGTGTGCAGTTGCCTGACGGTACGACATATGACATTGAGGGTGTAGGAGATATATGCCTTATGCTACCTAGTGGAGCATCACTTATGCTCAGACATGTACGCTATGTGCCTTCATTCCCTATGAGCTTGATTTCAGTTAGCCAGTTACAGGAGAGCAGATGTTATGCATTCCTTGGTGAGCATCATTTTCAGTTGCAGTTGGGACAGCTTATGCTTGTCAGAGGTGCTAGGATTAGGCACATGTATCCACTGCAGGTACTTCATGTGAGAGACAGTCTCGTCTCAGTGGGAGTTCAGCCTTATGTGCGATGTGAGACTCGTCATGTCTCATTTTGTCTACCTATAGATAGGTCTATTGACATTCATGATGCACATGTATGGCAGGATTCAGATGCTCAGATGGATGCACATGTAGAGCATATTTCGGATGCTCATGATGCTTATATAGAGCATGATTTTCTTGATCATATGGATGCTCACATAGAGCATACTTTGGATGATCAGTTGGATGCTTTAGAGCATGATGTGGATGCTCATGTAGAGCATTGTGATGATACTCACTTAGAGTTAGATCATCAGATGGATCTTGGTGTTGATGTTGTGCAGTCAGCTCATGTGGAGCATGATGATACACTTGGTGTGGTAGAGCACGATAGCTCTCATGATACACAGTGTATGGTAGAGCATGCTAGCTCTCATGATGCACAGCTAGATACATCCTTGGTTGTGAGCATGGCTGATTTAGATGCTGAGGAGTCAGCAGTTATGCAGTCATTCTTGGATTCGCTCATGCCAGATGTTGACATAGATATGTCAGGACATGTTGGTCTTGACGATGGTGCTTTGGATGCCTTGGATAGAGGCATGGCTGACATGCTTAGGTTAGCCAAGATAGCACATGTTTCGTCAGCATTCGGGAGTTTGATGTACGAGTTGTTATGCTCGAGACCAGACATTGCAGTTGCTATTGGAGCATTTGCACTTGGAGTTGTCAGTCGTTCGATGATTGACATAGGCATGGAGCGAGTGGGAGCTTTGCAGGAACTTCATCAGTTCTTGCATCAGTCATATGTGAGCTCGACTCTTGTCGATATGAGTCTAGAGCAGTTTGAGGTGCATGGATACACCTTGTTCGAGGCAGTTGGTGTAGGCTGATCTGGTATGGGTAGAGATCCGGACTCTTCCTGTACATTATTGTATAGTCCTACATCATTCTTTGTATATGTTACCACTTATCGTCACATTGACCCTTAAGTGGGAGATTGTTGGGGATGTAAGGGTCATGTGACCTTACCCCCATATTCATATATATACATCAGTTATAGAGCATTGTCTCGACGGAGATCATTATGTGGGTTTCGAGGCTCCCACGCATGTCCGCGCGTCGTTCCTCTCTTCTCTCTCCCTACACCTCCTCCTTCCTCCTCTTGTTCGGCACACCGAACCCCTTCAATGGAAAACACAAATGAATTTCAAAGCAATGTGATCGATAATGTATTTTCATTGGAAAATTTATCAAAACCAAGTGAGATGAAGGTTCCTTCAAATAGGATTAAGGTTCAGAAATCTTTTGATTTCACACATAAAGAAGACATGAAATGGTTTGCTGATACTTATGATCATGAAGGAAACTTCAAAGTAGATGTACATTTATTTATGACAGATGCAGGATCTACATATGGTGATATGGGCAATATTGTTCATGTTAAAGAAGATGTAAATGCACAAGGCACACCGTGTTTTATGTGTAAAGTGCTTCCAGATGGTGAGAATATTAATGCGAATAAGTTATGCTTATCATGGGAGACTTTTTGTTTGGATGATAGGAAAGATAGTATCTCAAAGTCTGATCGATCATTAGGTTCAATTGGATCGATCAAATCAATAGATGAATTAGTGAAAATTATAAAAGAAGCCAAAAGATTAACATAAAAGTCAAAATCTTTGAAGAGAAGCTCAGATGTATTTGAGAGATCTAAGAAACGAAAGTTGAAAGGTTCTTCAAATAAAGATTTAGGATCATCATCAAAGTCTGTACAAAACGATGAAGATGTATCAATTCGACATTTAGATAATAGGAGTGAAGAAACAGAAGATACAGTAGTGCAGCCACAAGAAAATAAAATGATGGATTTACTACTTCAAAAACAAGAATACTATGCTTTCAGTTCTGATGCAGTATTTAATGTTGATGTAAAAAGATGTTTTCCAGCATCATCGAATTATGTATATCAAAAATTAAACAGAGATTGGGTGCGTACATTAATGAATGATTTTGTCTTGGCTCCGAAAGAGAATGAAGTTCTTGCAGTTGTTATGCCTATTGATCCAAGTTTCAGAATACCTCTAAAAACTTTATCTCATGATGATATTGATAAAGTTGAGTATTGGATAATATTTGGACAACATTCAATTAGTGCAGCGAAAACTTTACAAACTGTTAATTCTCCGATGGTGACATTACAGTTACGACAACAGTTTAGATATAGAAAAGCAAAAATTATAGTAAATTGTCCTCCAAAAATTTCAAGGGAGATACCTAAAGAGGCTAATTTGATGGTGGCAAAGTCATTACAGAAGGAACCATTTGTGGATCAACTTTTACAAGCTAGATCTCAATGGAAAGCCAATGGATGTCCATCCAAACCTCCTCCAGGTGTTAATCAGAGTAAACGAGAACTTATATCATGGCAGGTATGTTTATATTCTTTGTATTTTTTATGTTTTAGTTACTATATATTATTATTTTTTAAAACTTGTATTTATTTAAACTATATCTGTTTTTTTTGCAGAATTTTGTAGAGACTACAGAGCAAACTTTACAAAAAGGATTTATAAAGAATGATTTACATCTTCTTTTATGTAATGATGAGGAATGGAAGAATTGGATATCAATAATGCGTTTGTATAGTCAAGGGGCACTGCTTAATACAAAGGGCGAAGTGCCAAATAACAAAAGAGATTCAACAAAAGATGTTATATCGACATCCGCAAAGATGGTACCAATGAAAGGTGGTCAATTGACGCAGGCACCAGGGACAGTTATATTAGGTCCAACGTTATTCAGATGCATTGCAGTTTTAGACAATAAAGAAATTTTAGAACTTCAAAAGGCAATTTTAGAGAAGAAAATTTTGTTAAAAAAGACAAAATCATTGAAGCACATGGTTGACATGGAAGAAATGGCATGGAGATTAAAGACAAATCGTGTCTTGAAAAATGCTATAATTGCATTTTTTATTGACTTAACAACAGAGGTTTTGACTTGGGAAAAGCTCTGTGAGAAATACAATATCACAGACATACCATATGAAAAAATTAAAAGTTATAGTGAAACATTTGTGAAAGATTCATTAAACAGGGCCAAGAAGTCTCCTCCTTTACCAAAGGCTTCCATAACTTTGTTGAGTCATTTGTATAGAGTTGCAATGGGAATAAAGACCACATCAAATGTTATTCCATGGTCAATCTATGGATTTGGTTTCTATTTGAACAAGGTGGAAAGTTGTTGTGCAGAGCAAGTTCTTCCATTCAATATTGTTTTCTTTAGGTTTGATTCAGAACTATACAGTTTACATAGTCGGGAATGCATTTCAGCAACGTTCTTCTCCAGATTGATTTTTGCACTCAACGGGATGAACTCCGAGACAAAATATGTTCTAGTATCTTTTATTGATTTCCTTTATGTCCATATGCTTGTGGAAGGAGTTCAACATACAACTACAAAAATGACTTTCAAAATTGGAGCCACTCAGAGTAGTAATCCTTCAATCAAAGGAGAGATGGATTTTGCAATAGTGCTTATGTATATTAGCAAAGAGGATAATTATCAGATGATTGATAGAATAGATCTAGAAAATCTAAATATTTTTTCTCACAAAGGTCTGGATGAATTCATAGAAAAAAGTTTC
>CM035425.1:41501795-41551795 GCA_020310875.1 Ceratopteris richardii
CACACTATATATATATATACACACACACACACACACACACACACACACACACACATATATATATATATATATATATATATATATATATATATATATATATATATATATATATATATATATATATATATATATATATATATATATATATATATATATATATATATATATGTACGTGTATATATGTGCGTGTCACACACACACACACACACATATATATATATATATACACACACACACACACACACATATATATATATATATATATATATATATATATATATATATATATATATATATATATATATATATATATATATATATATATATATAAAGTTTTTTCTAGGCTTAGTCTACTTTTGATTATATTGATTGTAAGAAAAAGTATAAAAGGAAATTGGAGTCCCCATGAATATAACATCATGCATTTAAATCAATTTTCTTATATTTTCTTATGTATTATAAATTTTAATTCACGATAAGTTTTGAATATTGAGAGAAATGATAATGGCTTGATTAAACATATCTTTAATTACTCTAACTATGAAGTAATATAGAATGTAAAACAATTTAATTGATCTTTATATAAATCTAATTAACTTCAATTTTTCTTTTGTAGAACAAAATGCTGATTTGCATATAAAGTACAAAGAAAACACAAGGTTGGCATTGATGTCTTGCTGGTCTTCACACATATATGTTTCTTCATCAAGAAAGCAAGGATTTTCTTCATTCCCAAGAGATGAAAGAAGGGTATTGATACTGGAAATGAATGGCATTTTGCTCAAGACCATTGATAAGGAAAGGGGTGATCTATTACTTGAATCTTTGCAAAACCATATGAATTTTATTGAAGAGAACACAACAATTGCGCATTACGTTCGCAAGGATGCATTATATTTCTTCGATTTTTGTATGGATCTTTTTGAAGTGTGGATTTGGACCACAGAAAGAGTGTCGATAGCTCAAAGAACACTTGCACTATGTTTTCCAAAACACCATCAAAGATTTCATATTATAGCAGGTCAAGGTACATGGCAAAAAACTGATATCTGTATTGGATATAAGTTTGCGCATCATAAAAACTTGGACAAAATTTGGAAAATTTTTCCAGATTTGGATGGAAATAATACCATTATTTTTTATGATACATTATATCATGTGATTTGGAATATGAAAGGCACTTATGTAATTCTACCGAAGCTGTGGAGGCAATCATCGGAGGAGTTGGAAAACTTTTAATCCAAAACAATGATTCCTTCGCTTTATGGATGGATTTGCTCAAAGAACAGACGTTCTTATACATGCAATACAATTGTAAATTAGAGACCTTGTGATAGAGAAACATATTATGTACTTGAACAATATATTAAGAAACGATATCAATGATTTTAAAATATTTGAACATCATGTATTTTATTGGTGTTTTTAAACACCACATATCTTTGGGACTGTTCAACCAAATGAAAAATTATTGGTAGCCTAAATTGCATATATTTGAGTTATTATTGAATTCGATTGTTTTTCAAAGCTCTAAATTAGTATGATAGATTTATTATAAAATTATATGAAACAATCTTTTCATGTTTTTAAACAACATAGTATTGACATAATTTTCATATCATTCACCTAAATGAACAATTATTAGTATGTCAAATTGCATATTATTAAGTATTGTTAAATTAGATCTAAATTCATGTCGTTGCTTTTTTTTTAAATCAGCCGAGGCACTCGTCTTGGCTTTAACTTTGAAATTGCAATTGTATAAGGAAAAGCATAGTATCTGTGGGACCCACCTTATCCCACAAGAATAGGGGTTTACATAGCTGGGTTAAATTGCGATCACAACTATTGCGAAGAAGGACAAACGGTGGCAGTGGGCACATCAGCAACAAGATACAACTTTCCATGTTAAACATGTCCCTTACATAATTTGATGGGGGTTGAACCCCTGTCCCCGCCTCAAGAGGCGAGAGGCCCAACCACCCGAACAAGTGACCTGGGACCAAATTGAATATATTTATTGTTTATATTAAATTGTAAGCTCTAAATTCATATTAGGATAGATTTGTTATACAATTAAATTTAAATCAATTTATTGATTTTTATAACATCATATTTTGGGATATTTATTTTATGAGCATTTATCGATATATCAAATAATGTATAATTGACCTATTATTATTGAATTGGATAATAACAGACTTCATATTTTAAAAAAAATTAAGATTGAATGCTTTTCTTTGTTTATTCATATTCTCCTTGTTTTTTTTTTAAATAAGCTCATCAACTTATTAATTTTTGTCTATTGAAAACTTAAAACATTTTAACAAAAAGAAGATGTATTCATGACTTGATCTTTGTAAGAAGAATATAACAAAGAAATAATAAGTTAAAACCATCACTAGTATTATAAATGGGACTTGAATAATTCCCAAATTTCATGAATAGGCCTTTTCAGTGATTGGAAGCGGATAACTATCTCGAATCGTAGCAGCATTAATGTTTTTAAGCTTAATACACACTCGCAACTTTCCATTCTTCTTGGGCACCACTACAATGGGGGACACCCATTCAGTATGCTCAATCTCATAGATAAATCTAGCTTCAGTCAACCTATCGATTTCTTCCTTTATTTTAGTTGCATAAGTGTCATTATATGTGTAGGGCTTTTGTTTGGTGGGTTTGGCATCGGCAATCATGGGGATCGTATGAGAGCAAATTTTTGGATCTACTCCCTTCAAGTCTCTATAGTGCCACGCAAACACGTCCCTATATTCCCTTAATAGAGCTACAAGCTCCACTTCTTCTTTTGCACTTAGGTCATCTCCTATATATGTGCATCTCTCTTCGTTCTCCTCAATGGTCACTACAATCTTCTTGGTCTTCTCTTTGTTATCATATGCTTCTCCTATGATGGCCTCTCTCTTAGGCATTTATACCATATTTTTTGAAATTTTCTGGCACCTCAAACAATGATTCCTCCTCTTCTTGTTTCATAGCTTTTCTCTTCTTTTTCTTTTGACTTCCTTCACTTCCATCCTTTGAATTTACTGTTTTGATACTTTTGAGAGGTTCTTCTTCTTGTTGGGTAAATACTCCTACATCTTCTAGATAGTTCTTTTTTGAATTACCATTACAATGGACTCTAGGTCATCGTCGTTTTCTTCTTCTTCTATGACATCACTAGGGTCACATTCTTCCAACAAGGGCTGACACATGAACACTGAAATATCATAACCCTCCTCATCACAATAAGGTGTCCATTATTCTTCATTGGCTGCAATGTCCATGGTAGCTAAGATTTCTGCCCAACCATGAGGCTCAATTTCCTCATCTCGAAAGATCATTGGTGTATAGGCAAGGTCTTTAACTGGTTTATCTTCTTGAGAAGTTCCTTCTTCTTGCGCTACCACTGAATCTCATGATACGATACCTCCTATTGGGCGATATGATACTGCAAGATGCATGATATGATACCACTTGGGCACGTGATACGATACCGCACGGTCAACAATACAATACCAAAACCGACACAATACGATACCACCAGGGTGACTGCGATTGTGATACCAGCACTTGACGATACGATACCAGAATGGTATCATAATACCTCAAGTGGGTATGCACGGTACAATACCTTGATAAGTATTGTGATACATGGGTGTTCTAGTATCGCGATACCCAAACTCAACCGGACAAAATACTTGGAGTTTTTGAGGTCCAAATTCAAAATTTTTTGCAAATATGTGTACCTAATGTTCTCCTTGTCACCCCTATGTGCAAATAGATGCAAGGTCACCCTCCAAACTCATGATACCACTATTGTGATACCAAAAGCAGGTCCTCTCATGCCATGCAATACTTCGCTTAGCTTCTTATGTTTTAAGTGGATTTCAAGGCTATTTCTTCAGCGTTTCAACTCTGAACACCCTCTGCACTTGTTCCTCACAGCCCCAAGTGAAAAAGGAGGTGAATGTACACTTGAAAATGAAAAAAAATCAGAGAAGATGAAGTAGGGAGGAAATGGTGGTGATGGTGAAGATGAAGATGAAGAAAAACTTAAAACCTAAACCAAAAATGGTGATTTCTTTACCTTCCAATGTTGCTACTCTACGTCTTACCGTCACACTCTCGTCCTCCAAGCTCTCTCCCCAGTACCGGTGCCAAATTTGGTGTCACTCTAGCACAATGGCAAGTACCAATGTGAGGAGCTTCACCTCATAAATGTCAATCCGTGGAGATGTGAGGACTAGTATGAAGACCATGAGCAAGTGATGGCACAAGTGCGTGAGTGAAAGCACACAAACATGCACACACATATACACACACACATACAAGGGAAGAGCAAAGAGTGGAACAATGGAAGATCTTTGATTACAAGGGAACTCTCTTACAAATCTCAAATCTACAACAATCTAACCTCCAAAATGAGCGCTCTAGCCCTTTTTATAGTTTTTTGAGTGCTTTTGGCCCTGTCCAGGGCTAAAGTCCCGCCTAGTTAAAAAATAGGTTCCAGTGCTTATTTGGGGGCTCAAACGGAGTCTAACAATTATGAAAATGGGTAGGATGATAGTTCTAATACTCCTCAAGCTTGAGGACTCCTCGACTTGAACAAAATGGAGTTGTAAAACTGAAAATGGTATTTACAATGGTTTTTACTTATAAAAATCACTATTTTTATAGGGATTTCTTCTGAAAAATTGTAATGTGCTTCTTGGAACTCCTTACATGCTATGCTTGTGCTTGACCTTGACTGTCAAGAATGCATTATGTGTGTATATGTGTCTATGTATGTAAAAGCGTAAAACCTTAATCCTAAAACCCTAACCCTAAAACATATGTGTGTGTAGGTGTGTAAGTATATGTGATATGTGTGTATGTGTATGTGTATGTGCATGTATGTATATATATATATATATATATATATATATATATATATATATATATATATATATATATATATATATATATATATATATATATATATATATATATATATATATATATATATATATGTGTGTGTGTGTGTGTGTGTGTGTGTGTGTGTATGTATCTATGTATGTATGTATGAATATGCATGTGTGTATGTATATGTGTGTACATGTGAGTATGTATATGTGTGTATGCATGCATATATGTATGAATATACATGTGTGTATGTAATATGTATGTGAGTGTGTGTGTGTGTCTATATGTGTGTGTCCATGTGTTTATGTGTATATGTGTGTATGTGTAACAAAGTGTGTGTATGAATGTAAGTGTATGTATATGTGTCTCTCTTATGTGCGTATGCATGTGAGAGTGATGTGTATGCATATGTCTATGTATGTGTGTGTACACATGTGTGTATGTTTATGCATGTGAGAGTGTATGTAATGTATGCATATGTATGTGTATGTATATGTGTATGTATGTGTGTGTACTTATATATATGTATGTATATATGCATAAGTATGTGTATGCATATGTGTACATTTATGTAAGAATTTACCAATGCTTATACCCACACCTCTACCGATGCATATACTAGTGCTTGTATTGGCACCAGAATTTTCCAATGCATAGACCGGCCAACACTTTTTAATGGTTATATCGATGGTCAAGTGACCATCGATATGACTAAAACGGTCTTTCTAGGCATTTCCAATGGTTGTACCAATGCTGAGGCATGACCATCAATATGCCTAGCATCGGTATGCCCCTCATATGTTGTCGTGATGGTTTTCATTATCTACAGATTTCATCATAGATCTAACAAGGTTAGATAAGCATGATGTCATTCTTCTTATAGTGGATAGATTCAAAATGATGGCACACTTCATTTCATCTACCAAGGAAATCACAGGTGCAACCACTTCTAGATATTTTAATAGATACATTTTTAGGATTCATGGATTACGTGATGATATTGTTAATGATCGAGGTCCATAGTTCATATCTAGCTTTTTCAATAGTATTATCAAGCTCTTCGGTGCTGAACTTAAATGTATAGCCAATCAACCAAAGATTGATGGACAAACAAAATGGATGAATCAAGTCCTCGAATAGTATCTCTATTGCACCATCAATTATAATCAAAGTGATTGGTCTGAGCTTTTATGACTTGTAGATTTTGCCTATAGCAATATAATGTTCATACATCTACCATGCAGAATCCCTTCTTTGCAAATTATGGACAACATACAATGTGGATATATAACTCTCAAATCATGTCAAGAACCCACCTACAAGAGATAATGCCCAATACCTGAACACTATTCATGAAGAAGACAAGGAGGAGATCCATAGATCTCAAGAAGAGTATAAGTATTATGCAGATTGGTGTGGATTTTGAAACTCATCCTTTAACATTGGGGATAAATTGTGGTTACTTAGAAATAATTTGCAGGATTCAATGTCCTATGCAAAGCTAGACGATCAGAGGTTTGGTGCTTTCACTTTCTTAGCCGAGATTTTTTGAGTTGTCTTCCAGCTCAAGTTATTGAGTACCATGAGAATACATGTGGTTTTCCATCTATCCATGTTGGAACTATATTAGATTTCTCCATTAAGGAGGGACAAACCTAGTCCTTTACCACCTATTGAGATTATTGATCATGAAGAATTTGAATTTGATTATGTCCTAGATATGAGAATATCCCAAAGAAGATTGGAGTACCTTGTTCATTGGAACGGGTATGAAATCAATGATTGTACTTGGGAATGTGTAAAAAAGCCTTTTAGAGAGAACCAATTAAGGTTTGAAAATTTCATAAGAAGAATCCAACAAAATGAGGACTAGAGAACATGACCGCTCCTCCTCGAAGTCATCGCTTGATGGGTAGGTGATGTCATGCACACAAACAAAACCATCCTAAACCTCAAATTGCATGTGACTCTATATATCTCATGATTGGTTCATAATTTGGAGAAATTAATGCTTCCATCATGTCTTAAACATGTGAAATCGCTAAGATCGACTTTCTACTTGTTTAGTTTTGATAACTAGAGGTCTTGTTTTAGATTGATGATATCATTGATGACATCATTGATAACATCATTGATGAAATCATCAAGTTGTAATTTCCATTCAGCACCACCACCCAACAGCTATATAAAGAGGGCTTGGCCACATACATCCTAAGTCTTGCCAATGCCACTCTTGGGAGCTGAAGAACTTGTGATCACCAAGTAACTGCATTTGAAGTTCTAGTTCAAGTTCTTGTCTTGTTCCTTGTTCTATTCCTGATCACTCTAGTTCCTAGACATCTAATCTTGTCCTCTTGTGATTTTATAGTACAAGATCTTCTCAGGTTGTTTCTTGTACCTAATTCATCTCCCTTACAAGAGTTCTTGTAATCGAAATATATTGCTTCATACTTATGGTCTCAATTGTGGGATCTCTTATATCCATTCTAGTCCAATTATCCATACCTATCACTCTTTGCATTGTGGGACTTCTTGTAATCATTCTATATTCTTGTATTATTTCCCCTCCGTGGGTGATATTATAATCAAAATTATATTTTCGAAACCTTGTCTAAGTTTACTTGGATCCTATACACTTGGTGGGAAATATATGGAAACTATAGTCCTCTTCCAAGTTATGATAAAAGAAAACATAGATGTTGATGACATAACTTTTCTTTGTGTATTAATAACGTGCACTCATGTAGGGATTGTTGAATTTGGTATGTTCCTCTTTGCATCCATGTACTTATGTTAATTATGCGATTTAGAGGTATATGGAACACCACTAGCGATGGCTACAGGCACAGCATTGATGTTTTGTAATAGGAGGAGGTTAGTAATTAATCGACAAGACATCCGATATAACCTTCTTGTAGTATACTCTGAAGTATGGTGCTATGATATGCCTGATGGGGAACTCTTCGTCCACACTCACCTAGACTTATTGAATGCCAAGTTTGTGTTTTACGATGAAACAGGCCACAACTACCAACCATTTTTGTGGCTCGCTCAACTTTTTGGATTTAGCTTCAAACAACAAGCTCAAAGCCTTTAGTGTTCTATAATCATCCCTGCCTATGTAGTTTGAGCATGATCATTGTATAGATGTTATTTTTTTATGAAATGTTTTTCAACCTGAAAACATGTAAGGGATTAGACACTACCTAGGCCAAAATCAATCGTATGGTAAGACTTCAAAATTCTATTTTTGAAAGTGCCAAAAAATAGTCCAAGTGCTTACAAAACATACTTGGACAACTCAACTACCAATGAATCTATCATCGAGGATGAAATTCAAATGGTGAACGACTATTGCCATCCTTAGATGGTTTTCAACAATATTTAAGGCGAACAAAGCAATGCACACCTAATATGGTAAACCCTTCTTGGACAATATGCAAGGTGAAGACAAGATACCCCCCCCCCATCAATCTAACATGATGACACGTATTGCGATCAAAACAAAAACCCCTTAGTAGCCTTGAATGGTGAATCCAAATCACACATGTAAACAAGCCAATAGATCATACTATGCAATGTGATAGATTTGACTTTTGCACATGACCCAATGAGTTCACACAAACTCAATGAAGATTTCCATCACCGAATGTGGTATAAAAAGCCCAATGAGGTAACCTAATATGGCACACTAAATATCCGAATATAAATACCCAATGAGGCATGCTCAATATGTAGCATTCAAACTTGCTTTCCTATGTGAGGAAAAAAGAGGAAATTGAAACCTCTTTTATTACTCTGTAACTATGATTGTGACAAAATCCATTCTTGGCAGATAACACACTTTGTCACTTGTTAGAACTCTTCTGAGAAGCCCATGTGCACCACCTAACCTTGACCTTCAATCTATGCCCTAAGACACGATCAAAATTCTATAAATGTAACCATTTTCTCAAATCTATGCAAGGCACAATCTCATTTCCATATCTGTTTGTATGATAATTCCCCTTCTCTAAGTTTGTCTGTTCTCCATAGCCATGCTTGTGTTTGCATAGATCGTTCATGTATTACAGTAAGAGAACTTATTCTCAAGCATTGCATTTCCAGATGCACTTCAGAGACCCCATATATAGGCCATCTTCTTGTCGATAAGTTTCCTCATGATTTCAATGGCATTTGAGGTTTTGATGAGCTAGATATGGGACAAGGTCCTCAAAAATTTGGACTCTGTTTTTTTTTTGAATAAAGCAAGTTCGGCCTTTAGCCTACTCAAACTCAAGCGCCCCTCTTGCTAGAACAAACAAAGAGGGGTGGCAATCACCAACTTGAAGGACTTAAAGAACTCATTAGTGAGCCCATCGGGCCCCGAGGTTTTCCCCCTAGGAAGGGCATCAATGACTTCAATGATTTCTTCTTTCGAGATAGGAGCATCAAGCAGGGAATGAAGGTTGTGTGGGATCCTATGAGATGATACCTAGAGATGGCTACCATGCAATCCCGTCTATGGTGGGAGAGGGGGGTTGAGACCCCTAGGAGTCCCGTAAAGTTTATTCTGAGATAAAAAGCTGAATGGAAAGAGTTTAAGTTTTCTTTGATAGAATAAAAGAAAAGTATGTTCTACACAGAAGGTTTCTTTGACTTTTTTCTCCTTTAACTTCTATGTGTTGTGATATGTCATGAACTTCGTGATTAAGAGTCTATACTTTAAACGATGTTTCAAAGATCACTCATTAGAATCTTGAAAATGATATTATGTTTTCCCTAGAAAATTGCACTGTTCGTTCGTCATATGTATAAAGCACAGCAAAGTGGCAACATAATTTTATGTGTAAATCACTTACACGTAATCATCATATCTCTAAGCATAGCCTTCAAAGGATGGAATCTATGCATTGATGTTGTTATGAACAACACATAAGATATTGACTTGCTTTTGAGCTTTTCTCAAACATGTAATTTCTTTGCTAGAATGATGATAAGATAAGCTTCAAATATATATGATGAGTTGTTTTGCAATTTGCACGACTAATCATCTCCTTGAGTCTTTACTGCACCTGAGTTTACTCCAAGTTCATTTTCTTCGCACCCCATATGCACCCCTAAGCACGCAAGAATCCGACCACATACCTGAACCCGACGTTAAACGGTCAGGGGATTTATAAGTTGAAACCTTGCCTTTGACTTTAGATTGGATTAAGATGGGTGATGAGACTTTACTGCGAGGAATGCGAGGTGATTTTGATACCCGAACTATCAATGCCCTGTTAGAACTTATATCTATGAGTCAAGATACCACTATAGATAAAGACCGTTTGGTACAAGCATTAGAAGCAATTGTCAAAGAACATGGGTTCTTTAACAACCGAAATGTATCGAGTTTCTTACATTTTTATGACTTGAAAATGGATTTTTATGGGGTACCAGTGACCTTGAAATTATCTAACTTTGTGAGAGCAGTTACTCCAAGAATTAAACCAACAATTGTTACACTTCAAGAGTAAGCAAAAACCTGGGATGAACTTAAGAAGCTCTTGAAGGAAGAATATTTTCTAGAAGATTTGACTACACCCACATGTCGATCATTTAAAGAATGGGTAGCTTCTCGTAATAAGGGACTTGTGGCAACTGAACTCCTACGTGAATTTGAAGAAAGATTTAGTCAATTAGATGAAGCAAATCAGAATGCATTAGCTCTTGATAAATTCAAACTTTTTGTTCAAAGTGCTGATCCTGTCCTAGCCTTAGAGCTAGGGAACTTACTTGAAGATTTGACTGAACCGATAGGTTTGACTACAAAATGGGATAAGGTACGAGAAGCTATCTTAATGATTGTGAAGCGTAAGCGATGAAAATCTTGAATTTCTCAAGAAAGAGTAGAAGAAGTTAAGAAACCCCAAGAAGTTCAAAATAACTTAAATCCAAACCCAAAAATAATATTTGAGCCTCACCCTGAGATTCGGCCAGTAGTTATTGTGCCTGCATATATGGATGAAATTATTCAAGGTATGAAGGATCTACGTTTACATATTACCACATTAGAGAAATCTAATGTGATAAAAGAGAAGCAAGAACCTAAAAGGAAATTTATTAGAAGATGTATTTGGTATGATAGTTTGGAGCATGCTAGTAAGGTTTGTGAATCCTTCCAAGAAGGAAGAGCTAAAAATCTTGTGCAATGGATTGATGGAAAGATTTGCTCTACTGATATAGGGAAGCCAATACCTACCAATTTTTGTAAAGGAGGAATGAGAAGATATTTCAAGGCATCCTCTAGCCAAATGTTCTATGAAACGTCTAGTTTCTTATTTAAACTTGCTGGAGGACAAGATGATGAGACTGAGAATTTATGGGATAATGTTTTAACATATGTTTCAAAGGCAAAATTACAACACAATTTGATCGCAAAGCAGTTGGGATTCTTCTGTTGATGCATTTATTGTGTATGCATATGAGGCTAATGTTGAAGAAAACCAAAAGCGAGAGGAGAAGAATTAGGGTTCGAATAAGAGAGCAACAAGACAAAGTAAAAAGGAAGATCGAATTGAGGAGCCACTTGAAATAGAAACTAGCAAGGAAGAAAAGAAGGAACCTTAAAAAACGTGGAGAATGAGTTCTCCTATGCGCAACGGAAGTGTGTAGTGAGCCCTTGTATGTCCACCACTTGGACAAATAGTTGCACCTTAGATAGCTTGCTGCTCTCAATACAAAACTCAAATGGACTTGAGCCTTTAGTCAATCAAAGTAGACAAAGAGAGCTTTCTAAAAAGCTATAAATAACTTAATTTGGACAAGTTTTGATTAGGAAACACAACTGACAAAGATGAACTACTTGTCCACAACGGTATGCTAAAGAACTGAGCTTCACTCTCGGACTGATAGCTCTCTAAATATATATCTTTTAGAGAAAGATATTTGGTACAGCAAAAGTAGATCCAAATAGCTTTCCAACAAGCTAAAAATCAAGTAATCTGGATAAGTTTTGATCAGGAAACTCAACTCATCACGATAGACCACCTGTACACATAAGTACACTATAAAACTGGACTTTACTCTCTGACAGATATCTCATAGAATATGAACGATCTGAATGTGATATTTGAGACTGTGAAATTAGAGGCCAAGGGCTTTCCAAGAAGACAAAAATCATGCAATTTGGATATGTTTTGGTCAAGAAATTGAACCGACCAAAATAGACTACCTATCTACATAGGTATACAAAAAATCTGGACTTCACTCTTTCACTAATATCTCACAAACGACATAAGCTTTCAAAGAGATATTTGATATGCAGAAAGTACACAAGATAAGCTTTCCAATGAATGTTTAAATGCACAAAATGGTTACATATTCACTAAGATATGAGCTCCGCAACAGAGCTATGTACAAACTGACGTGCGGCTAGAAGGAGTCTAAGGGAAAACCAAAATGACAAAATGGCTAGATCCGACTACTGGGAGCTCTTGCCTCTATCTCTCCTTGTTTTGAATGTGCTCCCACTTCACTTTTATAACCAATGAGCATGTGAAGAAGTTTGTGCCTTCTTCTTAACTCACCACTTTCTCCACTACATGCTACTAACTACAAGGCAAGATATTGTATCTCTTACTCATCATGAAGTTTTGACTAGACTTTTTCTTTTATTATTTTTTCCTTTTTTCCTCTACTTTTCCTTTATCTTTATATTTGGTAAATTTATCCAAGCATGGCTCATATGAAAATGAGCTTGTAGATTTATCTTCAACACTCCCCCTCAAGCTCATTTGGGAGTTATCTTCATCCATGTCCTGCAAATTTATCACATCCTTGAAGCCTTTGAGTTTAGAAGCATCCAAGAACTTTGTAAAAATATGTGCAACCTGCTCTTTGGTTCTAATGAACTTTATCTCCACATCTTTGCTCAGCACCTTCTACCTTACATAATGGTAGTGGACCTCTATGTGCTTGCTCCTTGCATGAAACATAGGATTGCTTGCCAAGTAGATACTTGACATGTTATCACCATATATAGGGATGGTTCCAACTTGCACTCCAAGATCAGCCAAAATCTTTTTAATCCACATTGCTTCACATGTGGCAAATGCTAATCCTCTGTATTCAACCTCCATAGATGAAAGTGCAACAGTAGGTTGTTTCTTTGAGCTCCACGTGATAGGTTTGCTTCCTATCATGAACACATAACCTGAGGTTGATCTTCTATCTTCCTTTGAACCTGCCCAATCAGCATCACTAAAGCCTTTGACTTGCAGTTCTTCATCAAACTTGTAAAACAAAGCATGATTAACTATATGCTTTATGTGTATCTCAACACTCTCTTGGCTGAATTTAAGTGTTCACTTGTCGGGGCTTGCATAAACTGAGAAAGTACACCAACAACATAAGACAAACCAGGTCTTGTAATGTTTGCATAGATCAATGATCCTACAATGCTTCTGTATGTCGTTACATCTTCCAATGGTTCTCCATCATTTGAACAAATCTTTGTATTTGTGTCCATGGGTTGAGTGAGTGGTTTGCATTCACTCATTCCAAATTTGAAAAGCACATCCAACAAGTACTTCCTTTGCATGAAGTAGATGCCACTCTTTCCATAAACAACTTCAATTCCTAAAAAATAGTTCAGCTCTCCGAGATCTGAAATTTTAAACTCCTTACCAAGCTTCCTTTTGATATCTTTAATCCCTATAACATCATTTCCTGTTATGATGAGGTCATCGACATATATGCAAATATATACCTCTCTATTTTCTTCCTTCTTCATGTACAACGAAGGATATGCACTACTTGGGTTGTATCCACACTTAGTTAGATACTCTACCAATCTCTGATTCCATGCTCTTGGTGCTTGCTTCAAGCCATAAAGTGCCTTCTTCAACCTGCAAACAAAATCTGGATGGTTTTCATCTTCAAATCCAATCGGTTGACTCATGTATACCTCTTCTTGTAGTTCTCCATTAAGAAAAGCGTTTTTTATGTCGAGTTGATATAATGGCCATCTCCTTGAAGCACCAATTGCTATTAAGGTTTGGATAGTTCCCATCTTTGCAACGGGGCTGAAAACTTCATCATAATTTATGCCTTGTGTTTGTTTAAATCCTTTGGCAACTAATCTAGTTTTATATCTAGCTAGTGAACCATCAGCATTCCTCTTTACTTTAAACACCCATTTGTTTGGAACAATCTTCATACCTTCTTTCTTTGGCACTAGCTCCCATGTGTGATTATCTTTGAGAGCTTTGATCTCCTCTTTCATAGCTTGCTTCCATTCCTTTTGTGTGCAAGCTTCTTCATATGTCTCAGGCTCTTTTTCTTTGATAACCTGCATCATGTATGCACAATGTGTTGCCATAAAACTATCATAACTCAACCTTTGAGTTGGATACCTTTTCCTTGAAGATATTCTTTCATTGCCTTTAGAGAGTTGCTTCTTTAACCTATTTAGCTTTACCATTGGAGTGATTACCTCTTCATATTCTTCTTCACTTGCATCTACCTCACTGTTTGGAGTAGCACTTGCATCTTTGGCTCTACTATGAGCTGAATTCGGAGACAAAGAATGGCTCCCCCTCCATGTTGAACATTCTTCATTTGATGTAGATGCCTCTGGACCTGAAGCCTTTGTGCTTGATTGTTGAACTTCTCTTTGATTTGTTCCTGCATAATCATCACAATCTTCTTCAAGAATCTTTTCCTTTCCTTTATCTTCATACCATGGTCTTAGTTCATCAAAGACCACATCTCGCGAGACTCTTAATTCCTTTGTTCTAGGGTTGTAACACTTGTATCCTTTTTGCTCCGTCGAGTGGCCGATGAAAATGCATTTTTCTGATCTTGGTTCCATCTTTGTTCTAACTTCTTATGGAATGTGAACAAAGCAAACACATCCAAACACTTTGAGGTGTGTAAGATCAGGTTTCTTACCGGAATATACCTCTTCAGGAGTCAAGTGATGTATTCCCGATGTTGTGCACCTGTTCATCAAGTAAATGGCGGTTGTGGTAGCTTCAGCCCAATAGTACAATGGTACCTTCATCTGGTTGAGCATGCATCTTGCAATTTCAGCAATTTGCCTATTGTTCCTCTCAGCTACTCCATTTTGTTGTGGTGTATACCTACAAGTGAATTGCCTTTTGATCCCATTCTCTTATAGAAAATCTGAAAATTCTTTGGAAAAGTATTCTCCTCCACCATCGGACCTTAAGGTTTTGATAGACCTTCCTGTTTCCTTTTCAACTTCAAGTTTGAATCTTTTGAATATAGAAAACACCTCTGATTTTTGCTTCATACAAAACAGCCGTACCTTTCTTGAGTGATCAACAATGAAGGTGACAAAAAATCTATTACCAGCCATTGATGCCTCTTGGGTTGGTCCCCATACATCCGTATGTATCAAGTCCAAGACATTTGGAGCCACATAATTGCTTCTCTTGAATGGCTGCCTCGTTTGCTTTCCTAGTTGACAAGCTTCACATAACTCATGTAGTCCAATGCTATTAAATTTTGGAAGACCTCTTACCACTTCATGTTTGCTCATGTCCTTCAGCTTTGGAATGTTGATGTGTCCTATTCTTTTGTGCCATAAGTCGAGCTCTGAAATCTTCTTGTTCCCACATTGAATGTACATGACCTTTCCATGTGGATGTTGGACGTCCAAAGTGAACATCCTTCCTTCTCTTCTACCTCGAGCAATGACCTTGAAGCCTTCCTTTGGATTCTTTATGAAGCACCCATTCTCATTGAATATGACATGATAACCCTTCTCTACCATTTGTCCTACTGAAATCAAGTTCTTTGAAATTGTAGGAACATGAAGAACATTAGATAGTACCTTTGCTCTGCTTGTATCTCCAAGCCTTATATCTCCAATGTGTCCAACCATGTGTTGAGTATCATCACCTGTTTCAACACATCCTTTTCCACTTGGTACCTGTAGATTAGTGAACAAACTTCCTTGGCATGACATATGGTTACTACAACCTGAATCAATGTACCATTTTTTGTCATCTTCACAAGAGCTTCTATACTCATGTCTCATTGCAAGTAGTGTGTTCTTGCTTCCTTAACTTGAGGTGCTTGCGTAGTTGCTTTGGTTCCTTTGCTTGCCTCCATTTGGTCTTCCATTCTTTAGCCAACAATCACTAGCATAGTGTCCTACTTTACCACAATGATAGCATGTTATACCTTTATGAGAATTGTAGGAGCTTCGGGCTCTTCCTCTACTTTTACCTCGACCTCTTCCTTGTGCGTTGGCATTTGATGCATCCTTGTTGTCTTCCGAATTGTTTTGATTGTAGTTGGAGTGGTTGTGACCTCTTCCTCTTCCTCTTGAGCCTCCTCTTGAGTTTCTTCCTTTACCTCGACCTGCATATAACATTTGGTTGTGGCTGTCCTTTCCTTTGGGACCACCGAAGCTAAGCTCTTCTGTGACAAGATGAGGGATTAGTTGTTCAAAACCTGGATATACATCTTTCAAGTTAATGGAAGTTATAAAAGACTTCCATCTTTCATCTTCTCTCAAGCCATTGAGAGTATAACACACAAGATCTTCGTCTTCAACCATTGTGCCAATAGAAGCTAAAGCATCGCTTAGCTCCTTAATCTTCAAAGTATATTCACCTATGGATTGACTCGAACTTTTCTTGATTGTGTTCAACTCATTCTTGAGTTGAAGTTTCCTAGCTTTGGTATTTGTTGAATACATCCTTTCAAGAGCTTCCCAAGCATCCTTAGCTTTCTCTAGATGTTGAATATGCCCTACCATGGCATTAGTAATGACTTGCGAAATGAGGAACATGACTCTCCTATTCCTCTCTTCCCATTCTTTTGCTTGCCTCCTTTGGACTTCGGTGGCCATAGGTTGCTTGATTTGAGGTTGAGCATCATCGCCACTCACAATACCCCTTAAGCCTTTGCCCATTAGGTAGTTGGTCATTCTAAACCTCCACACAGGATAGTTATCCTTATCCAACTTCTCTACTTGTTGGCCCAAGTCAACCATTGAAGAGTATCAAAGACTTTGAGAGTTACCTCGAATAGTTATAGTCCTTTGCTCTTGCGTTTGTGAAGCTCCTCCTTGTTTGTTAGCTCCTCTTTTGCTTTTCTTTATCTCCAGCTCTGTTGATGAAGCTTCAGTACCAAGTTTGCTCTGATACAAACTGTTGAGAATGAGTTCTCCTATGCGCAACGGAAGTGTGTAGTGAACCCTTGTATGTCCAGCACTTGGACAAATAGCTGCACCTTAGATAGCTTACTGCTCTCAATACAAAACTCAAATGGACTTGAGCCTTTATTCAATCAAAGTAGACAAAGAGAGCTTTCTAACAAGCTATAAATAACTTAATTTGGACAAGTTTTGATTAGGAAATACAATTGACAAAGATGAACTACCTGTCCACACAGGTATGCTGAAGAACTCAGCTTCACTCTCGGACTGATAGCTCTCTGAATATATATCCTTTGAGAAAGATATCTGGTATAGAGAAAGTACATACAAATAGCTTTCCAACAAGCTAAAAATCAAGTAATTCGGATGAGTTTTGATCAGGAAACTCAACTCACCAAGATAGACCACCTGTACACATAAGTACACTATAAAACTGGACTTTACTCTCTGATAGATATCTCACAGATTATGAATGATCTGAATGTGATATATGAGAAAGTAAAAGTAGATGCCAAGGGCTTTCCAACAAGACAAAAATCACGCAATTTGGATATGTTTTGGTCAAGAAATTGAACCGACCAGAATAGACTACCTATCTACACAGGTATACTGAAATAGTGGACTTCACTCTTTCACTGATATCTCACAAATTACATAAGCTTTCAAAGAGATGTTTGATATGCAGAAAGGAACAAGATAAGCTTTCCAATGAATGTTTAAACGCACAAAAGGGCTACATATGCACTGAGATATGAGCTCTGCAACAGAGCTATGTACAAACTGACGTGCGGCTGGAAGGAGTCTAAGGGAAAACCAAAATGACAAAATGGCTAGATCCGACTACTAGAACCTCTTACCTCTATCTCTCCTTGTTTTGAATGTGCTCCCACTTCACTTTTATAACCAATGAGCATGTGAAGAATTTTGTGCCTTCTTCTTAACTCACCACTTTCTCCACTACATGCTACTAACTACAAGGCAAGATATTGTATCTCTTACTCATCAATGAAGTTTTGACTAGACTTTTTCTTTTAGTATTTTTTCCTTTTTTCCTCTACTTTTCCTTTATCTTTATATTTGGTAAATCTATCCAAGCATGGCTCATATGAAAATGAGCTTGTACATTTATCTTCAACAAAAAGGTCCTGCTGATAAGCTAGTTTCAGATTTGAAAAAACTAACGGATTTGAAGCAAGTACTAGATGATAATATACTTAAGAGTATTGTTTCTATCCAATTAGGAGATTTGCTAGGAATTGCTAAACGTGATTTTATTGATGAAATACTTGATAGTCTCAAGAGAAAGAGACAGTACTTTGAAGAACCAATATCAAACGAGCCAGTTCCAATGGTCCAAAATATTCAAACATAAGTAAAGTGTAATGAGTTTAGAAGATTACCTAAGGTACTTCCCGATGATGAGCAAGAATGGAATGTACCTAAAAGTTACTATGCAAATAATCTTTGGGCTAGAGGGAGAACACAAACTATGGTGAAACTTGGTGGGAAACCAAAACCTTAGGTTGCTCTTATTGACTTTGGGTCAGAAATTAATGTAAGTTCCAAAAATGTTTATGATCAAGAGTAGTGGCCGATTGATCGAGAGCATGGATGGAGGATGAAATCTGCAAATAACCTTACTGGAGCTTTACATGGAGCATGTGCTCATGTATCAATTTCCATAGGAGATATTTGTGATCAGCATCACTTTTTCATACATGATGGTTGCCCATATCCTGTAATTTTGGGACAACCATTCATTAGTGAAGCACGAATGGAGACTAAAGTCCTCGATGATGGAAGTGCATATGCATGCATTCATTTACGAGATGGACTCAAGTCTGTTCAGTTTATGACCGTGTGTGTTAATCATCCACGTAATAGGATGTTGCTGAGAAGTGATCCTATTGGACATTATGAATAGGATTCTATAAAATGCCATGATTAAGCGAGATGATTGTGGCACGAGGTTTATAGAAATCTCGCCACCTTCCATGATGGAAGAAAATTCAAGCTTTGTCTGTGATAGAGGAGAGTCAAAATTTATAAGATGCAAAGATATGAGTCAAAAATTGAGGAAGATTATTGCACGAAAAGAAAAACATTTTGTGAAAGAAGGATTGATTGAACAAGATGAGAAAATTAGTGGTTTGTTTGATTGCTTTTCATGTTCTCATATAGTGGAAAGCATTGAAACATTTCTAGTAAAAGAGAACTCCTATGATCGGTTTTTGAATGTATATTCACTTGAGGCATATGTGACTATATCTGAGTACTTTGAGTCTCTAATTGAGAAAGAGAAGATAGAGTTTGAGCCTCAAGTTGAAACAAAATACAAGAATGTTGATAGGAAAGTTAAACCTGTAGCACAACCTTTACCTTAAGAAAGTCAAAACATTGTGAATGAAGCAAGTGATGATCCCAGTCGGAGAGATGTTAAGCGAATTGGTCATATCTTTACTGATGAAACCATAGAAAAATTAAAGATTGGATGTGAAAACTTTCTATTTCCACAAGAGAAGAAGAAATGTGAATGTATGATTAGAAAGCACGGCAAAGCATTTGCATTTGAGCCTAGAGAAAAATGTTGGGTAAATCCAAAGGTGGCAGCTCCGATGGTGCTTTTCTCCATTTCTCATGTCCCTTGGAATTTACGAGCTATACCAGATCCAAAAGCTCAGCTTGAAGAATCAGTAGCTGATGAAGTGTATGAAGAATATGGTCTAAGTTCATCTTTTGAAGAAAATGAACAAGAATTCATGGAGATGAATGCAGAATTTTATGATGGCATTGCAAATAAAGAAATTGAGTTTCCTTCAAACTATATGCATAGTTTTAGAAGGAGTTCAAATTGTGATGAGTCTGACCTCAATATGCATGATTCTAGTGACACTGAAGATGAAAGCTTTCTTGATTATGAAGATATGGATTCCCTTTGTGTTGAAGGAGAACTAATTTGGGATCATGACAAAGATAGTGATGCAGAGTTCTTGGATAGATTGGAAGTAGAAGCACACCTCATAATCTCTCAAACTCGAGCAGAAGGAAACGGTCTCACTAAAGATTGCAAAGATGAATATGGATCATTTTCTAAATTGGGTGAACACTTCCATTTGAAGTGGGATCCAAATGAATCAATTTAACAAACCCATTCTAATAAAGATGGGAATATAAAAGAAGATGACAAGAAGGATGAAAGTCCTTCAAATGATTTCAAACATGAAATAGAAGAAAATGCATGTTTGCAAGAAACTTTTGATAATGAGACAAACATGTTAGACAAGCAAATAAGGTGGCTTGTGTATAAATCTACCATATTTATAAATGTTACGTTGATAGATGCGAGTCAAAGATGGCTCGTTTTTAAACAAAGCTTCTTTGGGGAGCATTTATTTGTGAAAATATATTGGAAAGGAATTTCTTGAATTTACAAGAAATTCAAAAAGTGACTTTTGTAAATATAAGTATGTAAATACTTAATAATTATATTTTGATTTTTTGAGATGGATTAAAGTAAATATAAAAATAATAAATAAATAAATAGATATATAAATGCATAAATAAATAAATACATAAATGAAATAAATAAATAAATATAAATAAAATATAAATATATAAATATATAAATATATATATATATATATATATATATATATATATATATATATATATATATATATATATATAAATTAAATAAATAAATAAATACATAAATATATAAATAAATAAATAAATACGTGAATAAATAAATAAATATACAAATAAGTAGAAGAACTAACTGCATCTAGTATTCAAGTAGATGATTTTTTTTCAAATAATCTTTTTGAATATGATGCTACTGATGTGTTTTCTGAGTTTATGAGTACAGATGAAGATTTGGAGCCTATTGCAAATCAGGAATTTGAATGGATTGTAAGAAGAGCAACAATTTTTGAATCGTCTATACATACTGTGAAGTGTTATCATGGATTGCATGTGTACATATGAATATTTTGATTCGATATTTCTTGTCATGTGCTCAGTGTTTGAATGCAGGAGAAGATCGAAGGAAGGTGATCGAGATTAAAGAAGAGTTCAAAAAAGCTTTGTCTTTTTTATAGTTCTCCTGTTAACCAAAATCTTTTTATCACCCATTTTGAGATGCATTGCACACCAAATATGCATGTACAAATGTGTAGAAAGAACGTCTTTTAAAAGCAATAGAAGCATGTCTATCTGCACATTAGATAAATAGGTAAACATCATTGAAAAGTTAATAAATCAAGAGAGTGTAGTTCTGAGTAAGGAAGAGAGATTGCATCTGTGAGAGAGTGGAATTGTGAGTATTGAGAGTTTCCTTGCTTAGATACCATAAACCCTCAATTTTTCACACCATTTTGCTTAGTACGCATGTTTGAAAATGTAAATGCACATGTGCTTTCAAATTGATAGATGCACATCCAATTGCACGCTAAATAATTTGTAAATACATCAAGAAAATATGAGCTTTAGAATGAGTGAGGAGCCTCGTCATCCAATGCTAATTACCTCTCTTATTGTGCCATTATGTTTTTGATGCACTTAGAGTATGCATGTACAGGGCCCACTACATGACCGTGCATAGACACAATGATTTGTATGCCCATGCACTTGATTCTTTTCACCCTACTTGAGTTTTAAAATGACTTGCAGATACAAGGGTTGATAGTGGTGTGTCCGGAGGCCACACAGATTTGGAGGGGGTGGATTTCATGGAGATCCTACTCCATGTGCGACATTAGATGTTGATTCAAAGAACTTAATTCATGGAAGTGCTTAGTGCATTTAAGGAGTGAGCGAGAATACTTGGTGTGGTTTGGCTTGAGAAAGTGAAGTTTTTGAACGAAAGATAAGGAGCTTAGACATGTGGTGGCTTGCATGGGCTAAAGTTATTTGCTATAATTTTATTTCGCTCTTTATAGAATTTCTTAGCAAATGGGTTTACAAGACCATACGAAATGGTAGAATTATATTTGTTCCGAGCTAAGAATGGTAGGTTACTGCTCTAGAAGAAAATGTGTCACTTCATGGAAAAAGATACCAAAAGCGAGTTGTGCACACTCGGGAGGCAGATTTCAGGGAGGCATCTGGCAGTTTGTGAGGAGGATGGCCATCACAAGGGAATCCATTGGATGGGACAGGATCTCTCTCGCAGAGGTAGGAGACAAGAGCTCTCTCGTGGAGGTCTGAGGGAGGGTACAAGACTCAAATTTTAGATATAATTCTGCCATATCTCCTCGATGTGCTATGGGATTCAGGCCATATTCATGGAGCGCTAAAAACAGAGAGAAGCACATGATGGAGGGGGACAACAATCGTGTTGACAGGAGGGATATATGATTTCAGAGGAGTCCCTCAGTTTTTGATTGCTCCAAACAATTGTTGTAATCGAGGGTTTTCCTTGCGAGGAGTTCTTTCCGAAAGGGATTATGATGCTGAATTGGTGGTGCTGGTAGAAGGAGAAAGGACTCATGCCGACATACGTATCTGAGGAGGATGGGAGGTCAATATAGTGATAGATCTGATGGCTTTGCACATAAAATCTGAGCGGATGATTCATCTCTTCTATATTTGCTGAAGCTGAGTTATGTGCACTCACATGCCGAGTCAAGCTAATAGACACCAATATGGCACATGCAAACATCGTTTTGATGAACCATATGATACCTGTGCTTGAGGTTGCTTGTGAGAAGAGGACAGAAGGTTTTGATATGATTGGGATTAATTTTTGAAGACTTCGTGATTGCTGAATGTGAAGGAAAACAACCAACATTTCTCTATTACTCCGACTACATGAGACCTCAAAGCTCTGCGCAAAATCAATAACACTCTGATGAGTTCAAAGATAACAGTGCGTACGTTTGATGATGATGATGTGTAAGTTCATGAATTTGGAGTTTGCATTTGAAATATAGTTATTTGTTTTTTTATTTATTTTACGGCGTTCGAGTCATGATGATGATAGCTTGGATGAGAAGCGCATTCTCTATGTTGAATATCTAAATCTTTCACGATGTCAGTTCAATTTAGAAATGAAGACATATGACAAATTCTCTAACTCTAATTATCAATTTTAGTAATGCACCAGTAATGCGCCAAAATATGGTTTTGATTGCTAGTTTTCTTTTAGGAGAAAAATTTTAAGAATACTGATGGCATAACTCTGTGAAATCTGAATGCATCTGCGTTATGTTACGGTTGCCATGCGTTCTTTGATCGTTAATTCTGAATATTATACCTTAAAGTTTTAGCTGGAGATAAAAAGTTGAATGGAAAGAGTTTAAGTTTTGTTGGATAGAATAAAAGAAAAGTATGTTCTACAGAGAAGGTTTATTAGAGTTTTTTCTCCTTTAACTTCTATTTGTTGTGATGTGTCATGAACTTCGTGATCACTCATCGCTTGATGAATCTTGAAAATGATATTATGTATGGAATCTATGCATTGACGTTGTTATGAACAACACATAAGATATTGACTTGCTTTTGAACTTTTCTCAAACATGTAATTTCTTTGATTGAATGATGATAAGGTAAGCTTCAAATATATATGATGAGTTGTTTTGCAATTTGCACGACTAACAACATTGCATTCTCACTAACAATTTGAAATGAGCGGTCGGATTTAGATAGCATTAATTCATTTGGTTATCAATTTATAGAATCAAGGTAATAGAGAAGTTTATAGAATCAAGGTAATAGAGAAGGAGACCTCCAAAAAGCTAAGAAACTCTACACCAAAGGACTTATCATTGGAAGCACCTTTGGTGCGAACATGAAGAAATGGGAAAATATTTGAGGATATTCATTAGAGCCATAGAGTGGACTATGTCGACTAGTGAATCTTAAAACGGAGGCTCCATGTCCGGGGGGACTCAGAGAGTTCTCTCCTTATTCGCAAGGAAGTTACTCATCCCAAAGCTGTCAGATGAAAAGATGGAAACACGGTTGAAGATGTACCAATAGTTAATCTAATACTACACGTAACAGATAGCGGAGATTGACTCGATCCTAGATCACAACTGATCTTAAGTTCTAGGACCCCCTCATGGAATGTATGAAAGTGATCCTCATGGAATGTACGAAAGCTTGTCTATCGCGGAGGTCTCACTTTTCCCCTAGGGAGGACATCAATGAATTCAACGATTTTCTTCTTCCAAGATAGGAGCATCAAGCAGGGTACAAAGGTTGTGTGGGATCCTATGAAACAATACCCTAGAGAAGGCTGCCATGCAATCCCATCTATGGTGTGAGAGGGGGATCCAAATCCCCATACGTATCGTAAAGTGCTCTTCAATGATTCTGAAATTTTCTTCTTCTCTATTGCATACATCACCATTTGAGTATAGCAATAGGGGGGATTGATTCTCTATTTTGTTTCCTTTTAAGGATGTTGAAAATCTCTTTGGCAGGTTTGTCGGCTTTGCCAGCCCACCACTCCTTAAAGAATATTTGCCAATTTTTCCTTTGTATTTCTTCCTCGTATCTCAGCAATGCTTTGATCTTTTGAAGGTCCTTCTCGGATTATGCTTTTCCTTTGTTCACTTCCTCCTCAAGTCTCTTGAGTCTTTGATATAGAGCTTCTCTACGTGCCCGCCGAACACACTAGAGCATCTTCCTAGTTCTGATCATGATCAACCATGACTTTTCGACCATGCATCTCCAACTCTTGGCTGGGATGAACAGGAGCCGAACACCTCCTTCCACACTTCAGCAATTTCTTGATGGATGAAGGGGAGAGAGAAGGAAGTCCAGCATGTGTGAAACCAAGGTGTCTTATGGGTTTTGGTGAGAGGTTGGAAAGCGGTAATGATCAGGTAGTGATAAGAGATGGCCAGGTCAGTGCGTTGTGAGAGGGAAGGATGACCCCACTGATAAATAATGTTCTCAGCAATGTAGCTTCTATCTAGTCTAGCTTTCCTCAAGTCCTCACCCACTTGGAAATTTGAGCACGAAAAAGCCTTTCGAGTCTTTGAATTCGACCAGATCCAAGTGTAGTTTGCTTTTGTCCCAAGTTTCTTTCTCATGATAGTCAATGACTCAACCCTTGTTATTCCATCTGTCCATAGGGTCCTCCGCCATGTTGAAGTGACCACAGATAAGTACATTGTAGGGGAACGAGTCCAAGGAGGCCTAGGAATCTAGTCTCTAGCTCCCCGTTTGGGGTGTACAAAAAAACTAATGTAAATCGAAAGGGGGCACCAAAGGAAGTGACAATCCATCGATGGATCTAATCTTCAATGGAGTTCTCAAGCTTCTCAATACCCCTAGAAGTACGACGTCGACATAGAGACATCGGTCCGAGAGACCTATCTAAGTCATTTTTGGAGGTCTGCTCCATCAATTTTAGTCTCTTGAATACAGATAAATTCAGGGTTTAGGCTAAAGCCATAGACCAATGATGGTTGCCCTTGAGGGGGTTAGTTAGCCCCATAGCATTTAACGAGATGATGATAATTGTCGTAATTTACCCCCTTTGTGGGAAGGGTTATTATGCTTTCTCCTCTTGGATTTTTCTTTCTTTTTTTGCTGGGAGGGGATCCCACTTAGTAACTTGTTTTTCCATGGTAACTCAATAGGTCGTTTTCACTTGCAGGAAGTCTCGCAATGAAATGAAGAGAAGACGGTATCTAGAATAGTCGATCCAATGCTGGAACTTTCACTATCCGTGTTGTCTTCATTACTAGTGGTAAAGGTGACTTCTTCGCTTGTAGTGTAGCCCTCATGATTGGTTTCTTTGTTTCTAGGGATCTCTATGGCTTTGTTGCTAGTGTCCACCTCAAACTCGTTCCTATTTGGGTAATCGAACTCATTAATCTCCTTTTCCAGATTGCAATACAAGTTGTTTGGGGGGCATCTGGAGTATGGCTTCTCTCAGCAGTCACCCTAGGATTTCTTTTCCTTCTTCCTTTGATTTCCCTGAAGCCGTCCGAGTCAGTTTTTGGGTTTTGGGAGTCCTTAACTTCCTCTTGTTCACAAGGGGATTCAGGGTCCCATTGTTGTCTTGAGTTTTTTTGGATGCTTCTTGAATTTGTTTGCTTTTTTGTCTCAAGAGGCACTGTTTGATCCTGCGGCCTTGTGGGCCACAATGAAAACACGTGTTAGGTAGATTTTTGACGTTAATGCCTTGTTTCTAGACATCTCCATCACCGAAGTGCACTTTGATCTTTGAAGAAAGCGGCGTGCTGAGGTCAGCCTCGAAGCAGATTTGAGGGTGCCAGTACCGAGCATTGAAAGAATGCCTTGCACCTTCTTAAATAAAACTGCCAACATCCTCCCGTGAAGCCAATGGCTTGCGGATTGGAGAAATGATGTCCCACACGAAGTTGTACAAGAAGTAGAGCAGGTTAGTGAGCTTGACCTAGAGAGGGTAGTAGAGACATTTTCGATTTGTTGGGAATAAAATTGGGGGACCATCTGAATAGACACAGGGTTGCCTGTCGGAGTTGCTAGGTTCCGACACTCAGGGCTTGGAATGTCATATCTTCTTTCTCAAATACTAGCAACATATGACTAGCTAGTAGGAACCGACACTTGCTAACAATCAGCCCACAAGGGAACTAGTCTTTTCGAAGCCACTGGCACACAGTTTCGAGCGGCGGCTCAAGACCCTCAAAGGCCCTAGGAGCGACAGGATTCCATCTCTACTAAGAGAGACGAATGGAGGTTCAAGACCCTCAAAGGCCCTAGGAGCGACATAAGAACCCCCCTCCAAAATAGGAGTGAAGTTACCAATCATCCCCAGGGTCAGGGCTAGGTTGCTTATCACGAGGAGGGGGACACCGAAGCCATGCCAAGGACCCCGAATCATGCTCCAAAGATAAACTTTCGCAATCCCAGAGATTGATCTTTGTCTCTGACTAGCTCGAAAGTGATCGATAGCAACACTTGAAACTCCCGAGCCGTTACTGACGAAATTGCACCGCACCCAAAGCACCTTACTGTCTCCAAAGAAACGGGCTGCCGAGAAGCAATCAAAGCACCAAGGCCATCACAAAGGCCCCAAAGCTCACCAATCTCACAATGTTTTTCCTCAAACTCCTACCCTCTTCCTTCACAACCCCCTTTTTTTGTTTTGTTTTGTTTTTTTTTATTTTTCTTTTCTCTTCTTTTTCTTCTCTTTTTTATAACCCTCCAAACACGAGCCAAAATGAACACTTGCGTTGAAAGAAGCAACCGATAGAGAAACTCTTCACGAGTTCGATCAAACAAAAAGGAGATTCACTTACAGTGGCAAACCGAGCACGAGTTTGAAGGTCGCGAGGAACATATAGTGAGGTCCAGAGAGAAAAAAGGAGCTGATAGATGGACGGCCCACGCGAGGAAAAGCTTGTCTATCACGGAGGTCTGGCTATCACGGTGTGAAATTCTCTACCGCGGAAGAACATTTCGTGTGCAGCGGAGAGCTTAGACTCCCGTGCCACCCCGCCTTTTCTGTCTGTCGACTTTGAATAAGGTCGCCCTCAGCTTGCGCACATGGTTTCTTGCGCACATGGTTTTCTTTTTTTAATAAAAGAAGTTCTGCCTTAGCCTAATCTCCCGGACTTTAATTATAATAAAGAGAAAAAGTTACAAGTGAATGGGACTACTGCCCATGGGACCCCCCAAATCCCACAATGCAGGGGAGGAGTATAGCAAGCTACAAGGCATTACAAATGAGGCGGATAAAATTATCATCACCCTCATGTGGGACCCATTTGGGTTTCAACTTGTTGTTTTCGAGGAGATAAATACAGTGATGTCTAAACGGTGGCGATCTCTTGACTCGGGAGATTCTTTTACCTAGGAGAAACAAGGATTTCTCGATCGACCATTCCTTAGGAGTTTGGCCAAAATTGACAGCACAACGCTCCCTCCAAATCTTCCAGAGAGCCTCACGTCTGATGGCATTCCACAGCCTCGATGAGCAGCCGATCGCCTCACCCAACATCACATGTTGCCAGTTGATTTGACTCGTGAGTCTCAATACCCGGGTCACGTGATGCCAGATAACACGGGACTTGGGGCAGTCGAAGAACAGGTGAGCGAAATCTTCGATGCACCGATGGCAACGCTTGCACCATGGCGGCACACCACAGATTTTGTTAGCCCTTGCATTGGTCCAGATACCTTTATGCAAGATCTGCCACATGAGAACGGATTTTTTGACCTCAATTAGGGGGTGCCAAATAGACATGAATTTTAGCTCCCACCGAAGTTTGGTCCAAGAAAGGCACCATCTCTTGTTAAGGGTGTGGTGAACATCTAAATCCTCTTTGAAGTTGGGGATTCTGGATAGCTTCTTACCATTGCTCCATTTGAGGCCCTCCAAGCAAGGAAGATCCTGACCGCAGAGAAGGCGGGTAGTTGAGCGGTCCCATGCTAAACACCTGCTTTGAAGAAGAGTCCATTCCTCAAAGGTAACTCTAAGTCTCGGATGCAATTCTTCGAACCTAATCCACTGGCTGGTCTCTTGTTTCCAGAGTTGTTTCCACTGTTTGAACCCCTTGTTCCATAACCGCCTTGCAGTTTGGAGGTTCCAAGACTCCACCCCCCGAATGCCACTGATCGGGAACCAAATAGAGTCATTTTGTCTTATGCCAGCCGCCCACTTCCACTCATCACTCACTCTGATGAACTGTTTGGCCTTGTTCCAATTCTTCCATAAGGAACACACGAGGCTAGAGCCTTTAGGGAAGACCGGGTGGGGGGAGAACAAAAGCGTGAGAATCCCTATGTCCTTCCAACCAGGGTGGCCAACTAAGGTAAGGTCTTCCGTGTTTCTAAAGATCAATTTAGCCCAGGAGGACTCCCTATTGCTCCAAGCCTTGATAAGCCACTTTGCCGCCAACTTGTCTGCCAACCCAACAATATCCAAAATTCCCAAGCCCCCTGAATCTTTAGGGCTAATGCAAGTTTCCCATTTGATTTTGGGAATCCCCCTCCTGTTGGGGTCCCCAGTCCAAAGGAAGTTTCTGCAGATTCTTTCCACTTTGGCCAAGTCTTTCTCCTTAGGTCTCCAACACGAGATAAAGTAAATAATTGTAGACAGCATAAATGTGTTAACAACCATAGCACGCCCTGCCAGGTTGACTTGCATACCTTTCCAATGATTCAGCTTCCTATCCAGCTTGGATAGCACCCAGTTCCAGCATTGGTCCATTGAGATGTCGAATCCCATCGGAATGCCAAGGAGATGGAAGACTTGACCACTAGGGATAACTTGACACCCCTGATCCACCAACAATTGGGGAGTATGTCCGTTGATTGCTCTAAAAGCAGTTTTAGCATGGTTGATTTTTGAGCCTGATGCCACACAAAAGGTGTGGAGGCACCATCAAAACACCTCAATGCTGTTTATATCGTTATGCACAAAGGCATTCATGTCATCAGCAAAAAGTCTCACAATCATTTGGCCGTGGTTTAGAGGTAAGGAAAGACCCTTGAGATTGCCAGCGTCCATGTGATGCTTTAATAGGCAGCTGAGTCCATTCGAGGCGATAGCGAATAGTAAAGGAGCCAGAGGGCAGCCTTGCCTAATTGATCTTTTTAAACGAATGGTCTTAGAGAGCTTACCGTTGATGTTTATTCTAGTTGAAGCATTTCCAAGAAGAGTGGAAACCATCTTCGTGAACTTTTGGCTGCATCCAAGGTCTTTCAATGATTGAAGAATAAAGTCCCATTCCAATCTGTCATACGCTTTGTCGAAGTCGATCTTAATGAAAACCAGACCTTGAGCAGACTCCTCAGCAAAAGCAAGGCCTTCCCAAATATCAAGAATTGCTTCAAGTATAGATCTACCTTTGATAAAACCTTTCTGCTCCTCGCACAGCCATGACTTTAAATGACAAGAGATTCTGTTGGCGATAACTTTTGCAATTATCTTGTATCCTGTTTGGAGCATGGTAATCGGACGCCAGTTTTCAATTTTGTTCTTATCTCCCCGTTTGTGGATTAACTTGATGACGCCATTATTCAGGCACTCAGGGAGGGCACCGAAAGAGAGAGCCTCTTGCCACACGAGGCATAGTGGGGTGGCCACTTGATGTTTGAAGGACTTGAAAAACTCATTGGTAAGGCCATCCGGACCTGGACTTTTCCCATTGGGAAGGGGATCAATAACCTCGATAATTTCATTCTCGGAGATGTTAGCATCCAGTAGAGCAATCAAGTTCTGTGGGATTCTGGTTTGAGCAACCCTTGAGATGGTTGCCATGGAGTCGCGCCTGTGGGGGGAAAGAGGAGTCGAGACCCCGAGAAGATTGGTAAAGTGTTCGACGATGATAGATCTATTCTCCACTTCCGTGCAACATTCAGTTCCATTGTTATCGACCAATAGGGGGATGGATTCCCTAGCTTGTTTCCTTTTGAGGATGTTACACATCTCTTTCGTTGGTTTGTTGGCCTTCCCAGCCCACCAATCTTTGAAGAAAATTTGAAGATTTTTCCTTTGAACCTCCTCCTCTAATCTTAGTCTTCCCCTGATTTTCAAATGACCTTGTTGGCAATGTAACTTACCTTTGTTCACCTCTTCTTCAAGCCGTGAGAGCCTCCGGTACACTGTTTCCCTTCTTTTTTTTCGGATTTCTCTTATAGCCTTTTGAGTCCTGATTAGAATTTTTCGAGTCCTTTCTACTGCGCTTCTCCAACACTTAGCCGGGTCATTACAGTAAGCAAAGGCTTCCGTCCACACCTCAGAAATTTCTTGGTGGACAGAGGGGAGGGAAAACGATGTCTGACAAGCATGAAACCAAGGAGCTTTCTGGAACATGGGAATCGGTTTGAAAGATAGAGTAATCGGATAGTGGTCTGAGATAGTCAGGTCCATGTGTTGGGAAATCGAAGGAATACCCCACTGAAGGATGGTGTTCTGATCGATGTAGCATCTATCAAGTCTTGCTTTCCTCAAAGAGTCCCCCGACTGGAGATTTGACCAGGAGAACCCCTTCATGTCTTTCACCTCGACCAGGTCGAGATGGAGCTCGATTTTATCCTAGATCTCTTTCTCCTGACCGTCAATAATTTTTCCTTTGTTATTCCATCGGTCCTCAGGAAACTCCACCATGTTGAAGTCCCCACAAATCAGAACATTGTGTGAAAGGGAGTCGAGGGAAGCCCAAGTATCCATTCTATCTGCTTCACCATTAGGGGCATAAATTGAGACCACAGTGAACTGGAAAGGGAACCCGAAAGAGGCAGCAATCCAACGATGATTCCGACCTTCAAAAGTCGAGGTCACATTGCCAGACAAGGAGTGACTAATGCCGATAGAAGCACCCCCCGTCCCTCTAGGGTGAGAAGTGGAGAACCAAAGGTGGTTCGGAGAAATGCATTTAAGCCGTTTTTGGAGATCCTCTCCGTCGATTTTAATCTCTTGTAAGCAAATAAAGTCAGGGGCGAAGCACATGTCTTTGAACCACTGGCCAAGAATCGAAGCTCTTGATGGGTCAGACAGACCCCTGACGTTTAGAGATGTGAATTTCATTAATGATGGTTGCCCTCTTTGAGGGGAGGGACCCGATCTTTTTTCTTCTTGTGGTCTTCTTTTTTCCTCCCTACTTCTTGACTTAGGATCCTACTCTTGAGGGGGCTCTTCCAAGGCATGCCAGAAGGTTGTTTTCCTTTAAGCTTTGACTTTTGTTGCGGTAATCTTGGAAAGCATACCGGGAGGGTAGGACCAAGAGAGGAGCTTTCGCTGTCTGGGTTGTCTTCATTGCTGGTAGTGAAGCCTTCCTCTTTACTCGTGGTATAACCTTCTTGGTTGTCTTCTTTGCTGGTAGAGCACCCAAGGGTATTATCAGTGGGGTCTTCTTCAAAATGGTTGTCCCCTGGGAAGTCGACCTCATTAATCTCTTTTTCTAGGTTACAGTATATGTTATTCGAGGGGGCAACTGTCGTAGTATTCCTTGCTGTTGATCTTCGAGGGCTAACTTTCCTCCTGCGTCTCACTTCAGTGAATCCTTCTGAATCCGTCTCAGCAACGCGAGTTCCCTCTTCTTCCTCCATTGGAGGGGGATGACCCCGAGTGTCATCTTGGGGGAGAGGGTCTAGGGTCCCATCTGGTTTAAGCTTGTTTTTATTGGTACTTTTCTTCAGGGGATAGTCTTTGATCCTATGACCTTGATGCCCACACTGGAAGCACACATTTGGCAAATTCTTATAAGTAACCTCTTGTGTCCAGGTCTTACCATCTCCACAGTTTATGGAGATTTTTGAGGAAAGGACCTGGTTCAGGTCTGTTTCAACGCAGATCTGCGGATGCCATCTTGCATTGAAAGAATGTTGAGCACCATCGTAGATTAACCCCCCAACATCCTGTCTTGAGGCCATCGGGCGACCGATCGGAGAGACGATTTCACTAAGAAATCCATACAGGAAGAAAGGCAGATTGGGAAGCTCCACCCAAAGCGGGTAACGAAGAGGCTTTGATCTGTTCGGGACAAAGTCTGGGGTCCACTTAAAAAGGCAAAGGGTGGACCGGCCCACTTGCCAAGAGCCGGCTTGCAGGGCTTGGAAAGCCATCTCTTCGGTCTCAAATACTAGAAGCAGGTGATTCGCCGGCAGGAATTGGCATTTCGACACAATTAGGCCGCGCGGGAACCACTCTTTGCGAAGCCAAGTTCTCACACATTCAAGGGGGGCCTAGGGCCAAACATTTGACCGATCAGGCAAGTTTTCATCAGTTCTTCTTGCTTTGCCACCACAGACTCCTTGCATAAAGAGACCTCTGGGGGCGCGACGTCCACTGGGACGGACTCCATCTCAAGGGGGGAGACGGAGTGAGGGGGAGCCACATTGTTCATGACATACGAGGGAATAAGGGTCGACATCTTAATGACCAAAATCCCCCCCCCCCCCCAACACCACTTTGAATGAATCCCCCCAACACCAGGAGAAAAGCTCAGCGCATCCCGTAGCGATAATTATGCTTAATCGAAAGGTGTTGAGAAGCCATGAAAGACCCACATTTCTTTTCTATTTTCTTCTTTTAGTTCGAATCTTCAACTCTCCTTATAAGGAAGCCAAAAGAAAGCATAGATTCTCTTTTTATATCCAGACAAACGGCTTGTCGCGCGCACGAAGAGAGGATTGCTGGCCCGCGATAGACGGAATAGGCAAGAAAACTAGTTTGCTGGCCCCCGATAGACGGCTTCACGCGATAAACGGTTATGTGCTTCAATTCTATGAGAAATTTACGGCCTGAGGTTTCTGCCAGTTCGGCATCCAATCATCGCCGTGCGCAGTCCTGGTTATGATCTGCTTATGCACCCGTGACCCGACCAGTGGACCACTGTTTCATTACGAGAAGTCCGAAATTGAATGCTGCAGACAAGGTGACGTTGGTCAATGCCTTCTTTATTTCCTACTCCTCGCCTCTAGGAGAGATAGACAAAGAATTGAAGAAGATGCAAAAGGATTTGTAGGAACTTTCTACATACGGCTGCTCGTCGAGGCTATGGAATGCCATCAGGGGTGAGACTCTCACGAAGATTTGGAGGGAGCGATGTGCTCTCAATTTTGGCCAAACTCCTAAGGAATGGTCGATCGAGAAATCTTTGTTTTTTCTGGGTAAAAGAATCTCCCGAGATAAGAGATCTCCACCGTTTAGACATCAGTGTATTTATCTCCTTGAAAACAACAAGTTGAAACCCAAATGGGTCCCACATGAGGGTGATGATGAGTTTATCCGCCTCATTTGTAATGCCCTCTAGGTTGCCATACTCCTCCCCTGCTTTGTGGCACTTGGGTGGTCCCATGGGCACTAGTGCCATCCACTTGTAATTTTTCTTCTTTATTTTAATTAAAGTCCGGGAGATTAGGCTAAGTCCGAACTTCCTTTTATTAAAAAAAAAACTTTCTACATACGGCCCCACATGGACTATGACGACTAGTGAATCTTAAAACGGATGAATCTTAAAACGGACTAGTGACTGAGAGAATTGTCTCCTTATTTGCAAGGAGGTTCCTCATCCCAAAGCTGTCAGATGAAAAAATGGAAACACGGTTGAAGATGTACCAATAGTTAATCCAACACCACACTTCTATCAAGATCTTAAGAGATAGTGGAGATTGACTTGGTCCTAGCTTAAGTTCTAAGACCCCCTCATGGAATGTACGAAAGTGATCCTCTCTTAGAAAATCATCCACAAGGGATCCGGACCAACATTAAGTGATTAAAATATGTGGTGCTATGTCTTGGTGTATAAGATCCCATCAGGTTGTGAAGACCATAGATACCTCTTCACTTTATATCCAAGAAGTTGTTTCGTTCTGAGGAGAGTCCATACACATCTTAAGCTAGATAGACGATCGACTCCAAACAATCCTTGTTGGGGGAGGCAATGTGCTACTCCTTAGCCCTTTAAAATGCGATCAAATTGGAGGTCCTCTAAAAGAGATGGACAGATAAATGCACCTATTAATTTCATAGACCACGACAAGAATGATTTATTGTTTCTTCACTTATTTCTAGTCGAAAGGATCGGTAATTCCATTAGCCCACCCCCCTCCCCCCCCCGGTTTTCATAGCATCATAAAATTTTCATCACAAAAACAAAAAAATTAAGAGTGAGTGGCATGAAGCCTTAATAAGGCTCCTTTGCACCTCAATAGCGTTCTTTGATTCCCTTGGTTCATTCCCTATGTGAAGGAATTAAGGAATTAACTCCCTGTTTTCGCCTGTATTATCCCTCTACTTAATATATTTGAAGCACTTTCAAAAATCCTTCAAGTTAAGTGGTAACCTTGTGTCGGCCTACGTTCCGAGTTGAATAGAGTACTAAGAGGTCCAACATGCAAGTGAGGAGTGGACTATTGGAGGTATCCAAAGGTAATGCCCCTAGAAAAATGCTAAAGGGATCATCCCCTGAAAAACCCTTTATCCAATCAAGTTTGCAAACGTTTTTATTCTAGACGAATCTAACAAGCATATATATATATATATATATATATATATATATATATATATATATATATATATATATATATATATATATATATATATATATATATATATATATATAAGGTTTAAATTTACTCATCTTGTGTGGATGGAATGATTGGGAAAGAAGTGTGAATTTGTGGATTATTCTATCCACTAAAATGAGGATTACATAGATTGTATGTACAAAGATGTTAGGGTGAAGGGAGAGGTGAACTACTAAACTTTTGTTTACCCAATCATTCCATCCACACATGATAAAAGAATGAGTTTGGCGAAGCCCATGATTGAAAAGTTCGTCGACCAATAGCTTTCAAAACCTTCTCATTATCCTTATACATTGATCTCTCTCCCTCTATTTCTCTCTCATCTCTCTCTATCTTCTTCTTATACATTGCTCTCACTCTCTCTATGGTCTACTAATACGCTTCTCTCTCTCTATCTCTCTCTCTCCCTCTATTTCTCTCTCATCTCTCTCTATCTTCTTCTTATACATTGCTCTCTCTATGGTCCACTAATACGCTTCTCTCTCTCTCTCTCTATCTCTCTCTCTCTCGCCACTTTTTCTCCTTCTCTTGATTCAATCGCTATTATTTCTACTCTTGGTCAAAGCAAACACCGAAGGGTACATAAAACCACTATTTCTTTCTTTTTCTCTTTCTCTCTCTCTATTCTATCAAATCAAGGCAACAAATATCTATTTTTTTAAATCATAGAATCAAAATCAATATTTTCTTTCTCTCTCATTCCCTCTATTTATCTTTCTCTCTCTTTCTCTTTCCTTCTCATTATCTATGGCTGCCATCTAGATTACCATATGCACAATGTTGAAAATAAAGGTGCAAGCTTATGTGGATATGACATGGACAAGAGCCAAAAGATGGTTCAAGCATTGCATGCATAAAAGGAACCTCCTTACCTATATGGAGTGAATTAGAGCACCAAAGGTCACGAAAGGGAATGGAAGCACAAAGGAAAAGAAGTGTAAAGGTCATGATAACAAAGATGATGCAAGGGTACATGAAGAAGCAGTAGATCCTTTGCCAGTTTATGCATGTTTTAAGGGATTTTTTGCATGATCTTTTTTAAAGATCTTAAGGATATAGTGGAAAAGTAGAGACAGATCATCCATTTACAGACTCTTGTTAAAATTGTGAGTGTGCTATAAGGCACATTGGCATTTCCAATAGTATATGTTTTTGTACACAGTCATCTTGTAGAAGGCATCTTTATTTACTACTTCACCTGAGCTCATAGGTAACCTATCTTTAATCAATTATTTCTCTGACCATTTGAATTCCGTTTGGAGGGAATTATAGCTTCGTAGAAAGCTAGTTGTTTCTATGAGATATGGGAGAAATCTTTGATTCATTGTGTATGTGTGAATTTAAGTGAGTCAACTTATAAATTAAAAAATATATATATATAGGATAGATTATACAAGAGGTTCACTATCGTTGTGGATATTCGAGTCAATTGTCTCCATTTTCTATACGAGAGCTGAAGGATATCTGCACCAAATGTAGGGGTGCTACATCAAGAGGGTACATTATCAACAAGTGAGGTAAACAAAGAGGTAACTCTACAAACTCTCATATTTTCAGATAGAGGATTTGAGTAAAAGTAGAGCAACTAGACTAGGAAGAATATCAATATTGGAAGTTCAAAAGAATAACTTCTTCATGAATGAAGAAGTTTGGGGAATAGTTATTGTAGAGAATCCACAACCATAGGTAGGTCTTGAGCAGTTTTGGAGGCTTCTTGAAATCGCTTGTTTTTTTGCCTGAAAGGGCAATCTTTAATCCTGTGACCTTGTTGGCCACAACGAAAGCATGCGTTGGGAAGGTTTTTGTAGGTGATGTCCTGCTCCCATACATCTCCTTCGCCCATGTCCACTTTGATCCTTGATGGAAGCGGCGAACTGAGGTCGGCCTCGACACAGATTTGGGGGTGCCACCTAGCATTGAACGAGTGTCTTGCACCTTCATAGATGAGACCACCAATGTCTTCGCGTGAAGCCAGCGGCTTGCCGATAGGAGATACAATGTCCCACACGAAGTTGTACAAGAAGTAAGGAAGGTTAGGGAGCTCAACCCAAAGAGGGTACCGAAGCGATTTCGATTTGTCGGGAGTAAAGTCCGGGGACCATCTGAATAGGCACAGGGTCGCCCGACCGAACTGCTAGGTGCCAACGCTTAGGGCTTGGAGCGCCATCTCTTCATTTTCAAAGACTAGCAGCATGTGGCTCGCTGGTAAGAACTGACATTTGCTAACAATTAGTCCTTGAGGGAACCACTCTTTTCGAAGCCATTGTCGCACAGTTTCGAGCGGGGGCCTAGGGCCAAACACTTGGCCGACGAGGCAAACTTTCTTGAGCTCCTCCTGAGCTGACAGAACTGCGGGTCTACTGAGGGAAACAATGGGGGATTCAACACTTTCGGATGCCCCAGGGGCGGCACACGACCCCCCCTCCAGCAGAGCGGCCAGGATATCGGTCTCCCCAGGGGGAGGGGCCCGATTACTTTTCACGAGAGAGGATGAAGCCACATCCATGGCCAAAAGGAACTTGCACCCACTTCACTTAAACTTTGAACCTCGTGACCATTGTCGCTCTAAATCTTATTCTTTTTGACGAACAAACTCCTCTTGCAATTACTTCTTGGATTTTAGAAAAAAAAAAGCTACAATCAGTTTTGGAAACCCTGGAGCATCCGACATTAGTATAGAGCTCTTTTTTCCTTTTTACTTTTTTCTCTTCTTTTTCTTCGCATCTTCTCTCTCTTCTACTGCCTTTTTTTCTTTTCTCTTTTTCTTTTCTTTTTTTTTTTTCCTTTTTTTTTTTATAACTCCTTGCAGACACTTAACCCAAATTAATCAAACTAACGCGAATCGCGATGGTGACTATCATGGAAGTCAAGGATTCACATAAGATTTAAAAATTGTCAATCGAGAAAGACAGGACTGAATGACGCAAAAAAAGAGGAGTAGTCTATCGTGAGTTCAGCCACAAATCACGATAGACCAACTGGTCTATCGCCACCACGCCTGTCGCGGAGGTGTCTATCGCAGAAGAAAACAGCCGTCTATCGCGCCCCCTGCTATCCGTCGCGATAGACCAAATGAGGGGATCGCAAAGGTGTCTGTCGCCGCGCAAACTTCGAGCAATAGCCAAGAGCGTTGAAATCGAGGGAGGAGACCGTCGTGCAAACTTATCTATCGTCTGTCGCCAAATTCGTCTATCGCAGACGGTGGATATTGGTCTATCGCCAAACCCATCTATCGCCGAAGCTGACTATCGTAGATGGAAAGCCGTCTATCGCAAGTGGAAGAACCATGTCTGTCGCAGAAATCAAGAGTTGCGAACAATCTACCGCCTTGCCGGGTGACTTACTACAGGAGAGAAAAGAGGGAAGACCCGAATTAATGGATTGAGAGTTGAAGAGATATGGAAACCCCTCATTACTCCTATCCTTTATAATGAGGAGTTTCCATATCTCTTCAAGTCTCAATCCATTAAGATATATTTGGACAATTTCTTGGAAATATGGATTGAAACCCATCATCTTAACTTGAGGAGTCCATTCCGCACCTTTTGGAAAAGGAAGCTCAACATGGAGATGAATCAAAGTCAAACAACAGCATAATCAAATGTTCTAGAAAAATAGGTGCGACAAAAGAGGGGTAGGGGAAACAGTTACAACAAACAAGGAAACCATCAATTGAAGGAAACACTCCACAATAAAGCTGAAGGATCAAGTGAAGGAAACGCTCCACAAAGAGATAAATGTGGGGGCAAACGAAGAGGTACAGATTTCCTATAATTGTTGCAATATTCAGACTAAAAGAATGTGACTCTCCTGGTTGAATAGAGAATAAAGAGGTCGCGCTACATTTAGGGACCCATACTCTCCTACATGCAAGCGAGGAGTGGACTATTAGAGCTATCCAGCGTGCAAATGATTACCATTATGGTGGGTGCAAAGGTAGTGCCCCTAAAAGACCCCTAAATTGGGTATGCAAACGTTTGCATTCTAGATGAATCTAACCAGACGAATTGGGTATGCAAAGGTTTGTACTCTCTCTCTCTCTCTCTCTCCGCCCCTCATTTTCTCTCCACTTGCACGTTTCATGTGATCAGGTGGCTGTTACCCTGTGGGGGCCAAGGGCTACACAGTGTTGAAATGTGTCGGACTACTTAACTTTTGTTTTTACAATCCTTTTCTTGTTATTCATAATAAATAGGGTAAAGAATGAGCGCAAAGTTCTTCCAGCGATAGCTTCCAAAACCTTCGCCTTATCTTTGTGCCATTCTTCAATTCAACCAGCTCCACTTCTTCGGCTTTCTTTATTTATTTTTATTTACTTTTGATTAATTTTGATATATTATCTCTTTTCCTACCTTTTTCTATACTTATTTCTCCCTAACCGTTATCATTTTCACTTTCTCATCTCGAAGTTAATATGCAATGTGCATCATTAAATAAAAACAAACTTTTACTCCCATTTTTGTTTCACCTACTGTAGAGCAAATTTGTTTGGATGGTAGAGATGCTCAGACACATGCATTGATAGCTTTGTCTATCAAATGTGTCATTATTCCTCACATTTGCTCTTGGTGAATAGCTAAGGATGCTTGGGATACACTTACCACATTGGTAGGCTAAGGATGCTTGGGATACACTTACCACATTGTACCAGGCTAGGAATGAGGCTCCTATTGCTTACCTTCAAAAACAATTGGAGAGTAACCACATGAATGAAGGTGATTCTATGGAAAGTTTTCTGACAAAGATCAAGGATTTGAAGGAACAATTGATTTTTGTAGATGAAGTCCTTTCTAACATTTCACTTGTGCAGACTGTTCTGAATGGTCTTCTTGACTCATATCAGAGTTTTGCTTCTACTCTTCATTTGATGGTGAAAGACAACAAAGGTGCTTTGGCCCACTCGATGAAGGAAGAGGAAGGCAAGGGCCCACGTAATCGAGAAGCTGATGCTGACGGGTTCATCAAAGTCAGAAGAAGAAGGAAAAGAAGCCCTAGGGCGACTTCTGAGTGAAACATCATGTCAGTTACCCCTCTAGCAATTTATATTGCAATCTGGAAAAGGAGATCAATGAGTTTGACTACCTAGGTGGGAACCTACTTGAGGTGGACACCCATGGCAAAGCCCTAGAGATCCTTGATAATAAAGAAACCTCCCAGGAGGGATACACTACAAGCAAAGAAGATGGCTTTACCACTAGTAACGAAGATAACATGGATAGTGAAAGTTCCATCATCAGATCGACTATTCCGGAAACGGTGTCGAAAATGGTGCCCAAGTCTTCCCAGCCCTAGAGATCCTTGATAATAAAGAAACCTCCCAGGAGGGATACACTACAAGCAAAGAAGATGGCTTTACCACTAGTAACGAAGATAACATGGATAGTGAAAGTTCCATCATCAGATCGACTATTCCGGAAACGGTGTCGAAAATGGTGCCCAAGTCTTCCCAGCAAGAGGCATCCCGCAAATGAAAACAACCTATGGGATTACCCTGGAAAAGCCCCCACAAGAACCTATTGCTAATTCGGGATCCGATCCCAATGAAAAAGAAAGATGAATCCAAGATAAGAAAGGACAAAGCTCCCTCCCGCAAAGAGGGCTCAATACGACAATGATCATCATCTCGTTAAATGCTAGCGCGCTAACCGACCCCTCAAGAGCGACCATCATTGGTCAATGGCTTCGCGACATTAGCCTAAACCCAGAATTTATATGTATTCAAGAGATTAAAATTGACGGAGAAGACCTCCAAAAACGTCTTAGGCAGGTCTCCTCGACCCATGTTTGGATTTCAACGGCGCACCAGCCGGGGTCCGGTGGAACGGTAATCGGTATTAATCAACTCTGGTTTGAAAACTTTGAGAACTCCATTGAAGATGAAAGGCATCGATGGATTGCTGTTTCTTTTGGTGCTCCTCTTTGTTTTACTCTGGTTTCGTTGTACGCCTCTAACGGGGAATTAGAGAGACTGAACACTTGGGCCTCCTTGGACTCGCTCCCCCACAACGTGCTTATTTGTGGTGACTTCAACATGGTGGAGGACCTGATGGATAGATGGATGGTTATCAACACGTTCCTCCTTTCTTCTACCATTTATTTCCTTTCTTGCTCGAGACCGAAAGAGCAAGATCTGTCAAACTGGATAGTATTTGTAGAAACTTCCTGTGGACGTCAAGTTTTCGATCCATGGCATCCGGAGTGTGGAATCTTGGAACATTCAAAATGCCAAGAAGTTATGGAACAAAGGCTTCAAAAAATGAAACATCTTTGGAAACAAGACACCAACTATTGGATCAACTTCGAGGGTATTGACCCTGTTAGTCGGCCGCCGGAGTGGGACAGATGTAACGGATGTCAGATGTAACGGATTTTTTGAAACACGCGTGAAAAGTTGTTACGCGCATCTTGTAAAATCTTTATAAAGCAATGTAAAGGGTGTGGTCAGAAAAAGAAGAGGGGGGGACGTTTTCCTGGAATTGTCAGACTGGTCGTCTGAATGTTTGTGAGAACATTGTTTAACACTGTTGTGAAATCTTGAGTACAATTGGTGTTTGAGTACGTTCCGCATCGCCTTCTCATACTGTAGTTCACCGTAACTAGTGTTGAAGTAACGGATTGTGTGCCTGATTACTGTCGTCGTGTTGCGTTGTTGTGTGTTCTTCAGTTGTTTAAGTACTCTAAGTCGTTTTGAGTAGCTATATTACTATGTGAGTTTGAATAGGCAACTTGAAGCGTTGCGGTAGTGTGTTCTGTTTGTTCTACCTGATTCATCGCATTTCGGTATTATTATCTGTTGACCCCGAATACGAGGAAGAACTAGTACCTTCAGTAAACGTGAACATTTATCTGAAGATCACAGTAAAGTGTTGTGACGAATGAATCTGTCGGCTATAGTGTTCTCTCTGGGTGATTTACTACATACTGTTGAGTCTGTGTGAGTATGATATTCTGCACCTAAGAACGTCGTGTAGAAGTTGGGCTAGTGTCGACTTGCACTAGTATAGTATTCTCGATAACTCTATTATTAATTGTGAGTATTGTCGTGGTAGAGATCGGACTACTGCTCTGTTCCAATAGCAGGTCAGTCTGAAGAAGTCGGCACCTAGGTACATAGAAATCGAGTACTGTCCATTTAATGCTAGTAACTGAGCTAAGACGCGTATTAGTGCTTTTGTTGTTGTGACGAAGATTTGGGAATTAAGTACAGGGCTTCTGTCTAATAGACCCCTACCACTCCCAAGAACCCACTCAAGTCGGTTAAACGCTCTTCTGATAGTTAGAACGAAGCAATTTAACAAGTTTTACACTTAACACTTTCACACTTAACACTTGGTGCCGTCTGTGGGAAAGTGGCATCAAGATCATCATTCGTCTGTCAGGATCGAACATCAAGATTACCGTTCGTTTGTCGGAAGTAGCAACAGACTCAGATTGTTGCAAACTTGCTGTGGAAACGTGATTATAAAATTTTAGTGATAGTAATACTACGCGATTAGTACAAAAGATGATACATGCCGGTTACTCGATCCGGTGAAACGTATCCCAAGAACCATCAGTCTGGAGTACTTAATGTACTAAAGACAACTCTAGGAGAAAAAGGTACAACTCGGTCTAACCCAGTTTTCGAGAAAGTCACTTCAAGAATCCAGCCAATTTTTGACTATCTACAGAACAACAGACAGAAGGCAAATCAAACCGTACAGGAGTATGCTACTCTCTTCAGAACGCACTTAAGGTAGCTACCACCGGCCCATGCTAACTTACCAGATGACGTTATCACTCAGTGGTTCATCAATGGCTTGACTCCACAACTTAAGCAGATCATGATCATAACATGTGTCGGAGCTATGACACTCGATGCAGTCATCACAATGGCTCTGCAACTGGAAAACAGAGTCGGCGGATTTACAGAAGATCTGGAGTAGTTAAAAACAAAAAAAAATGTTGCCGAAGATATGACCAGATAAGTATACTGCATCACATGCAAAAATTCAGGACATACTAGTGCCAATTGTGCACTTAATCAGACATTCTGCGCTATCTGCAACACTGCCGGACACACCACCAAAAACTATGCATACAACGCTAGAGTACAGGGAACAGTGACTGTCAATGCAATTATCCAGGAACAAGGGCAGCCAGCCAACCACTATGTGCCTCCGCAAATGAGAAACAACCAGCAGCAAGGATATCGAAATTACAGAGGACAGAGGAATAACAACTATAATACAAACCGCTGGCAGAACGGACCACCACCGAAAAATCCCAATTTACCACCACCATGCTGCCATTTTTGTGGTGAATTTGGACATATTAGGAGATTTTGCAAGGATGCAGCTGAGTATGATCAAAGGAAGAAGGAACGTCAAAATCCAATGGCCAACATGGTACAAATCACACCGGTGGAAACACAGGCTGCTGCAGTTCAGACCCGATCCGGTAAACAATTGCAGCTGGCAGCAGAAATATTTGAACCAGGGATACGTGAACAACACAGAATGTACAACAAGGCTAGTCAATGGACCACAGCAGAACCACCAGTCTTCCCAGAGCCTATTCCGGTAACCCAGCCCTCGTTAACAAAGGAAGGAACACAACAACGGGAGTCAGCAGCGGGAACATCATCAGCAGCAGACACATTACCAACAGTAGACACCTCCGCATCAGTAGAGGCATCAACTTCAACATCGGTGGAGCCTGTCAACCAATGTCAACAGGCCTGGGAAATCTTATCTAAGGCATCTATCACCCTGCCTCTGGGCCAACTACTAGCATTAGTACCTGGAATTCGACAACAGTTCCAACAACAGTTCAGTCCGGTGCCTTCTTGCATTCGAGTGACAGCAGCAGTTCAACCGGAACCTGATTCTACGGTTGTCACTCAGTTCCTTGATTACAGTATGGTATAAGAATCATAAGATTACGTAGGTACTAATTGATGGAGGCTCTAGTGTTAACATTGCGACTGCGGCATTATGAAAAAGGTTAGGATGGACCGAAATTGAACTAGTTCAATTTTTTGTCAGAATGGCAGATCAATCAAGAGTCCATCCCTTAGGACTTGTGCGGAATGTACCCATCACTTTACAAGGTACGACCTTTAAAATGACCTTTGTTATACTAGATCTGCCGGAATCCACTTTGGATTACAACCTTCTTTTCGGCCGACCTTGGCTGAAGCATGCGAAGGTAATACAGGACTGGTCTGCACAAGAGCTTACGTTTAAAGATGCCAATCGTAGATATGTGGTAAAACTAGATGCTATACAACCTTGCGAGCTACACGCTAGACCGTATTTTGCTGAAGCAGTCCATATGCTAGATGGATTGTCAGATGATGAAGAAGAAGAGTTTCTAAAGAGTAACGCTGACTTAATTACCTTAGGGACTGTTGATCTACAGTCCGTTGTAGATAATTGGAACGCTTCAGTCTGTACAGTAATACCCATCAAAGTTCAAAAGTCTAAGTTAGTCCAAGATGAAAGAACCCAATTGATAGTGTAGTTGGTTAAAATCAAACTCATCACCCAAAACTATGCATCAAAATTGCATTTTAGTGAGGATTTTCAAGAGATTGTGTAAAAGAAAAGTTAACTTAGTAATAGTTGAAGCATTAGTATTTTGAGTAAATGTCAATGAACATTAATAGAAGCTTAGTGGGTCAACACATCGACATTTGGTACCACATTAATGTTTAGTGGTTCAATGATGGTTTAGCTTCACTCCAAGAATATTTTTGAGAATTTTGTACTGTTCTCTTAAAGATAGTCAAAATGCTTCAAGACCTTATTAACTTGAATTAATCTATGAAGAGTTAAAGGTTTGAATCTCATAGACTTTGAATCAAATCACTTTAAGTGTCTTGAAAGATTAAATTGGTTACACAGAGCTTTGATTCTTTCTTCTTGATTCTTGAACCTTTGGAATTGATTGCGATAAAGTATTGGACCCATTTCTCTAAAGGCTACGATTAATCAATTGGAAACGATTACTAAATTAAACATCATAGGTAGATGTTTTATGAAAATCTATTCAATCTTAGAAGATGTTCCTTGGATGTTCGATGAATCATTCATGCATTTTCTTTAAGCTAATTCTTATAGCAAACTACAATTAATGAATTTGGATTTCATTGTTCTCTAAAAGAGTGTAATCAATTCGGGCAAAGAAAATGTTAGGAGTTTTTCATAGTTTTGGAGATTCCAAAAATCTTAAATCTTTGAGAAAAGTAACTTGGATAAAAAAAACTAATCACATAGGATTCTACCTAGAACTTTAAAGCCCCATTAGACACAATACTCCTCTAATAAGGTAAAAGATTCAATAAATGTTGATTAAAAGTGGAACAAAGTAGCAACATCTAAGTTAGATGTTATCTATCATCCTCGGATAGTTATTTAGGTAGTGATTTAGATAGAATAAAGAAAAACCATTTATTAAGGTTAGGGTTTTTGCATTTTTTCCAAGGCTTCCATTAAGCTTGCACTTCTTTTTCTTCATGGTCACCTTCTTCTGCACTAAAAATTTACACGCTTAGCATTGAATGTATGTGGCCTATTAGGAGCTACAAATTTAGATATAGGACCTTTGAGCTGAACCCTATACGTGTCTAAAGTTGGTTTTTACAAATCAATATTTGATGTAGTCTAGATATGAGTAAATCTTGAGTGTCGTGGTCTTATTTTTTCAATATACAATGATCGTTTTGAGTATCCAAGCACATATTAAGGTGATAGAGAAGAAAGAGAGGGATATATACATACCATAAAAATTAGATTTTGGATCACCAAAGTCTTGAGACATTTGGATTGATTTGGGTGTCTACAACACTAGATTCTCCAAGTATCACAAATTTTTTGATCCCCAAGAGCCTAAATTGATATATCTTTTTGGTAAAAAATAAACCTCGTAATATATCTTTTGGTGAAATTCTTAAAGACTCTTCATCTATGAGGTTGCTTTTGGGCAGTGGCGGGTTTTAGCTAATTTTAGCTCATCAACTTAAACTCTATAAGCTTCATCAAGTTGTATTGTGTGTCTACTCAGAACGTCGGCTTGTCTGTCTACTCAAAATGTCAGCGACATAGCATCATGTCAGGTACTCCAAATCCGCCTGTGCGTGTGCGAGAGAGAGGGAGAGAGAGCGAGCGAGCGAGAGAGAGACAGAGGTGTGTGTCGTGTCTGCGGTGTGTGTGCGAGAGAGAGAGAGAGAGAGAGAGAGAGAGAGAGAGAGAGAGAGAGAGAGAGAGAGAGAGAGAGAGTATATGGTGTGTGTGTGTGAGAGAGAGAGAGAGAGAGAGAGAAAGAGAGAGAGAGAGAAAGAGAGAGAGAGAGTCTGTGGTGTGTGTGCGAGAGAGAGAGAGCTGATCTCTCTGCCGCCCTGAAGAGCTATGGGTAGCGGTCTCTAATTGATGTGCTTAGGAAGGATGGCCTAAAGTAGGAAACATCCAAATATTATAAGAGGAACAACAGTTGGGAGTGAATCATGATACATAGTGCATCTCTTGCATCATCTACATAACGCTAGAAGTGCTGCTATTTCTTGCACCCACATATACATATATACATGCAAACAAAGCACAAGGTAAACATAACGTAAGGTGAGGTGGCTTTTAAGATTTATTTCTCTCTCTTTCTCTCTCTCTCTCACTCTCTCTCTCTCTCTTTGTAGAAATGAATGTTTAGAAGTTACTTGCTCAGAGTCTTGCAAAGCACACAACAATCAGTTGACATAGATAATACACCTCAATATGTATATACCATACATATACATAACAAAACAAAAACATATAATAATTATATGACTATTGATAGATTTTGTCCACATAGCAGTTTTTGTTTTAACCTTGTCATCAAAATTCTGTCAATGAAAGATTTCTTTGATGAAAAGAAAAGCACGATGAAGATGGAAAGTAAAATTTTCAATGTGCGATTTGAATATGATTTTTGCAATAGGCACTCCTCTTTTGTTTGTAATACATAGAGTACCACTTATGTGGTTTGGGCTCTTTTACAATTTCAACGCAATGTTTTTCCTAAGGGAACTTCTGTAGGGTACAATAATGTTCTGTAAAACATATGGTTCTATATTGATGTTTCTAGCAGAGATGATGGGTAGATTGTTTGGAATCATCTTATAAAATAGGGTAAGTATATGTATCTTGGAATAATTTTATAGAAGTAGGTAGGCCATCTGATCATTAAGCTTGGAAGAGATTAATATTATTATTTTATACACCACCCCTAGTAGATGTTTCTTACAGAGTAATGCTTCCTTTTATGTTTGCCACACATGGATCATTTGAAAGTATGTTGTTTTTAACTTATTAGGTAGATTTGGATCCTTTCGAGAAATCTATTGTGTTTGGTGGTATATGTTGTTTCCATAGAAATGGCACATCACTTGGCACTCTCTTATAGTTTTGAGATTGAACTCACCAAGATAGACCACCTGTACACATAAGTACACTATAAAACTGGACTTTACTCTCTGACCGATATCTCACAGATTATGAGTGATCTAAATGTGATATTTGAGACAGTAAAAGTAGATGCTAAGGGCATTCCAACAAGACAAAAATCACGCAATTTGGATATGTTTTGGTCAAGAAATTGAACCGATCAGAATAGACTACCTATCTACACAGGTATACTGAAACAATGGACTTCACTCTTTCACAGATATCTCACAAATTACATAAGATTTCAAAGAGATATTTGATATGCAGAAAGTACACAAGATAAGCTTTCAAATGAATGTTTAAACGCACAAAACGGTTACATATGCACTGAGATATGAGCTCTGCAACAGAGCTATGTACAAACTTACGTGCGGCTCGAAGGAGTCTAAGGGAAAACCAAAATGACAAAATGGCTAGATCCGACTACTAGGAGCTCTTGCCTCTATCTCTCCTTGTTTTGAATGTGCTCCTACTTCACTTTTATAACCAATGAGTATGTGAAGAATTTTGTGCCTTCTTCTTAACTCACCACTTTCTCCACTACATGCTACTAACTACAAGGCAAGATATTGTATCTCTTACTCATCATGAAGTTTTAACTAGACTTTTTCTTTTAGTATTTTTTCCTTTTTTCCTCTACTTTTCCTTTATCTTTATATTTGGTAAATCTATCCAAGCATGGCTCATATGAAAATGAGCTTGTACATTTATCTTCAACAAAAAGGTCCTGCTTATAAGCTAGTTTCAGATTTGAAAAAACAAACGGATTTGAAGCAAGTACTAGATGATAATATACTTAAGAGTATTGTTTCTATCCAATTAGGAGATTTGCTAGGAATTGCTAAACGTGATTTTATTGATGAAATACTTGATAGTCTCAAGAGAAAGAGACAGTACTTTGAAGAACCAATATCAAACGAGCCAGTTCCAATGGTCCAAAATATTCAAACATAAGTAAAGTGTAATGAGTTTAGAAGATTACGTACCTAAGGTACTTCCCGATGATGAGCAAGAATGGAATGTACCTAAAAGTTACTATGCAAATAATCTTTGGGCTAGAGGGAGAACACAAACTATGGTGAAACTTGGTGGGAAACCAAAACCTTAGGTTGCTCTTATTGACTTTGGGTCAGAAATTAATGTAAGTTCCAAAAATGTTTATGATCAAGAGTAGTGGCCGATTGATCGAGAGCATGGATGGAGGATGAAATCTGCAAATAACCTTACTGGAGCTTTAGATGGAGCATGTGCTCATGTATCAATTTCCATAGGAGATATTTGTGATCAGCATCACTTTTTCATACATGATGCTTGCCCATATCCTGTAATTTTGGGACAACCATTCATTAGTGAAGCACGAATGGAGACTAAAGTCCTCGATGATGGAAGTGCATATGCATGCATTCATTTACGAGATGGACTCAAGTCTGTTCAGTTTATGACCGTGTGTGTTAATCATCCACGTAATAGGATGTTGCTGAGAAGTGATCCTATTGGACATTATGAATAGGATTCTATAAAATGCCATGATTAAGCGAGATGATTGTGGCACGAGGTTTATAGAAATCTCGCCACCTTCCATGATGGAAGAAAATTCAAGCTTTGTCTGTGATAGAGGAGAGTCAAAATTTATAAGATGCAAAGATATGAGTCAAAAATTGAGGAAGATTATTGCACGAAAAGAAAAACATTTTGTGAAAGAAGGATTGATTGAACAAGATGAGAAAATTAGTGGTTTGTTTGATTGCTTTTCATGTTCTCATATAGTGGAAAGCATTGAAACATTTCTAGTAAAAGAGAACTCCTATGATCGGTTTTTGAATGTATATTCACTTGAGGCATATGTGACTATATCTGAGTACTTTGAGTCTCTAATTGAGAAAGAGAAGATAGAGTTTGAGCCTCAAGTTGAAACAAAATACAAGAATGTTGATAGGAAAGTTAAACCTGTAGCACAACCTTTACCTTAAGAAAGTCAAAACATTGTGAATGAAGCAAGTGATGATCCCAGTCTGAGAGATGTTAAGCGAATTGGTCATATGAAACCATAGAAAAATTAAAGATTGGATGTGAAAACTTTCTATTTCCACAAGAGAAGAAGAAATGTGAATGTATGATTAGAAAGCACGACAAAGCATTTGCATTTGAGCCTGGAGAAAAATGTTGGGTAAATCCAAAGGTGGAAGCTCCGATGGTGCTTTTCTCCATTTCTCATGTCCCTTGGAATTTACGAGCTATACCAGATCCAAAAGCTCAGCTTGAAGAATCAGTAGCTGATGAAGTGTATGAAGAATATGGTCTAAGTTCATCTTTTGAAGAAAATGAACAAGAATTCATGGAGATGAATGCAGAATTTTATGATGGCATTGCAAATAAAGAAATTGAGTTTCCTTCAAACTATATGCATAGTTTTAGAAGGAGTTCAAATTGTGATGAGTCTGACCTCAATATGCATGATTCTAGTGACACTGAAGATGAAAGCTTTCTTG
>CM035425.1:41556795-41581795 GCA_020310875.1 Ceratopteris richardii
GAGAGTCAAAATTTATAAGATGCAAAGATATGAGTCAGAAATTGAGGAAGATTATTGCACGAAAAGAAAAACATTTTGTGAAAGAAGGATTGATTGAACAAGATGAGAAAATTAGTGGTTTGTTTGATTGCTTTTCATGTTCTCATATAGTGGAAAGCATTGAAACATTTCTAGTAAAAGAGAACTCCTATGATCGGTTTTTGAATGTATATTCACTTGAGGCATATGTGACTATATCTGAGTACTTTGAGTCTCTAATTGAGAAAGAGAAGATAGAGTTTGAGCCTCAAGTTGAAACAAAATACAAGAATGTTGATAGGAAAGTTAAACCTGTAGCACAACCTTTACCTTAAGAAAGTCAAAACATTATGAATGAAGCAAGTGATGATCCCAGTCTGAGAGATGTTAAGTGAATTGGTCATATCTTTACTGATGAAACCATAGAAAAATTAAAGATTGGATGTGAAAACTTTCTATTTCCACAAGAGAAGAAGAAATGTGAATGTATGATTAGAAAGCACGGCAAAGCATTTTCATTTGAGCCTGGAGAAAAATGTTGGGTAAATCCAAAGGTGGCAGCTCCAATGGTGCTTTTCTCCATTTCTCATGGCTCGTTTTTAAACAAAGCTTCTTTGGGGAGCATTTATTTGTGAAAATATATTGGAACGGAATTTCTTGAATTTACAAGAAATTCAAAAAGTGACTTTTGTAAATATAAGTATGTAAATACTTAATAATTATATTTTGATTTTTTGAGATGGATTAAAGTAAATATAAAAATAATAAATAAATAAATAGATATATAAATGCATAAATAAATAAATACATAAATGAAATAAATAAATAAATACAAATAAAATATAAATATATAAATATATAAATAAATAAATATATATATATAAATAAATTAAATAAATAAATAAATACATAAATATATAAATAAATAAATAAATACGTGAATAAATAAATAAATATACAAATAAGTAGAAGAACTAACTGCATGTAGTATTCAAGTAGATGATTTTTTTTCAAATAATCTTTTTGAATATGATGCTACTGATGTGTTTTCTGAGTTTATGAGTACAGGTGAAGATTTGGAGCCTATTGCAAATCAGGAATTTGAATGGATTGTAAAAAGAGCAACAATTTTTGAATCGTCTATACATACTGTGAAGTGTTATCATGGATTGCATGTGTACATATGAATATTTTGATTCGATATTTCTTATCATGTGCTCAGTGTTTGAATGCAGGAGAAGATGGAAGGAAGGTGATCGAGATTAAAGAAGAGTTCAAAAAAGCTTTGTCTTTTTTATAGTTCTCCTGTTAACCAAAATCTTTTTATCACCCATTTTGAGATGCATTGCACACCAAATATGCATGTACAAATGTGTAGAAAGAACGTCTTTTAAAAGCAATAGAAGCATGTCTATCTGCACATTAGATAAATAGGTAAACATCATTGAAAAGTTAATAAATCAAGAGAGTGTAGTTCTGAGTAAGGAAGAGAGATTGCATCTGTGAGAGAGTGGAATTGTGAGTATTGAGAGTTTCCTTGCTTAGATACCATAAACCCTCAATTTTTCACACCATTTTGTTTCCCTTCATGCACCTAGAGTATGCATGTTTGAAAATGTAAATGCACATGTGCTTTCAAATTGATAGATGCACATCCAATTGCACGCTAAATAATTTGTAAATACATCAAGAAAATATGAGCTTTAGAATGAGTGAGGAGCCTCGTCATCCAATGCTAATTACCTCTCTTATTGTGCCATTATGTTTTTTATGCTTGAGAAAGTGAAGTTTTTGAACGAAACATAAGGAGCTTAGACATGTGGTGGCTTACATGGGCTAAAGTTATTTGCTATAATTTTATTTCGCTCTTTATAGAATTTCTTAGCAAATGGGTTTACAAGACCATACGAAATGGTAGAATTATATTTGTTCCGAGCTAAGAATGGTAGGTTACTGCTCTAGAAGAAAATGTTTCACTTCATGGAAAAAGATACCGAAAGCGAGTTGTGCACACTCGGGAGGCAGATTTCAGGGAGGCATCTGGCAGTTTGTGAGGAGGATGGCCATCACAAGGGAATCCATCGGATGGGACAGGATCTCTCTCGCAGAGGTAGGAGACAAGAGCTCTCTCGTGGAGGTCTGAGGGAGGGTACAAGACTCAAATTTTAGATATAGTTCTGCCATATCTCCTCGATGTGCTATGGGATTCAGGCCATATTCATGGAGCGCTAAAAACAGAGAGAAGCACATGATGGAGGGGGACAACAATCGTGTGGACAGGAGGGATATATGATTTCAGAGGAGTCCCTCAGTTTTTGATTGCTCCAAACAATTGTTGTAATTGAGGGTTTTCCTTGCGAGGAGTTCTTTCCGAAAGGGATTATGATGCTGAATTGGTGGTGTTGGTAGAAGGAGAAAGGACTCATGCCGACACACGTATCTGAGGAGGATGGGAGGTCAATATAGTGATAGATCTGATGGCTTTGCACATAAAATCTGAGCGGATGATTCATCTCTTCTATACTTGCTGAAGCTGAGTTATGTGCACTCACATGCTGAGTCAAGCTAATGCACTCACATGCTGAGTCACATGCAAACATCGTTTTGATGAACCATATGATACCTGTGCTTGAGGTTGCTTGTGAGAAGAGGACAGAAGGTTTTGATATGATTGGGATTAATTTTTGAAGACTTCGTGATTGCTGAATGTGAAGGAAAACAACCAACATTTCTCTATTACTCCGACTACATGAGACCTCAAAGCTCTGCGCAAAATCAATAACACTCTGATGAGTTCAAAGATAACAGTGCGTACGTTTGATGATGACGATGTGTAAGTTCATGAATTTGGAGTTTGCATTTGAAATATAGTTATTTGTTTTTTTATTTATTTTACGGCGTTCGAGTCATGATGATGATAGCTTGGATGAGAAGCGCATACTCTATGTTGAATATCTAAATCTTTGACGATGTCAGTTCAGTTTAGAAATGAAGACATATGACAAATTCTCTAACTCTAATTATCAATTTTAGTAATGCACCAGTAATGCGCCAAAATATGGTTTTGATTGCTAGTTATTCTTTTAGGAGAAAAATTTTAAGAATACTGATGGCATAACGTTCTTTGATCGTTAATTCTGAATATTATACCTTAAAGTTTTAGCTGGAGATAAAAAGTTGAATGGAAAGAGTTTAAGTTTTGTTTGATAGAATAAAAGAAAAGTATGTTCTACACAGAAGGTTTATTCGAGTTTTTTCTCCTTTAACTTCTAGTTGTTGTGATGTGTCATGAACTTCGTGATTAAGAGTCTATACTTTAAACGATGTTTCAAAGATCACTCATCGCTTGATGAATCTTGAAAATGATATTATGTTTTCCTAGAAAATTGCACTGTTCGTTCGTCATATGTAGAAAGCACAGCAAAGTGGCAACATAATTATATGTGTAAATCACTTACACGTAATCATCAGATCCCTAAGCGTAGCCTTCAAACTATGGAATCTATGCATTGACGTTGTTATGAACAACACATAAGATATTGACTTGCTTTTGAACTTTTCTCAAACATGTAATTTCTTTGATAGAATGATGATAAGGTAAGCTTCAAATATATATGATGAGTTGTTTTGCAATTTGCACGACTAACAACATTGCATTCTCACTAACAATTTGAAATGAGCGGTCGGATTTAGATAGCATTAATTCATTTGGTTATCAATTTATAGAATCAAGGTAATAGAGAAGTTTATAGAATCAAGGTAATAGAGAAGGAGACCTCCAAAAAGCTAAGAAACTCTACACCAAAGGACTTATCATTGGAAGCACCTTTGGTGCGAACATGAAAAAATGGGAAAATATTTGAGGATATTCATTAGAGCCATAGAGTGGACTATGTCGACTAGTGAATCTTAAAACGGAGGCTCCATGTCTGGGGGGACTCAGAGAGTTCTCTCCTTATTCGCAAGGAAGTTACTCATCCCAAAGCTGTCAGATGAAAAGATGGAAACACGGTTGAAGATGTACCAATAGTTAATCTAATACTACACTTAACAGATAGCGGAGATTGACTCGATCCTAGATCACACCTGATCTTAAGTTCTAGGACCCCCTCATGGAATGTATGAAAGTGATCCTCATGGAATGTACGAAAGCTTGTCTATCGCGGAGGTCTCACTTTTCCCCTAGGGAGGACATCAATGAATTCAATGATTTCTTCTTCCAAGATAGGAGCATCAAGCAGGGTACAAAGGTTGTGTGGGATCCTATGAAACAATACCCTAGAGAAGGCTTCCATGCAATCCCATCTATGGTGTGAGAGGGGGATCCAAATCCCCATACGTATCGTAAAGTGCTCTTCAATGATTCTGAAATTTTCTTCTTCTCTATTGCATACATCGCCATTTGAGTCTAGCAATAGGGGGGATTGATTCTATATTTTGTTTCCTTTTAAGGATGTTGCAAATCTCTTTGGCAGGTTTGTCGGCTTTGCCAGCCCACCACTCCTTAAAGAATATTTGCCAATTTTTCCTTTGTATTTCTTCCTCGTATCTCAGCAATGCTTTGATCTTTTGAAGGTCCTTCTCGGATTATGCTTTTCCTTTGTTCACTTCCTCCTCAAGTCTCTTGAGTCTTTGATATAGAGCTTCTCTACGTGCCCGCCGAACACACTAGAGCATCTTCCTACTTCTGATCATGATCAACCATGACTTTTCGACCATGCATCTCCAACTCTTGGCTAGGATGAACAGGAGCCGAACACCTCCTTCCACACTTCAGCAATTTCTTGATGGATGAAGGGGAGAGAGAAGGAAGTCGAGCATGTGTGAAACCAAGGTGTCTTATGGGTTTTGGTGAGAGGTTGGAAAGCGATAATGATCAGGTAGTGATCAGAGATGGCCAGGTTAGTGCGTTGTGAGAGGGAAGGATGACCCCACTGATAAATAATGTTCTCAGCAATGTAGCTTCTATCTAGTCTAGCTTTCCTCAAGTCCTCACCCACTTGGAAATTTGAGCACGAAAAAGCCTTTCGAGTCTTTGAATTCAACCAGATCCAAGTGTAGTTTGCTTTTGTCCCAAGTTTCTTTCTCATGATAGTCAATGACTCAACCCTTGTTATTCCATCTGTCCATAGGGTCCTCCGCCATGTTGAAGTGACCACAGATAAGTACATTGTAGGGGAACGAGTCCAAGGAGACCTAGGAATCTAGTCTCTCTAGCTCCCCGTTTGGGGTGTACAAAAAAACTAATGTAAATCGAAAGGGGGCACCAAAGGAAGTGACAATCCATCGATGGATCTAATCTTCAATGGAGTTCTCGAGCTTCTCAATACCCCTAGAAGTACGACGTCGACATAGAGACATCGGTCCGAGAGACCTATCTAAGTCATTTTTGGAGGTCTGCTCCATCAATTTTAGTCTCTTGAATACAGATAAATTCAGGGTTTAGGCTAAAGCCATAGACCAATGATGGTTGCCCTTGAGGGGGTTAGTTAGCCCCATAGCATTTAACGAGATGATGATAATTGTCGTAATTTACCCCCTTTGTGGGAAGGGTTATTATGCTTTCTCCTCTTGGATTTTTCTTTCTTTTTGTTTGGGAGGGGATCCCACTTAGTAACTTGTTTTTCCATGGTAACTCAATAGGTCGTTTTCACTTGCAGGAAGTCTCGCAATGAAATGAAGAGAAGACGGTATCTGGAATAGTCGATCCAATGCTGGAACTTTCACTATCCGTGTTGTCTTCCTTACTAGTGGTAAAGGTGACTTCTTTGCTTGTAGTGTAGCCCTCATGATTGGTTTCTTTGTTTCTAGGGATCTCTACGACTTTGTTGCTGGTGTCCACCTCAAACTCGTTCCTATTTGGGTAATCGAACTCATTAATCTCCTTTTCCAGATTGCAATACAAGTTGTTTGGGGGGCATCTGGAGTATGGCTTCTCTCAGCAGTCACCCTAGGATTTCTTTTCCTTCTTCCTTTGATTGCCCTGAAGCCGTCCGAGTCAGTTTTTGGGTTTTGGGAGTCCTTAACTTCCTCTTGTTCACAAGGGGATTCAGGGTCCCATTGTTGTCTTGAGTTTTTTTGGATGCTTCTTGAATTTGTTTGCTTTTTTGTCTCAAGAGGCACTGTTTGATCCTGCGGCCTTGTGGGCCACAATGAAAACACGTGTTAGGTAGATTTTTATCGTTAATGCCTTGTTTCTAGACATCTCCATCACTGAAGTGCACTTTGATCTTTGAAGAAAGCGGCGTGCTGAGGTCAGCCTCGAAGCAGATTTGAGGGTGCCAGTACCGAGCATTGAAAGAATGCCTTGCACCTTCTTAAATAGAACTGCCAACATCCTCCCGTGAAGCCAATGGCTTGCGGATTGGAGAAATGATGTCCCACACGAAGTTGTACAAGAAGTAGAGCAGGTTAGTGAGCTTGACCTAGAGAGGGTAGTAGAGACATTTTCGATTTGTCGGGAATAAAATCGGGGGACCATCTGAATAGACACAGGGTTGCCTGTCGGAGTTGCTAGGTTCCGACACTCAGGGCTTGGAATGCCATATCTTCTTTCTCAAATACTAGCAACATATGACTAGCTAGTAGGAACCGACACTTGCTAACAATCAGCCCACAAGGGAACTAGTCTTTTCGAAGCCACTGGCACACAGTTTCGAGCGGCGGCTCAAGACCCTCAAAGGCCCTAGGAGCGACAGGATTCCATCTCTACTAAGAGAGACGAATGGAGGTTGAAGACCCTCAAAGGCCCTAGGAGCGACATAAGAACCCCCCTCCAAAATAGGAGTGAAGTTACCAATCATCCCCAGGGTCAGGGCTAGGTTGCTTATCACGAGGAGGGGGACACCGAAGCCATGCCAAGGACCCCGAATCATGCCCTGCGGTTTCTGCCAGGTCGGCATCCAATCATCGCCGTGCGCAGTCCTGGTTATGATCTGCTTATGCACCCGTGACCCGACCAGTGGACCACTGTTTCAGTACGAGAAGTCCGAAATTGAATGCTGCAGACAAGGTGACGTTGGTCAATGCCTTCTTTATTTCCTACTCCTCGCCTCTAGGAGAGATAGACAAAGAATTGAAGAAGATGCAAAAGGATTTGTAGGAACTTTCTACATACGGCTGCTCGTCGAGGCTATGGAATGCCATCAGGGGTGAGACTCTCACGAAGATTTGGAGGGAGCGATGTGCTCTCAATTTTGGCCAAACTCCTAAGGAATGGTCGATCGAGAAATCTTTGTTTTTTCTGGGTAAAAGAATCTCTCGAGATAAGAGATCTCCACCGTTTAGACATCAGTGTATTTATCTCCTTGAAAGTTGAAACCCAAATGGGTCCCACATGAGGGTGATGATGAGTTTATCCGCCTCATTTGTAATGCCCTCTAGGCTGCCATACTCCTCCCCTGCTTTGTGGCACTTGGGTGGTCCCATGGGCACTAGTGCCATCCACTTGTAATTTTTCTTCTTTATTTTAATTAAAGTCCGGGAGATTAGGCTAAGTCCGAACTTCCTTTTATTAAAAAAAAAACTTTCTACATACGGCCCCACATGGACTATGACGACTAGTGAATCTTAAAACGGATGAATCTTAAAACGGACTAGTGACTGAGAGAATTGTCTCCTTATTTGCAAGGAGGTTCCTCATCCCAAAGCTGTCAGATGAAAAAATGGAAACACGGTTGAAGATGTACCAATAGTTAATCCAACACCACACTTCTATCAAGATCTTAAGAGATAGTGGAGATTGACTTGGTCCTAGCTTAAGTTCTAAGACCCCCTCATGGAATGTACGAAAGTGATCCTCTCTTAGAAAATCATCCACAAGGGATCCGGACCAACATTAAGTGATTAAAATATGTGGTGCTATGTCTTGGTGTATAAGATCCCATCAGGTTGTGAAGACCATAGATACCTCTTCACTTTATATCCAAGAAGTTGTTTCGTTCTGAGGAGAGTCCATACACATCTTAAGCTAGATAGACGATCGACTCCAAACAATCCTTGTTGGGGGAGGCAATGTGCTACTCCTTAGCCCTTTAAAATGCGATCAAATTGGAGGTCCTCTAAAAGAGATGGACAGATAAATGCACCTATTAATTTCATAGACCACGACAAGAATGATTTATTGTTTCTTCACTTATTTCTAGTCGAAAGGATCGGTAATTCCATTAGCCCACCCCCCTCCCCCCCCCCCGGTTTTCATAGCATCATAAAATTTTCATCACAAAAACAAAAAAATTAAGAGTGAGTGGCATGAAGCCTTAATAAGGCTCCTTTGCACCTCAATAGCGCTCTTTGATTCCCTTGGTTCATTCCCTATGTGAAGGAATTAAGGAATTAACTCCCTGTTTTCGCTTGTATTATCCCTCTACTTAATATATTTGAAGCACTTTCAAAAATCCTTCAAGTTAAGTGGTAACCTTGTGTCGGCCTACGTTCCGAGTTGAATAGAGTACTAAGAGGTCCAACATGCAAGTGAGGAGTGGACTATTGGAGGTATCCAAAGGTAATGCCCCTAGAAAAATGCTAAAGGGATCATCCCCTGAAAAACCCTTTATCCAATCAAGTTTGCAAACGTTTTTATTCTAGACGAATCTAACAAGCATATATATATATATATATATATATATATATATATATATATATATATATATATATATATATATATATATATATATAAGGTTTAAATTTACTCATCTTGTGTGGATGGAATGATTGGGAAAGAAGTGTGAATTTGTGGATTATTCTATCCACTAAAATGAGGATTACATAGATTGTATGTACAAATATGTTAGGGTGAAGGGAGAGGTGAACTACTAAACTTTTGTTTACCCAATCATTCCATCCACACATGATAAAAGAATGAGTTTGGCGAAGCCCATGATTGAAAAGTTCGTCGACCAATAGCTTTCAAAACCTTCTCATTATCCTTATACATTGATCTCTCTCCCTCTATTTCTCTCTCATCTCTCTCTATCTTCTTCTTATACATTGCTCTCACTCTCTCTATGGTCTACTAATACGCTTCTCTCTCTCTATCTCTCTCTCTCCCTCTATTTCTCTCTCATCTCTCTCTATCTTCTTCTTATACATTGCTCTCTCTATGGTCCACTAATACGCTTCTCTCTCTCTCTCTCTATCTCTCTCTCTCTCGCCACTTTTTCTCCTTCTCTTGATTCAATCGCTATTATTTCTACTCTTGGTCAAAGCAAACACCGAAGGGTACATAAAACCACTATTTCTTTCTTTTTCTCTTTCTCTCTCTCTATTCTATCAAATCAAGGCAACAAATATCTATTTTTTTAAATCATAGAATCAAAATCAATATTTTCTTTCTCTCTCATTCCCTCTATTTATCTTTCTCTCTCTTTCTCTTTCCTTCTCATTATCTATGGCTGCCATCTAGATTACCATATGCACAATGTTGAAAATAAAGGTGCAAGCTTATGTGGATATGACATGGACAAGAGCCAAAAGATGGTTCAAGCATTGCATGCATAAAAGGAACCTCCTTACCTATATGGAGTGAATTAGAGCACCAAAGGTCACGAAAGGGAATGGAAGCACAAAGGAAAAGAAGTGTAAAGGTCATGATAACAAAGATGATGCAAGGGTACATGAAGAAGCAGTAGATCCTTTGCCAGTTTATGCATGTTTTAAGGGATTTTTTGCATGATCTTTTTTAAAGATCTCAAGGATATAGTGGAAAAGTAGAGACAGATCATCCATTTACAGACTCTTGTTAAAATTGTGAGTGTGCTATAAGGCACATTGGCATTCCAATAGTATATGTTTTTGTACACAGTCATCTTGTAGAAGGCATCTTTATTTACTACTTCACCTGAGCTCATAGGTAACCTATCTTTAATCAATTATTTCTCTGACCATTTGAATTCCGTTTGGAGGGAATTATAGCTTCGTAGAAAGCTAGTTGTTTCTATGAGATATGGGAGAAATCTTTGATTCATTGTGTATGTGTGAATTTAAGTGAGTCAACTTATAAATTAAAAAATATATATATATAGGATAGATTATACAAGAGGTTCACTATCGTTGTGGATATTCGAGTCAATTGTCTCCATTTTCTATACGAGAGCTGAAGGATATCTGCACCAAATGTAGGGGTGCTACATCAAGAGGGTACATTATCAACAAGTGAGGTAAACAAAGAGGTAACTCTACAAACTCTCATATTTTCAGATAGAGGATTTGAGTAAAAGTAGAGCAACTAGACTAGGAAGAATATCAATATTGGAAGTTCAAAAGAATAACTTCTTCATGAATGAAGAAGTTTGGGGAATAGTTATTGTAGAGAATCCACAACCATAGGTAGATCTCCACAATCTAAGCACCAGCGATGAACAAAGGGGGCAAGTGAAGGAATGAGAGGAAAGGAACAGACGAGTCATGCTTGTCATGCTACAAGTCATCTCCAACACAATGATAGGACATATACAAACTCTATACAAAGCAAAGGAGTTTTGGAAGGCTTGTGAGAAGATATATGCCACCTCTACAAGGAAAAGGAAAATGCAACTCAAGAATTCCTTTAACGGGGTTTTGGGAGGCTTGGGAGAAGATATATGCCACCTCTACAAGGTAAAGGAAAATGCAACTGAAGAATTACTTTAACGCACTAAAGAAGGCTCGTGTCAAAACATCAAAGACTAATCTCCCAAGACTAAGGACCTTAGCGATCAATTGGCGTGGCTGGGATGCACCATTGAGGAACAAGAAATTATGCAAATATATCTTAATGGATTGAGAGTTTTTTTTTTTAATATAAAGGAAGTTCGGCAATAGCCTACTCTCCCGGACTTGAATTAAATTAAGAAACAAAGGTACAATAGAAGGGGACTAGAGCCCACGGGACCCCCCAAATCCCACAAAGCAGGGGAAGCTTGATTGAATCCTAGGTTGCATTACAGAGAAGGTTAATCACCCTCTCATCGCCCTCATGCGGGGCCCACTTGGGTTTGAGCTTGTTGTTGATCAAAAGGAGGACTTGATGGTGCCTGAAGGGGGGGGGGGGATTTCTTACTGTTAACAATCCTTTTGCCAAGGAGGAATAGTGATTTCTCAATCGACCACTCCCTGGGGGGATCGCCGAAGTTGAGAGCACACCTCTCCCGCCAAATTTTCCACAGGACTTCCCCTCTGATGGCGTTCCAGAGTGTCGCAGAGCAGCCGATCGCTTCTCCCAAAAGGACTTGTTTCCAACTAAGCTGTTTTTGAAGTCTGATTTTCATTCCAACCGTCTGCGAGATTCTGTAGAAGTTGGGGCAAGTAAGGAAGATGTGTGGGACATCTTCGATAGCCCGGTGGCAGCGTTTGCACCAAGGAGGGATCCCACAAAGTTTGCTAGCCTTATGGTTGGTCCAAATTCCTCGATGAAGAATTTGCCATAAGAGGACAGACTTCTTAATCTCTATAAGGGGGTGCCAGATACCCATGAATTTCATGTCCCACCGAAGCCGCGTCCAAGACAGGCACCACTTCTTGTTGAGGCTGATCTGGTGGTCAGCCGTTTCTTTGATGTTCGGGATTTTGAGTAGGCTATTTCCATTGTGCCATTTGAGACCAAGCGAGTTCGGTGTGTCGTGTCCCATGAGAAGGCGAGTCTTGTGACGATCCCATGCGAGGCATCTGCTTTGCAAAGTGTTCCATTCTTCGTAGGAGATGTTTATGCGAGGGTCAATATCCTCGAAGTTGATCCAGCTGTTGGTGTCATGTTTCCAGAGGTGTTTCCATTTTTTGAATCCTTTGTTCCATAACTTCTTGGCATTTTGAATGTTCCACGACTCCACACTCCGGATGCCATGTATCGGAAACCAGATAGAGTCGTTTTGTCTGATTCCGGCTGCCCACTTCCAGTCCTCACTAATTCTTGTGAAGCTTTTGACTTTATTCCAGCCCTTCCAAAGGGAGCACACGAGATTGGAGCCTTTCGGGAAGACGGGGATCGGGGAGAATAGCAGGGTCATGATGTCAAGATTCTTCCAGTTCGGGAACCCCATTAGGGCCAACTCATTCTTGTTTCTGAAGATCAGCTTGGCCCACGAGGCCTCCCTATTGCACCAAGCCTTAATCATCCATTTGGCTGCCAGTTTGTTAGCCATACACCCAATGTCCAGGATACCAAGCCCCCCGCTATCTCTAGGGCTAGTGCAGATGGCCCATTTGATTTTAGGCACCCCCCTTCTGTTATGATCGCCCGTCCAAAGAAAGTTTCTACAAATACTATTCAGTTTGGACAGGCCTTGCTCATTCGGTCTCCAACAAGAAAGGAAATAGATGGTAGAAGAGAGGAGGAACATGTTGATAACCATCGCACGCCCAGCGAGATTGATTTGCATACCTCTCCAATAGTTAAGCTTGTTTTCGAGTTTGGCCAACACCCAGTTCCATCGCTACTCCATAGAGACGCCAAACCCCAAGGGGATTCCAAGAAGTCGAAAGATTTGGCCCTGCGGAATGATTTGACAGCCATGATCAATGAGAAGGCCAGGATGATGTCCCACAATAGCCCAAAAGGCGGTCTTAGAATGGTTGATTTTGGATCCAGAGGCATCACAAAAGGTAGCAAGACACCTCCAGAAAGTCTCCAGGCTGGTATTATCATTGTGAACGAACGCGTTCATATCATCGGCAAAAAGTCTCATGATGATTTGACTGTGGTCGTGAGGCAGCCGGAGGCCTTTGATATTGCCAGCCTCCACATGATGTGCCACAAGTCTGCTCAGCCCCTCAGTGGCGATGGCAAAAAGAAGGGGGGCCAGAGGGCACCCTTGTCTAATAGATCTTCTAAGATGGATCGCCTTCGAAAGTTTTCCGTTAACGTTAATTTGGGTCGTTGCGTTTCCGAGAAGGGTCGCGATCATCTTGGTGAATTTCTGACTACATCCGAGATCTTGGAGCGACTGTAGAATATAGTCCCATTCTAGCCTGTCATAGGCTTTGTCAAAGTCGATCTTGAGGAAAACCACATCTTGATTAGACTCATTTGCAAATTGAATACCTTCCCAAATATCCATAATGGTTTCCAGGATAGACTTGCCTTTGATGAAACCTTTTTGGTCCTCACTAAGCCAAGATCTCAGGTGGCACGAGAGTCTGTTGGCAATGACTTTGGTGATGATCTTGTATCCTGTTTGGAGCATCGTAATAGGCCGCCAGTTCTCGATTCTGTTCTTTTCCCCCTTCTTGTGTATGAACTTGATAATTCCATTATTTAGACAAGAAGGAAGAGCACAAAACTTTAGCGCTTCTTGCCAAACCATCCGAAGAGGGGTGGCAACCACCAGCTTGAAGGATTTAAAGAACTCATTAGTGAGTCCGTCGGGTCCCGGGCTTTTACCGAGAGGGAGGGCATCAATGACCTCAATGATTTCTGATTCAGAGATAGGGGCATGAAGCAGGGAGTGGAGGTTGGGTGGTATCCTCCGGGGGGAAACCCTAGAAATGGCAGCCATACAGTCCCTTCTATGGTGGGAGAGGGGGTTCGAGGTTCCCAGGAGTCTCGTGAAGTGCCCTTCGATGATGCCAAAATTATCTTCTTCCGAATTGCATACATTGCCATGTGGATCTAGCAGTAGGGGGATCGATTCTCTGTTGTGTTTCCTTTTAAGGATACGGCACATCTCTTTGGTGGGTTTGTCGGCTTTGCCAGCCCACCACTCCTTGAAGAAGATTTGCAAGTTTTTCCTTTGTATTTCTTCCTCGTATCTCAACACTGCTCTGATTTTTCGGAGACCTTTCTGGGCTTGGTGTTTTCCTTTGTTCACTTCCTCCTCGAGCCGCCAAAGTCTGTGGTAAAGAGCTTCCCTACGAGCCCGCCGCACAGTCTCGAGCATCTTCTTAGTTCTGATCATGATCTTACGAGACTTGTCGACCGCACTTCTCCAGCACTTGGCTGGGGCCAAGCCAGAGGCGAACGCCACCTTCCACACATCGGCAATTTCTTGATGGACGGAGGGGAGAGAGAAGGTGGTTGCGTTGGCATGGAACCACGGAGCCTTGCGGATCTTGTTGGAAGGTTGAAAAGTGATAACGATCGGGTAGTGATCAGAGATAGTGAGGTCAGTGCGTTGCGTGATGGTAGGGTGGCCCCACGGATGACTCCTTGCAGACACTTAACTCAAATTAATCAAACTAACGCGAATCGCGATGGTGACTATCATGGAAGTCAAGGATTCACATAAGATTTAAAAATTGTCAATCGAGAAAGACAGGACTGAATGACGCAAAAAAAGAGGAGTAGTCTATCGTGAGTTCAGCCACAAATCACGATAGACCAACTGGTCTATCGCCGCCACGCCTGTCGCGGAGGTGTCTATCGCAGAAGAAAACAGCCGTCTATCGCGCCCCCTGCTATCCGTCGCGATAGACCAAATGAGGGGATCGCAAAGGTGTCTGTCGCCGCGCAAACTTCGAGCAATAGCCAAGAGCGTTGAAATCGAGGGAGGAGACCGTCGTGCAAACTTATCTATCGTCTGTCGCCAAATTCGTCTATCGCAGACGGTGGATATTGGTCTATCGCCAAACCCATCTATCGCCGAAGCTGTCTATCGCAGATGGAAAGCCGTCTATCGCAGATGGAAGAACCATGTCTGTCGCAGAAATCAAGAGTTTCGAACAATCTACCGCCTTGCCGGGTGACTTACTACAGGAGAGAAAAGAGGGAAGACCCGAATTAATGGATTGAGAGTTGAAGAGATATGGAAACCCCTCATTACTCCTATCCTTTATAATGAGGAGTTTCCATATCTCTTCAAGTCTCAATCCATTAAGATATATTTGGACAATTTCTTGGAAATATGGATTGAAACCCATCATCTTAACTTGAGGAGTCCATTCCGCACCTTTTGGAAAAGGAAGCTCAACATGGAGATGAATCAAAGTCAAACAACAGCATAATCAAATGTTCTAGAAAAATAGGTGCGACAAAAGAGGGGTAGGGGAAACAGTTACAACAAACAAGGAAACCATCAATTGAAGGAAACACTCCACAATAAAGCTGAAGGATCAAGTGAAGGAAACGCTCCACAAAGAGATAAATGTGGGGGCAAACGAAGAGGTACAGATTTCCTATAATTGTTGCAATATTCAGACTAAAAGAATGTGACTCTCCTGGTTGAATAGAGAATAAAGAGGTCGCGCTACATTTAGGGACCCATACTCTCCTACATGCAAGCGAGGAGTGGACTATTAGAGCTATCCAGCGTGCAAATGATTACCATTATGGTGGGTGCAAAGGTAGTGCCCCTAAAAGACCCCTAAATTGGGTATGCAAACGTTTGCATTCTAGATGAATCTAACCAGACGAATTGGGTATGCAAAGGTTTGTACTCTCTCTCTCTCTCTCCGCCCCTCATTTTCTCTCCACTTGCACGTTTCATGTGATCAGGTGGCCAAGGGCTACACAGTGTTGAAATGTGTCGGACTACTTAACTTTTGTTTTTACAATCCTTTTCTTGTTATTCATAATAAATAGGGTAAAGAATGAGCGCAAAGTTCTTCCAGCGATAGCTTCCAAAACCTTCGCCTTATCTTTGTGCCATTCTTCAATTCAACCAGCTCCACTTCTTCGGCTTTCTTTATTTATTTTTATTTACTTTTGATTAATTTTGATATATTATCTCTTTTCCTACCTTTTTCTATACTTATTTCTCCCTAACCGTTATCATTTTCACTTTCTCATCTCGAAGTTAATATGCAATGTGCATCATTAAATAAAAACAAACTTTTACTCCCATTTTTGTTTCACCTACTGTAGAGCAAATTTGTTTGGATGGTAGAGATGCTCAGACACATGCATTGATAGCTTTGTCTATCAAATGTGTCATTATTCCTCACATTTGCTCTTGGTGAATAGCTAAGGATGCTTGGGATACACTTACCACATTGGTAGGCTAAGGATGCTTGGGATACACTTACCACATTGTACCAGGCTAGGAATGAGGCTCCTATTGCTTACCTTCAAAAACAATTGGAGAGTAACCACATGAATGAAGGTGATTCTATGGAAAGTTTTCTGACAAAGATCAAGGATTTGAAGGAACAATTGATTTTTGTAGATGAAGTCCTTTCTAACATTTCACTTGTGCAGACTGTTCTGAATGGTCTTCTTGACTCATATCAGAGTTTTGCTTCTACTCTTCATTTGATGGTGAAAGACAACAAAGGTGCTTTGGCCCACTCGATGAAGGAAGAGGAAGGCAAGGGCCCACGTAATCGAGAAGCTGATGCTGACGGGTTCATCAAAGTCAGAAGAAGAAGGAAAAGAAGCCCTAGGGCGACTTCTGAGTGAAACATCATGTCAGTTACCCCTCTAGCAATTTATATTGCAATCTGGAAAAGGAGATCAATGAGTTTGACTACCTAGGTGGGAACCTACTTGAGGTGGACACCAATGGCAAAGCCCTAGAAATCCTTGATAATAAAGAAACCTCCCAGGAGGGATACACTACAAGCAAAGAAGATGGCTTTACCACTAGTAACGAAGATAACATGGATAGTGAAAGTTCCATCATCAGATCGACTATTCCGGAAACGGTGTCGAAAATGGTGCCCAAGTCTTCCCAGCAAGAGGCATCCCGCAAATGAAAACAACCTATGGGATTACCCTGGAAAAGCCCCCACAAGAGCCTATTGCTAATTCGGGATCCGATCCCAATGAAAAAGAAAGATGAATCCAAGATAAGAAAGGACAAAGCTCCCTCCCGCAAAGAGGGCTCAATACGACAATGATCATCATCTCGTTAAATGCTAGCATGCTAACCGACCCCTCAAGAGCGACCATCATTGGTCAATGGCTTCGCGACATTAGCCTAAACCCAGAATTTATATGTATTCAAGAGATTAAAATTGACGGAGAAGACCTCCAAAAACGTCTTAGGCAGGTCTCCTCGACCCATGTTTGGATTTCAACGGCGCACCAGCCGGGGTCCGGTGGAACGGTAATCAGTATTAATCAACTCTGGTTTGAAAAGTTTGAGAACTCCATTGAAGATGAAAGGCATCGATGGATTGCTGTTTCTTTTGGTGCTCCTCTTTGTTTTACTCTGGTTTCGTTGTACGCCTCTAACGGGGAATTAGAGAGACTGAACACTTGGGCCTCCTTGGACTCGCTCCCCCACAACGTGCTTATTTGTGGTGACTTCAACATGGTGGAGGACCTGATGGATAGATGGATGGGCAAGGGTAGGGTCATCGATAGTCGGGAGAAAGAAACGTGGGACAAAACCAAACTTCACTTGGATTTGGTCGAATTCAAAGACTTGAATGGCTTTTCCTGGTCAAATCTCCAAGCGGGCAAGGACCTGAGGAAAGCTATACTTTATAGATGCTACATCTCTCAGAGTTTTACTCATCAGTGGGGCCACCCATCCCTTGCGCAACACATCGACCTCACCATGTCTGATCACTACCCGATCGTTATCACTTTCCATCCTTCCATCAAGATCCATAAGGCTCCTTGGTTCCATGCCAGTGCGCCCACCTTCTCTCTCCCCTCCGTCCATCAAGAAATTGCTGATGTGTGGAAGGAGGCGTTTGCCTCGGCTTGTCCCCAGCCAAGTGCTGGAGAAGTGCGGTCGATAAGTCTCGACAGATCATGATTAGATCCAGGAAGATGCTCGAGACTATGGAGTGGGCTCGTAGGGAAGCTCTTTACCACAGACTCTAGAGGCTCGAGGAGGAAGTGAACAAAGGAGGATCTCAAGCCCAGAAAGGTCTTCGAAAAATCAGAGCGCTGTTGAGATCCGAGGAAGAAATACAAAGGAAAAATTTGCAAATTTTCTTCAAGGAGTGGTGGGCTGGAAAAGACGACAAACCCACCAAAGAGATCTGCCGTATCCTTAAAAGGAAACATAACAGAGAATGGATCCTCTTATTGCTAGACTTAAATGGCAATGTATGCAATACGGAAGAAGATAATTTTGGGATCATTGAAGGGCACTTCACGAGACTCCTAGGGACCTCGAACCCCCTCTCCCACCATAGAAGGGACTGTATGGCAGCCATATCTAGGGTTTCCCCCTACAGGATACCACTCATCCTTCGCTCCCTGCTACATGCCCCTATCTCTGAAGCAGAAATCATTGAGGTCATCGATGCCCTCCCTCCTGGTAAAAGCCCGAGACCCTACGGGCTCACTAATGAGTTCTTTAAATCCTTCAAGTTGGTGGTTGCCACCCCTCTTCGTCTCGTTTGGCAAGAGGCACTCAAGTTTGGCGCACTTCCTTCTTGTCTCAACAATGGTATTATCAAGTTAATACACAAAAAAGGGGAAAAGAACAAAATAGAGAACTGGCGTCCTATTACGATGCTCTAAACAGGATACAAGATCATCGCCAAAGTCATTGCCAACAGAATCTCTTGCCACTTGAGAGCGTGCCTAAGCGAGGACCAAAAAGGTTTCATCAAAGGCAGGTCAATTTTGGAAACCATTATAGATATTTGGAAGGCCTTGAATTTGCAAATGAGTCTAAAAAAGATGTGGTCTTCCTCAAGATCGACTTTGATAAAGCCTACGACAGGCTAGAATGGGACTATATTCTGCAGCCGCTCCAAGGTCTTGGATGTAGTAAGAAATTCACCAAGATGATCGCGGCCCTTCTCGGAAACGCATCAACCCAAATTAACATTAATGGAAAACTTTCGAAGGGGATCAAACTTAGAAGATCTATCAGACAAGGGTGCCCATTGGCTCCCCTTCTCGTTGCCATCACCACGGAGGGGCTTAGCAGGTTTGTGGCGCACTAGGTGGAAGCTGGTAATATCAAAGGCCTCCGCTTGCCTCACGACCACAGTCAGATCACCATGAGACTTTTTGCCGATAATATGAACGCATTTGATCACAATGATAGTACCCGCCTGGAGACATTCTGGAGGTGTCTTGCTACTTTTTGTGAAGCCTATGGATCCATAATCAACCACTCTAAGATCGCCTTTAGAGCTATTGTGGGGTCTCAACCCGGCCTTCTCATTGATCATGGCTGTCAAATCATTCCGCAAGGCCAAATTTTTCGGCTTCTTGGGATCCCCTTGGGGTTTGGCGTCTCTATGGAACAACCGTGGAACTGGGTGCTGGCCAAACTCGAAAACAAGCTTAACTATTGGAGAGGTATGCAAATCAATCTTGCTGGTCGTGCTATGGTTATCAACACGTTCCTCCTCTCTTCTACCATTTATTTCCTTTCTTGCTCGAGACCGAAAGAGCAAGATCTGTCAAACTGGATAGTATTTGTAGAAACTTCCTGTGGACATCAAGTTTTCGATCCATGGCATCCGGAGTGTGGAATCTTGGAACATTCAAAATTCCAAGAAGTTATGGAACAAAGGCTTCAAAAAATGGTAACATCTTTGGAAACAAGACACCAACTATTGGATCAACTTCGAGGGTATTCACCCTGTTAGTCGGCCGCCGGAGTGGGACAGATGTAACGGATGTCAAATGTAACGGATTTTTTGAAACACGCGTGAAAAGTTGTTACGCGCATCTTGTAAAATCTTTATAAAGCAATGTAAAGGGTGTGGTCAGAAAAAGAAGAGGGGGGGACGTTTTCCTGGAATTGCCAGACTGGTCGTCTGAATGTTTGTGAGAACATTGTTTAACACTGTTGTGAAATCTTGAGTACTGTTGGTGTTGAATACGTTCCGCATCGTCTTCTCATACTCTAGTTCACCATAACGAGTGTTGAAGTAACGGATTGTGTGTATGATTACTGTCGTCGTGTTGCGTTGTTGTGTGTTCTTCAGTTGTTTAAGTACTCTAAGTCGTTTTGAGTAGCTATATTACTGTGTGAGTTTGAATAGGCAACTTGAAGCGTTGCGGTAGTGTGTTATGTTTGTTCTACTTGATTCATCGCATTTCGGTATTATTATCTGTTGACCCCGAATACGAGGAAGAACTAGTACCTTCAGTAAACGTGAACCTTTATCTGAAGATCACAGTAAAGTGTTGTGACGAATGAATCTGTCGGCTATAGTGTTCTCTCTGGGTGATTTACTACATACTGTTGAGTCTGTGTGAGTATGATATTCTACACCTAAGAACGTCGTGTAGAAGTTGGGCTAGTGTTGACTTGCACTAGTATAGTATTCTCGATAACTCTATTATTAATTGTGAGTATTGTCGTGGTAGAGATCGGACTACTGCTCTGTTCCAATAGCAGGTCAGTCTGAAGAAGTCGGCACCTAGGTACATAGAAATCGAGTATTGTCCATTTAATGCTAGTAACTGAGCTAAGACGCGTATTAGTGCTTTTGTTGTTGTGACGAAGATTTGGGAATTAAGTACAGGGCCTCTGTCTAATAGACCCCTACCACTCCCAAGAACCCACTCAAGTCGGTTAAACGCTCTTCTGATAGTTAGAACGAAGCAATTTAACAAGTTTTACACTTAACACTTTCACACTTAACACTTGGTGCCGTCTGTGGGAAAGTGGCATCAAGATCATCATTCATCTGTCAGGATCGAACATCAAGATTACCGTTCGTTTGTCGGAAGTAGGAACATACTCAGATTGTTGCAAACTGGAAACGTGATTATATAATTTTACCGATAGTAATACTACGCGATTAGTACAAAAGATGATACATGCCGGTTACTCGATCTGGTGAAACGTATCCCAAGAACCATCAGTTTGGAGTACTTAATGTACTAAAGACAACTCTGGGAGAAAAAGGTACAACTCGGTCTAACCCAGTTTTCGAGAAAGTCAAGAACGTTAGAATTGACTCCGGTCATATTCCGATGGAATGTGTTACGCCTCTGGTACATTCCGGTGCTATTTCGACACAGTCTGTCGAAGATATAGTAATTCCAAAACCTACCAAGATGCAGTCAGAAACTAGTTTAACAATCTTGGATAAAGATTCAGATTTATCTACGATTAGAAGCACTCTAGTCAAAGAAATCGGCGAAAGCGAAAAAATACCGTATTCTGGCATAATTTCGGTTCATTCTGGTGATATTTCGGTAACAGAATCACAATTTTTCGGTGACGGTTTGGCATTTTCTACTGAATCCTCAGCCCAACCACCGCGCTTGGAAGCAAGTTCCCATACACTAGACATCAAGAAGGAAGGAAAGCTGTTCGAAACAGAGATTCGAAGCATATTAAGCAAGATCATCGCACCGAAAAGTGCACCATCCGACGATACGAATTCCGATAGTTCAAACATTCAGCCCCGAGATACAGAAGGAAGGTATAATACACTCACGATGAACGGGAAACAACAACAACAGTTATGTCCACCCAGGCCGCCTCCAACAGGAGTGACGTACACGAAATTCGGTGGATTGCCAGGAGATGATCCGGATGCTCACGTACGCACTTTCGAGATAAGCTACGCAGTTCTGAACCATCCACCGGATCAGGCCTATAAGGCTATTGTCTTTCAAGCAACACTGGTCAATGAAGCAGCTAGATGGCTTACAGAATATGATATTAATCACTTCGGCACCTATGAAGCCGTACGAGATGCTTTTTTGCAGCGATTCAGGCTAAAAAAGAATCCAGCCAATTTTTGACTATCTACAGAACAACAGACAGAAGGGATATCAAACCGTACAGGAGTATGCTACTCTCTTCAGAACGCACTTAAGGTAGCTACCACCGGCCCATGCTAACTTACCAGATGACGTTATCACTCAGTGGTTCATCAATGGCTTGACTCCACAACTTAAGCAAATCATGATCATAAGATGTGTCGGAGCTATGACACTCGATGCAATCATCACAATGGCTCTGCAACTGGAAAACAAAGTCGGCGGATTTACAGAAGATCTGGAGTGGTTAAAAACAAAAAAAAATGTTGCCGAAGATATGACCAGACAAGTATACTGCATCACATGCAAAAATTCAGGACATACTAGTGCCAATTGTGCACTTAATCAGACATTCCGCGCTATCTGCAACAGTGCCGGACACACCACCAAAAACTACGCATATAACGCTAGAGTACAGGGAACAGTGACTGTCAATGCAATTATCGAGGAACAAGGGCAGCCAGCCAACCACTATGTGCCTCCGCAAATGAGAAACAACCAGCAGCAAGGATATCGAAATTACAGAGGACAGAGGAATAACAACTATAATACAAACCGCTGGCAGAACGGACCACCATCGAAAAATCCCAATTTACCACCACCATGCTGCCATTTTTGTGGTGAATTTGGACATATTAGGAGATTTTGCAAGGATGCAGCTGAGTATGTTCAAAGGAAGAAGGAACGTCAAAATCCAATGGCCAACATGGTACAAATCACACCGGTGGAAACACAGGCTGCTGCAGTCCAGACCCGATCCGGTAAACAATTGCAGCTGGCAGCAGAAATATTTGAACCAAGGATACATGAACAACACAGAATGTACAACAAGGCTAGTCAATGGACCACAGCAGAACCACCAGTCTTCCCAGAGCCTATTCCGGTAACCCAGCCCTCGTTAACAAAGGAAGGAACATAACAACGGGAGTCAGCAGCGGGAACATCATCAGCAGCAGACACATTACCAACAGTAGACACCTCCGCATCAGTAGAGGCATCAACTTCAACATCGGTGGAGCCTGTCAACCAATCTCAACAGGCCTGGGAAATCTTATCTAAGGCATCTATCACCTTGCCTCTGGGCCAACTACTGGCATTAGTACCTGGAATTCGACAACAGTTCCAACAACAGTTCAGTCCAGTGCCTTCTTGCGTTCGAGTGACAGCAGCAGTTCAACCGGAACCTGATTCTACGGTTGATCACTCAGTTCCCTTGCTTACAGTATGGTATAAGAATCATAAGATTATGTACGTACTAATTGATGGAGGCTCTGGTGTTAACATTGCGACTGCGGCATTATGAAAAAGGTTAGGATGGACCGAAATCGAACTAGTTCATTTTTTTGTCAGAATGGCAGATCAATCAAGAGTCCATCCCTTAAGACTTGTGCAAAATGTACCCATCACTTTTTTACAAGGTACGACCTTTAAAATGACCTTTGTTATACTAGATCTGCCGGAATCCACTTTGGATTACAACCTTCTTTTCGGCCGACCTTGGCTGAAGCATGCGAAGGTAATACAGGACTGGTCTGCACAAGAGCTTACGTTTAAAGATGCCAATCGTAGATATGTGGTAAAACTAGATGCTATACAACCTTGCGAGCTACACGCTAGACCGTATTTTGCTGAACCAGTCCATATGCTAGATGGATTGTCAGATGATGGAGAAGAAGAGTTTCTAAAGAGTAACGCTGACTTAATTACCTTAGGGACTGTTGATCTACAGTCCATTGTAGATAATTGGAACGCTTCAGTCTGTACAGTAATACCCATCAAAGTTCAAAAGTCTAAGTTAGTCCAAGATGAAAGAATCCAATTGATAGTGTAGCTGGTTAAAATCAAACTCATCACCCAAAAATATGCATCAAAATTGCATTTTAGTGAGGATTTTCAAGAGATTGTGTAAAAGAAAAGTTAACTTAGTAATAGTTGAAGCATTAGTATTTTGAGTAAATGTCAATGAACATTAATAGAAGCTTAGTGGGTCAACACATCGACATTTGGTACCACATTAATGTTTAGTGGTTCAATGATGGTTTAGCTTCACTCCAAGAATATTTTTGAGAATTTTGTACTGTTCTCTTAAAGATAGTCAAAATGCTTCAAGACCTTATTAACTTGAATTGATCTATGAAGAGTTAAAGGTTTGAATCTCATAGACTTTGAATCAAATCACTTTAAGTGTCTTGAAAGATTAAATTGGTTACACAGAGTTTTGATTCTTTCTTCTTGATTCTTGAACCTTTGGAATTGATTGCGATAAAGTATTGGACCCATTTCTCTAAAGGTTACGATTAATCAATTGGAAACGATTACTAAATTAAACATCATAGGTAGATGTTTTATGCAAATCTATTCAATCTTAGAAGATGTTCCTTGGATGTTCGATGAATCATTCATGCATTTTCTTTAAGCTAATTCTTATAGCAAACTACAATTAATGAATTTGGATTTCATTGTTCTCTAAAAGAGTGTAATCAATTCGGGCAAAGAAAATGTTAGGAGTTTTTCATAGTTTTGGAGATTCCAAAAATCTTAAATCTTTGAGAAAAGTAACTTGGATAAAAGAAACTAATCACATAGGATTCTACCTAGAACTTTAAAGCCCCATTAGACACAATACTTCTCTAATAAGGTAAAAGTTCAATAAATCTTGATTAAAAGTGGAACAAAGTAGCAGCATCTAAGTTAGATGTTATCTATCATCCTCGGATAGTTATTTAGGTAGTGATTTAGATAGAATAAAGAAAAACCATCTATTAAGGTTAGGGTTTTTGCATTTTTTCCAAGGCTTCCATTAAGCTTGCACTTCGTTTTCTTCATGGTCACCTTCTTCTGCACTAAAAATTTACACGCTTAGCATTGAATGTATGTGGCCTATTAGGAGCTACAAATTTAGATATAGGACCTTTGAGCTGAACCCTATACGTGTCTAAAGTTGGTTTTTACAAATCAATATTTGATGTAGTCTAGATATGAGTAAATCTTGAGTGTCGTGGTCTTATTTTTTCACTATACAATGATCGTTTTGAGTATCCAAGCACATATTAAGGTGATAGAGAAGAAAGAGAGGGATATATACATACCATAAAAATTAGATTTTGGATCACCAAAGTCTTGAGACATTTGGATTGATTTGGGTGTCTACAACACTAGATTCTCCAAGTATCACAAATGTTTTGATCCCCAAGAGCCTAAATTGATATATCTTTTTGGTAAAAAATAAACCTCGTAATATATCTTTTGGTGAAATTCTTGAAGACTCTTCATCTATGAGGTTGCTTTTGGGTAGTGGCAGGTCTTAGCTAATTTTAGCTCATCAACTTAAACTCTATAAGCTTCATCAAGTTGTATTGTGTGTCTACTCAGAACGTCGGCTTGTCTGTCTACTCAGAATGTCAGCGACAGAGCATCATGTCAGGTACT
>CM035425.1:41586795-41699295 GCA_020310875.1 Ceratopteris richardii
TCCATTTCTCATGTCCCTTGGAATTTACGAGCTATACCAGATCCAAAAGCTCAGCTTGAAGAATCAGTAGCTGATGAAGTGTATGAAGAATATGGTCTAAGTTCATCTTTTGAAGAAAATGAACAAGAATTCATGGAGATGAATGCAGAATTTTATGATGGCATTGCAAATAAAGAAATTGAGTTTCCTTCAAACTATATGCATAGTTTTAGAAGGAGTTCAAATTGTGATGAGTCTGACCTCAATATGCATGATTCTAGTGACACTGAAGATGAAAGCTTTCTTGATTATGAAGATATGGATTCCCTTTGTGTTGAAGGAGAACTAATTTGGGATCATGACAAAGATAGTGATGCAGAGTTCTTGGATAGATTGGAAGTAGAAGCACACCTCATAATCTCTCAAACTCGAGCAGAAGGAAACGGTCTCACTAAAGATTGCAAAGATGAATATGGATCATTTTCTAAAGTGGGTGAACACTTCCATTTGAAGTGGGATCCAAATGAATCAATTTAACAAACCCATTCTAATAAAGATGGGAATATAAAAGAAGATGACAAGAAGGATGAAAGTCCTTCAAATGATTTCAAACATGAAATAGAAGAAAATGCATGTTTGCAAGAAACTTTTGATAATGAGACAAACATGTTAGACAAGCAAAAGGTGGCTTGTGTATAAATCTACCATATTTATAAATGTTATGTTGATAGATGCGATTCAAAGATGGCTCGTTTTTAAACAAAGCTTCTTTGGGGAGCATTTATTTGTGAAAATATAATGGAAGGGAATTTCTTGAATTTACAAGAAATTCAAAAAGTGACTTTTGTAAATATAAGTATTAAATACTTAATAATTATATTTTGATTTTTTGAGATGGATTAAAGTAAATATAAAAATAATAAATAAATAAATAGATATATAAATGCATAAATAAATAAATACATAAATGAAATAAATAAATAAATACAAAATAAAATATAAATATATAAATATATATAAAAAAAAATATATATATATATATAAATAAATAAGTAAATACATAAATATATAAATAAATAAATAAATACGTGAATAAATAAATAAATATACAAATAAGTAGAAGAACTAACTGCATCTAGTATTCAAGTAGATGATTTTTTTTCAAATAATCTTTTTGAATATGATGCTACTGATGTGTTTTCTGAGTTCATGAGTACAGGTGAAGATTTGGAGCCTATTGCAAATCAGGAATTTGAATGGATTGTAAGAAGAGCAACAATTTTTGAATCGTCTATACATACTGTGAAGTGTTATCATGGATTGCATGTGTACATATGAATATTTTGATTCGATATTTCTTATCATGTGCTCAGTGTTTGAATGCAGGAGAAGATCGAAGGAAGGTGATCGAGATTAAAGAAGAGTTCAAAAAAGCTTTGTCTTTTTTATAGTTCTCCTGTTAACCAAAATCTTTTTATCACCCATTTTGAGATGCATTGCACACCAAATATGCATGTACAAATGTGTAGAAAGAACGTCTTTTAAAAGCAATAGAAGCATGTCTATCTGCACATTAGATAAATAGGTAAACATCATTGAAAAGTTAATAAATCAAGAGAGTGTAGTTCTGAGTAAGGAAGAGAGATTGCATCTGTGAGAGAGTGGAATTGTGAGTATTGAGAGTTTCCTTGCTTAGATACCATAAACCCTCAATTTTTCACACCATTTTGTTTCCCTTCATGCACCTAGAGTACGCATGTTTGAAAATGTAAATGCACATGTGCTTTCAAATTGATAGATGCACATCCAATTGCACGCTAAATAATTTGTAAATACATCAAGAAAATATGAGCTTTAGAATGAGTGAGGAGCCTCTTCATCCAATGCTAATTACCTCTCTTATTGTGCCATTATGTTTTTGATGCACTTAGAGTATGCATGTACAGGGCCCACTACATGACCATGCATAGACACAATGATTTGTATGCCCATGCACTTGATTCTTTTCACCCTACTTGAGTTTTAAAATGACTTGCAGATACAAGGGTCGATAGTGGTGTTGGAAAACAATGTCCCAATGACAAAATGGTCTAGCATCCAACTCCTTGTATACATTATACAAGTTGCTCTTCAAAATCTACGGGCGGTCACAGGGATTATAGCTACGGGTTTAGTACTTTGTACAACAAAAGCGACAGGCGCCTTGGATACAAGAATCACCTTTCAAAGAACCCACCAGGATTCAAATCCCTTGCGACGCAGCGGTGTGCGTGAATATTTTTTGTCATGTTATCATGCTTTTCATAATAGCTAAACGGCGCCAAAAATGGACAGCGGACGGAGTTGGTTTTTCGCAACATGTTTTTGCTTTTGGAGAAGTGCGATCGCATAGCTTTATGTGCTTTATTGTGCTTTTCAAGATACAAAAAATAGTATAAAAGAAGTACTTTGGGTCACTTATAATCATACTTCACCTAGGATCAACACAAGCTTTCTAGAGCTTGGACCTCAGTAGAGGTGGTGTTTCTTCTAGCACATGGGGCAGCCATGGTGCTAACTTGAAGCATGTTGAGGGGCAGCTATGGAGTTCTTCTTGGTGATTCTTCTTGGAGAAGATGAAGGGTGTGCTCACACTCTACCTCATGGAGAGGAGGTCATCTCTTGTTCATGGCAAGAAGACTTGGTCATTAGCAGCTTGATGGTGAGGATCGCCCATCTACAGGATGTATTTGAAGATTGTCTTCTACAGGAAGATATTAGGTTGAAGATTGTCTTCTACAAGAAGCTGTCTGGCTACTTCAAAGACATTGGATGGGACCATCTACATGGCGTATTTGAAGATCATCTTCTACAAGAAGATGTTAGGTTGAAGATTGTCTTCTACAAGAAGATATCTGGCTACTTCAAAGACATTAGATGGAGTTTAACATAAGATTCACATCTTATGTTAAAGTATTCAGATACATATTCTCTTTATGCACACAGGTACTACTTGAAGTTTATGGAGGTTGTGGCGTTCATATCAGGAGGAGTCCTATTCGGCATAGGTACAAGAGAAACAGTACGTATATGCTTTGTGCATATTTTATGAGGTGTTTGAGAAGGTGTGTTCACATGAGTTTGAAGATTTCCGTTCACACTGATCCTTCCTCTTTCAGTCACTCATATTCACTCTTCTATAACCTATAAGGTCACACATCTCATGTATATTCAGATTACTGCCCATACATCTGAATATGTTTGTTACATTGTACATTCACTCATTCATCTATTTCTCATCACATAGAATGGTTGAGAATTTTGCTCCCACATTGTACATTGAACATTGGTATATATGATACTATGAGTAAGCGATGGCTTACGTAACACCTTACACATGTTGTCTATTCTTTCTCTATCTTTATCTCATCATTTGTATGATTAAGTTGTGGTATGTTCATGTTTTGTCAATATGGAAGATTGCTAGAATTAATGTTGTATATATACTGGACCTATGGAACCATGGACCTGTGACATGAGCCTAAGGGCCTACCTCACTTCCAACAAGTGGTGTGTCCGGAGGCCACACAGATTTGGAGGGGGTGGATGTCATGGAGATCCTACTCCATTTGCGACAATAAGATGTTGATTCAAAGAACTTAATTCATGGAAGCGCTTAGTGCATTTAAGGAGTGAACGAGAATACTTGGTGTGGTTTGGCTTGAGAAAGTGAAGTTTTTGAACGAAAGATAAGGAGCTTAGACATGTGGTGGCTTGCATGGGCTAAAGTTATTTGCTATAATTTTATTTCGCTCTTTATAGAATTTCTTAGCAAATGGGTTTACAAGACCATACGAAATGGTAGAATTATATTTGTTTCGAGCTAAGAATGGTAGGTTACTGCTCTAGAAGAAAATGTGTCACTTCATGGAAAAAGATACCAAAAGCGAGTTGTGCACACTCGGGAGGCAGATTTCAGGGAGGCATCTCGCAGTTTGTGAGGAGGATGGCCATCACAAGGGAATCCATCGGATGGGACAGGATCTCTCTCGCAGAGGTAGGAGACAAGAGCTCTCTCGTGGAGGTCTGAGGGAGGGTACAAGACTCAAATTTTAGATATAGTTCTGCCATATCTCCTCGATGTGCTATGGGATTCAGGCCATATTCATGGAGCGCTGTCGGGAAGAAGGAGGTCGTGGCGGGAAGCCGGCGCCTGGGGTTGGATCAGGCCCCGCTCTGGTGCGCCGTTCCCGCTGTCCTGCGAGCGGCGTCTGCGCGCTGGGCGCCTCGCCTGTGCTCTCTGGAGCGTGCGCGATCCTCGTACGCGTGGGACCCTCGCCCCTCGAAAGTGTCGAGATGTGCGTGCGTGCACGACCGTAGGCGTCGAGAAAGAGACAAATCAGATACAGCACTGAATCTCGAAATCACTGGGTCGGTGTGTATACAAACTCGATGATACAATAAAATCTTAATGATACAGTGGTGCCCGCAACAGTGCGGGTCTCCGATACGAAAGTCCGCTACAGTGCGGATAGATAAATAAAAATAAATGCCGCCGCTACAGTGCGGATCGGCTGGATATGATGTAGGCTTCCCGCTACAGTGCAGGAAGTCACCCTCGATCTCTGTCTTCTGGTCCTTGCGATTTAATCTTTTCTTCACTTTTCTTCGATCCAAGCTTTTCTTCAAGTCCTCACTTTGTAGCTCTTTACTTCAAAATTCACAATAATCTCTGATCACGCAGTAACCTGGAGGAGACGATCCACAAGGAGATTCCACAGGGTGGGGCACTCTTTATCTTCAGTCTTCAATGCTTTCACTTCTCTTCATATAATCAGAAACCTGGATGAGCCCTCGATCTCTGTCTTCTGGTCTTTGCGATTTAATCTTTTCTTCACTTTTCTTCGGTCCAAGCTTTTCTTCAAATCCTCACTTTGCAGCTCTTTACTTCAAAATCCACAATAATCTCTGATCACGCAGTAACCTGGAGGTGACAATCCACAAGGGCAATCCATAGGATGAGGGCGGTAAAATCATCATGTTAGTACTTCTTGAAAATGAATTAAAAACACTCATTATGTCTTGTCTTTACTTTATCTCAATTCTTCTTCCTTAATCTATGACGAACGCAAATGAAGCATTTCATAAAACAGATGTATAAGTTTGAAAAAAAACAGATGGAAAATCGGAGTCTCGAGGTAGCTCAAATTGAATACAAGCATCTTTGTTGCAAATTCACATGTTTCTTGCAATTCTTACGATTCTAATTTGAAGTCTAAACCTTTGTTCTTACTTTTATGAGCTTATCATCATAACTTTTCCATTCCATACATAATCAAAAATTTAGCTTTAATTTAAAACTCTCAATCTCTCTTGTAACGATTTAGATCATAATACGCGGGCAGGTTTCAAAAGCCATCAATATTGAATCGGAATTCTCTCTCGTTCTTTCCCCCTCTTTTCTTTCGCACCGCTTCAACGTGTTCTAGAGGCAGCAGCGAATCCATTCTATTCACGTGTCGACGGGAGCCACGACTCTCTTGATAGTGGCACTCAAGCCACAGCGGCCGCCGAGACACTTTCTCTCCCATATCTCTGTGTTGGATTGCCGCCGCCTTATCCATTTCTGTCGACCAATTCTTTCTCTGTCTCTCTCCCGATGCGTAAACACCAGGCGTAGATTCCCTCTCTCTCTGGATCTCCATCTGCCTCCAACAGTAACGCGCTCTGTCCGTATCTCTACAACTCTGTAGTCGTGATGTCGCTTGCTCTCTCTCTCTCTCTCTCTTTCTCTCTCTCTCTCCCTACGCATCCATGCACTACATCCATTTGGATCCTCAGGCGACAGCTCGAATTCTCCGTGAGTGAGTACCATCGACCTCAACAGCACTCTGTCTCTCAGCAACACGCAGTAGTCAGCCAAATCTCTTCCAGGATTTTCTCTCTAAGTCTCTCTCGCCACGACATGTGGCTCCAATTCTTCGTAGCACCTCCTAGAGCCAGCTCTGCTGACTCCGTCTCTCTCTCCAACGCTCTGAGCAGCGCTGTCGTCGCCAGATTCTTCTCCCTCTTTAAACTCTCTGTAGCACGCGACAACCAATAGACTTCCTCTCCCTCTCCCGCTATCTGCGAGCATCGACGGCTGACCACGTCCCTCTCGACAGATGATAGCCATCTCTCTCTCTACAGTGTCGCCAACAGAGCAGTACAATTTAATAACCGCCGACAATCTCTAATATGCGTCAGCGCACATCTCTCCCTCTCGCGATCAGCAGCAGCCGGTACCTATATGTCTGCGCATCTCTCTCTGTCCCGGCAGTCTACAATCACTCTCTCGTCCGTGTTCTATTGCGTGCAGCCAGACGGAGTCGCTCTCTGAGTGGGTCTCTGCAGCGCATACGTCTCCCCACCGACACTTAGCACCTCTTCCGGCTCTTTCTGCGACGGCGGCCATTTGTCTCTCTATGGAGCAGAAGTCAAGGCCTTCAAATACTCTCTCTCTCTAACTAGGATTGATAAACAAACACAGTATCTATCATTTATGCAAAATACATATAAAGCATCCAAACGGTGTTGAATTCCCTCTGGGTAATCACGAAACATCACAATATAATCCGCATATAACAGAACAGGGGAGTCTCTCTCTCTCATGCAAACTAATGCACAGGAATAAGCAAAAAATGAATAAGAGGAGGTAAGGAGCATACCTGGAGGTGACAATCCACAAGGGCAATCCATAGGATGGGGAAGAATCAAATGAGTTTGGACTTATTTATAGGCCCCTCCTTAGGACTTCCTTCTAGAATGTTCTAACCTCCTCAATGCACTTTCTATTTTTGGTAGTCTTTTTAATTTTTCCTTACACTATGGTTTTGATTTCACACTGGGTATTTACATTTTAATGGGTTTTTTAAGGTTTGGCCTACAGAACCCGCCATTTCCAAGGGTCCGACCTAGGGTTTTTGGTCGGGAAAATTTAGCATTTGCTCGCAATTATCTCGAACTCGCCAATCCACTAGTTTATTTGCAATTTTGGCCTAAACTTCAAGGGTTTCCAAGGGTTCAATTCCGATTTTCAGAGGGGTAAACTCGCATTTTCAGGGGGTTCTGAGGGTCAAAACTAGGGTTTTCGTGTTTCTAATGTCTGTTGTTTATATACACGGGTCTAACATACATCTCAAACTTATTCTTGCATCACACAATCAATCAATTCGGCCTAAATATGTACAAAATATACCTCTCTCTCGATCCAAACATCACACAAAAACTCAAAAATAATGAACTTTTGAATAAAATCATGCACACTCCCTGCGGGATTTCATCCCGACAGCGCTAAAAACAGAGAGAAGCACATGATGGAGGGGGACAACAATCGTGTGGACAGGAGGGATATATGATTTCAGAGGAGTCCCTCAGTTTTTGATTGCTCCAAACAATTGTTGTAATCGAGGGTTTTCCTTGCGAGGAGTTCTTTCCGAAAGGGATTATGATGCTGAATTGGTGGTGCTGGTAGAAGGAGAAAGGACTCATGCCGACACACGTATCTGAGGAGGATGGGAGGTCAATATAGTGATAGATCTGATGGCTTTGCACATAAAATCTGAGCGGATGATTCATCTCTTCTATACTTGCTGAAGCTGAGTTATGTGCACTCACATGCCGAGTCAAGCTAATAGACACCAATATGGCACATGCAAACATCGTTTTGATGAACCATATGATACCTGTGCTTGAGGTTGCTTGTGAGAAGAGGACAGAAGGTTTTGATATGATTCGGATTAATTTTTGAAGACTTCGTGATTGCTGAATGTGAAGGAAAACAACCAACATTTCTCTATTACTCTGACTACATGAGACCTCAAAGCTCTGTGCAAAATCAATAACACTCTGATGAGTTCAAAGATAACAGTGCGTACGTTTGATGATGATGATGTGTAAGTTCATGAATTTGGAGTTTGCATTTGAAATATAGTTATTTGTTTTTTTATTTATTTTACGGCGTTCGAGTCATGATGATGATAGCTTGGATGAGAAGCGCATACTCTATGTTGAATATCTAAATCTTTGACGATGTCAGTTCAGTTTAGAAATGAAGACATATGACAAATTCTCTAACTCTAATTATCAATTTTAGTAATGCACCAGTAATGCACCAGTAATGCACCAAAATATGGTTTTGATTGCTAGTTTTCTTTTAGGAGAAAAATTTTAAGAATACTGATGGCATAACTTGGTGAAATCTGAATGCATCTGCGTTATGTTACGGTTGCCATGCGTTCTTTGATCGTTAATTCTGAATATTATACCTTAAAGTTTTAGCTGGAGATAAAAAGTTGAATGGAAAGAGTTTAAGTTTTGTTTGATAGAATAAAAGAAAAGTTCTATTTGTTGTGATGTGTCATGAACTTCGTGATTAAGAGTCTATACTTTAAACGATGTTTCAAAGATCACTCATCGCTTGATGAATCTTGAAAATGATATTATGTTTTCCTAGAAAATTGCACTGTTCGTTCGTCATATGTAGAAAGCACAGCAAAGTGGCAACATAATTATATGTGTAAATCACTTACACGTAATCATCAGATCCCTAAGCGTAGCCTTCAAACTATGGAATCTATGCATTGACGTTGTTATGAACAACACATAAGATATTGACTTGCTTTTGAACTTTTCTCAAACATGTAATTTCTTTGATTGAATGATGATAAGGTAAGCTTCAAATATATATGATGAGTTGTTTTGCAATTTGCACGACTAACAACATTGCATTCTCACTAACAATTTGAAATGAGCGGTCGGATTTAGATAGCATTAATTCATTTGGTTATCAATTTATAGAATCAAGGTAATAGAGAAAATTATAGAATCAAGGTAATAGAGAAGGAGACCTCCAAAAAGCTAAGAAACTCTACACCAAAGGACTTATCATTGGAAGCACCTTTGGTGCGAACATGAAGAAATGGGAAAATATTTGAGGATATTCATTAGAACCATAGAGTGGACTATGTCGACTAGTGAATCTTAAAACGGAGGCTCCATGTCTGGGGGGACTCAGAGAGTTCTCTCCTTATTCGCAAGGAAGTTACTCATCCCAAAGCTGTCAGATGAAAAGATGGAAACACGGTTGAAGATGTACCAATAGTTAATCTAATACTACACTTAACAGATAGCGGAGATTGACTCGATCCTAGATCACACCTCATCTTAAGTTCTAGGACCCCCTCATGGAATGTATGAAAGTGATCCTCATGGAATGTACGAAAGCTTGTCTATCGCGGAGGTCTGACTTTTCCCCTAGGGAGGACATCAAAGAATTCAATGATTTCTTCTTCCAAGATAGGAGCATCAAGCAGATTACAAAGGTTGTGTGGGATCCTATGAAACAATACCCTAGAGCAGGCTGCCATGCAATCCCATCTATGGTGTGAGAGGGGGATCCAAATCCCCATACGTATCGTAAAGTGCTCTTCAATGATTCTGAAATTTTCTTCTTCTCTATTGCATACATCGCCATTTGAGTCTAGCAATAGGGGGGATTGATTCTCTATTTTGTTTCCTTTTAAGGATGTTGCAAATCTCTTTGGCAGGTTTGTCGGCTTTGCCAGCCCACCACTCCTTAAAGAATATTTGCCAATTTTTGTTACATTGTACATTCACTCATTCATCTATTTCTCATCACATAGAATGGTTGAGAATTTTGCTCCCACATTGTACATTGAACATTGGTATATATGATACTATGAGTAAGCGATGGCTTACGTAACACCTTACACATGTTGTCTATTCTTTCTCTATCTTTATCTCATCATTTGTATGATTAAGTTGTGGTATGTTCATGTTTTGTCAATATGGAAGATTGCTAGAATTAATGTTGTATATATACTGGACCTATGGAACCATGGACCTGTGACATGAGCCTAAGGGCCTACCTCACTTCCAACAAGTGGTGTGTCCGGAGGCCACACAGATTTGGAGGGGGTGGATGTCATGGAGATCCTACTCCATTTGCGACAATAAGATGTTGATTCAAAGAACTTAATTCATGGAAGCGCTTAGTGCATTTAAGGAGTGAACGAGAATACTTGGTGTGGTTTGTCTTGAGAAAGTGAGGTTTTTGAACGAAAGATAAGGAGCTTAGACATGTGGTGGCTTGCATGGGCTAAAGTTATTTGCTATAAGTTTATTTCGCTCTTTATAGAATTTCTTAGCAAATGGGTTTACAAGACCATACGAAATGGTAGAATTATATTTGTTCCGAGCTAAGAATGGTAGGTTACTGCTCTAGAAGAAAATGTGTCACTTCATGGAAAAAGATACCAAAAGCGAGTTGTGCACACTCGGGAGGCAGATTTCAGGGAGGCATCTGGCAGTTTGTGAGGAGGATGGCCATCACAAGGGAATCCATCGGATGGGACAGGATCTCTCTCGCAGAGGTAGGAGACAAGAGCTCTCTCGTGGAGGTCTGAGGGAGGGTACAAGACTCAAATTTTAGATATAGTTCTGCCATATCTCCTCGATGTGCTATGGGATTCAGGCCATATTCATGGAGCGCTAAAAACAGAGAGAAGCACATGATGGAGGGGGACAACAATCGTGTGGACAGGAGGGATATATGATTTCAGAGGAGTCCCTCAGTTTTTGATTGCTCCAAACAATTGTTGTAATCGAGGGTTTTCCTTGCGAGGAGTTCTTTCCGAAAGGGATTATGATGCTGAATTGGTGGTGCTGGTAGAAGGAGAAAGGACTCATGCCGACACACGTATCTGAGGAGGATGGGAGGTCAATATAGTGATAGATCTGATGGCTTTGCACATAAAATCTGAGCGGATGATTCATCTCTTCTATACTTGCTGAAGCTGAGTTATGTGCACTCACATGCCGAGTCAAGCTAATAGACACCAATATGGCACATGCAAACATCGTTTTGATGAACCATATGATACCTGTGCTTGAGGTTGCTTGTGAGAAGAGGACAGAAGGTTTTGATATGATTGGGATTAATTTTTGAAGACTTCGTGATTGCTGAATGTGAAGGAAAACAACCAACATTTCTCTATTACTCTGACTACATGAGACCTCAAAGCTCTGTGCAAAATCAATAACACTCTGATGAGTTCAGAGATAACAGTGCGTACGTTTGATGATGATGATGTGTAAGTTCATGAATTTGGAGTTTGCATTTGAAATATAGTTATTTGTTTTTTTATTTATTTTACGGCGTTCGAGTCATGATGATGATAGCTTGGATGAGAAGCGCATACTCTATGTTGAAATGAAGACATATGACAAATTCTCTAACTCTAATTATCAATTTTAGTAATGCACCAGTAATGCACCAAAATATGGTTTTGATTGCTAGTTTTCTTTTAGGAGAAAAATTTTAAGAATACTGATGGCATAACTTGGTGAAATCTGAATGCATCTGCGTTATGTTACGGTTGCCATGCGTTCTTTGATCGTTAATTCTGAATATTATACCTTAAAGTTTTAGCTGGAGATAAAAAGTTGAATGGAAAGAGTTTAAGTTTTGTTTGATAGAATAAAAGAAAAGTATGTTCTACACAGAAGGTTTATTAGAGTTTTTTCTCCTTTAACTTCTATTTGTTGTGATGTGTCATGAACTTCGTGATTAAGAGTCTATACTTTAAACGATGTTTCAAAGATCACTCATCGCTTGATGAATCTTGAAAATGATATTATGTTTTCCTAGAAAATTGCACTGTTCGTTCGTCATATGTAGAAAGCACAGCAAAGTGGCAACATAATTATATGTGTAAATCACTTACACGTAATCATCAGATCCCTAAGCGTAGCCTTCAAACTATGGAATCTATGCATTGACGTTGTTATGAACAACACATAAGATATTGACTTGCTTTTGAACTTTTCTCAAACATGTAATTTCTTTGATTGAATGATGATAAGGTAAGCTTCAAATATATATGATGAGTTGTTTTGCAATTTGCACGACTAACAACATTGCATTCTCACTAACAATTTGAAATGAGCGGTCGGATTTAGATAGCATTAATTCATTTGGTTATCAATTTATAGAATCAAGGTAATAGAGAAGTTTATAGAATCAAGGTAATAGAGAAGGAGACCTCCAAAAAGCTAAGAAACTCTACACCAAAGGACTTATCATTGGAAGCACCTTTGGTGCGAACATGAAGAAACGGGAAAATATTTGAGGAAATTCATTAGAGCCATAGAGTGGACTATGTCGACTAGTGAATCTTAAAATGGAGGCTCCATGTCTGGGGGGGACTCAGAGAGTTCTCTCCTTATTCGCAAGGAAGTTACTCATCCCAAAGCTGTCAGATGAAAAGATGGAAACACGGTTGAAGATGTACCAATAGTTAATCTAATACTACACTTAAGAGATAGCGGAGATCGACTCGATCCTAGATCACACCTGATCTTAAGTTCTAGGACCCCCTCATGGAATGTATGAAAGTGATCCTCATGGAATGTACGAAAGCTTGTCTATCACGGAGGTCTGACTTTTCCCCTAGGGAGGACATCAAAGAATTCAATGATTTCTTCTTCCAAGATAGGAGCATCAAGCAGATTACAAAGGTTGTGTGGGATCCTATGAAACAATACCCTAGAGCAGGCTGCCATGCAATCCCATCTATGGTGTGAGAGGGGGATCCAAATCCCCATACGTATCGTAAAGTGCTCTTCAATGATTCTGAAATTTTCTTCTTCTCTATTGCATACATCGCCATTTGAGTCTAGCAATAGGGGGGATTGATTCTCTATTTTGCTTCCTTTTAAGGATGTTGCAAGTCTCTTTGGCAGGTTTGTCGGCTTTGCCAGCCCACCACTCCTTAAAGAATATTTGCCAATTTTTCCTTTGTATTTCTTCCTCGTATCTCAGCAATGCTTTAATCTTTTGAAGGTCCTTCTCGGATTATGCTTTTCCTTTGTTCACTTCCTCCTCAAGTCTCTTGAGTCTTTGATATAGAGCTTCTCTACGTGCCCGCCGAACACACTAGAGCATCTTCCTAGTTCTGATCATGATCAACCATGACTTTTCGACCATGCATCTCCAACTCTTGGCTGGGATGAACAGGAGACGAACACCTCCTTCCACACTTCAGCAATTTCTTGATGGATGAAGGGGAGAGAGAAGGAAGTCCAGCATGTGTGAAACCAAGGTGTCTTATGGGTTTTGGTGAGAGGTTGGAAAGCGATAATGATCAGGTAGTGATCAGAGATGGCCAGGTCAGTGCGTTGTGAGAGGGAAGGATGACCCCACTGATAAATAATGTTCTCAGCAATGTAGCTTCTATCTAGTCTAGCTTTCCTCAAGTCCTCACCCACTTGGAAATTTGAGCACGAAAAAGCCTTTCGAGTCTTTGAATTCGACCAGATCCAAGTGTAGTTTGCTTTTGTCCCAAGTATCTTTCTGATGATAGTCAATGACTCAACCCTTGTTATTCCATCTGTCCATAGGGTCCTCCACCATGTTGAAGTGACCACAGATAAGTACATTGTAGGGGAACGAGTCCAAGGAGGCCTAGGAATCTAGTCTCTCTAGCTCCCCATTTGGGGTGTACAAAAAAACTAATGTAAATCGAAAGGGGGCACCAAAGGAAGTGACAATCCATCGATGGATCTAATCTTCAATGGAGTTCTCAAGCTTCTCAATACCCCTAGAAGTACAATGTCGACATAGAGACATTGGTCCGAGAGACCTATCTAAGTCATTTTTGGAGGTCTGCTCCATCAATTTTAGTCTCTTGAATACAGATAAATTCAGGGTTTAGGCTAAAGCCATAGACCAATGATGGTTGCCCTTGAGGGGGTTAGTTAGCCCCATAGCATTTAACGAGATGATGATAATTGTCGTAATTTACCCCCTTTGTGGGAAGGGTTATTATGCTTTCTCCTCTTGGATTTTTCTTTCTTTTTTGCTGGGAGGGGATCCCACTTAGTAACTTGTTTTTCCATGGTAACTCAATAGGTCGTTTTCACTTGCAGGAAGTCTCGCAATGAAATGAAGAGAAGACGGTATCTGGAATAGTCGATCCAATGCTGGAACTTTCACTATCCATGTTGTCTTCATTACTAGTGGTAAAGGTGACTTCTTTGCCTGTAGTGTAGCCCTCATGATTGGTTTCTTTGTTTCTAGGGATCTCTACGGATTTGTTGCTGGTGTCCACCTCAAACTCGTTCCTATTTGGGTAATCGAACTCATTAATCTCCTTTTCCAGATTGCAATACAAGTTGTTTGGGGGGCATCTGGAGTATGGCTTCTCTCAGTAGTCACCCTAGGATTTCTTTTCCTTCTTCCTTTGATTTCCCTGAAGCCGTGCGAGTCAGTTTTTGGGTTTTGGGAGTCCTTAACTTCCTCTTGTTCACAAGGGGATTCAGGGTCCCATTGTTGTCTTGAGTTTTTTTGGATGCTTCTTGAATTTGTTTGCTTTTTTGTCTCAAGAGGCACTGTTTGATCCTGCGGCCTTGTGGGCCACAATGAAAACACGTGTTAGGTAGATTTTTATCGTTAATGCCTTGTTTCTAGACATCTCCATCACTGAAGTGCACTTTGATCTTTGAAGAAAGCGGCGTGCTGAGGTCAGCCTCGAAGCAGATTTGAGGGTGCCAGTACCGAGCATTGAAAGAATGCCTTGCACCTTCTTAAATAGAACTGCCAACATCCTCCCGTGAAGCCAATGGCTTGCGGATTGGAGAAATGATGTCCCACACGAAGTTGTACAAGAAGTAGAGCAGGTTAGTGAGCTTGACCTAGAGAGGGTAGTAGAGACATTTTCGATTTGTCGGGAATAAAATCGGGGGACCATCTGAATAGACACAGGGTTGCCTGTCGGAGTTGCTAGGTTCCGACACTCAGGGCTTGGAATGCCATATCTTCTTTCTCAAATACTAGCAACATATGACTAGCTAGTAGGAACCGACACTTGCTAACAATCAGCCCACAAGGGAACTAGTCTTTTCGAAGCCACTGGCACACAGTTTCGAGCGGCGGCTCAAGACCCTCAAAGGCCCTAGGAGCGACAGGATTCCATCTCTACTAAGAGAGACGAATGGAGGTTGAAGACCCTCAAAGGCCCTAGGAGCGACATAAGAACCCCCCTCCAAAATAGGAGTGAAGTTACCAATCATCCCCAGGGTCAGGGCTAGGTTGCTTATCACGAGGAGGGGGACACCGAAGCCATGCCAAGGACCCCGAATCATGCCCTGCGGTTTCTGCCAGGTCGGCATCCAATCATCGCCGTGCGCAGTCCTGGTTATGATCTGCTTATGCACCCGTGACCCGACCAGTGGACCACTGTTTCAGTACGAGAAGTCCGAAATTGAATGCTGCAGACAAGGTGACGTTGGTCAATGCCTTCTTTATTTCCTACTCCTCGCCTCTAGGAGAGATAGACAAAGAATTGAAGAAGATGCAAAAGGATTTGTAGGAACTTTCTACATACGGCTGCTCGTCGAGGCTATGGAATGCCATCAGGGGTGAGACTCTCACGAAGATTTGGAGGGAGCGATGTGCTCTCAATTTTGGCCAAACTCCTAAGGAATGGTCGATCGAGAAATCTTTGTTTTTTCTGGGTAAAAGAATCTCTCGAGATAAGAGATCTCCACCGTTTAGACATCAGTGTATTTATCTCCTTGAAAGTTGAAACCCAAATGGGTCCCACATGAGGGTGATGATGAGTTTATCCGCCTCATTTGTAATGCCCTCTAGGCTGCCATACTCCTCCCCTGCTTTGTGGCACTTGGGTGGTCCCATGGGCACTAGTGCCATCCACTTGTAATTTTTCTTCTTTATTTTAATTAAAGTCCGGGAGATTAGGCTAAGTCCGAACTTCCTTTTATTAAAAAAAAAACTTTCTACATACGGCCCCACATGGACTATGACGACTAGTGAATCTTAAAACGGATGAATCTTAAAACGGACTAGTGACTGAGAGAATTGTCTCCTTATTTGCAAGGAGGTTCCTCATCCCAAAGCTGTCAGATGAAAAAATGGAAACACGGTTGAAGATGTACCAATAGTTAATCCAACACCACACTTCTATCAAGATCTTAAGAGATAGTGGAGATTGACTTGGTCCTAGCTTAAGTTCTAAGACCCCCTCATGGAATGTACGAAAGTGATCCTCTCTTAGAAAATCATCCACAAGGGATCCGGACCAACATTAAGTGATTAAAATATGTGGTGCTATGTCTTGGTGTATAAGATCCCATCAGGTTGTGAAGACCATAGATACCTCTTCACTTTATATCCAAGAAGTTGTTTCGTTCTGAGGAGAGTCCATACACATCTTAAGCTAGATAGACGATCGACTCCAAACAATCCTTGTTGGGGGAGGCAATGTGCTACTCCTTAGCCCTTTAAAATGCGATCAAATTGGAGGTCCTCTAAAAGAGATGGACAGATAAATGCACCTATTAATTTCATAGACCACGACAAGAATGATTTATTGTTTCTTCACTTATTTCTAGTCGAAAGGATCGGTAATTCCATTAGCCCACCCCCCTCCCCCCCCCCGGTTTTCATAGCATCATAAAATTTTCATCACAAAAACAAAAAAATTAAGAGTGAGTGGCATGAAGCCTTAATAAGGCTCCTTTGCACCTCAATAGCGCTCTTTGATTCCCTTGGTTCATTCCCTATGTGAAGGAATTAAGGAATTAACTCCCTGTTTTCGCTTGTATTATCCCTCTACTTAATATATTTGAAGCACTTTCAAAAATCCTTCAAGTTAAGTGGTAACCTTGTGTCGGCCTACGTTCCGAGTTGAATAGAGTACTAAGAGGTCCAACATGCAAGTGAGGAGTGGACTATTGGAGGTATCCAAAGGTAATGCCCCTAGAAAAATGCTAAAGGGATCATCCCCTGAAAAACCCTTTATCCAATCAAGTTTGCAAACGTTTTTATTCTAGACGAATCTAACAAGCATATATATATATATATATATATATATATATATATATATATATATATATATATATATATATATATATATAAAAGGTTTAAATTTACTCATCTTGTGTGGATGGAATGATTGGGAAAGAAGTGTGAATTTGTGGATTATTCTATCCACTAAAATGAGGATTACATAGATTGTATGTACAAAGATGTTAGGGTGAAGGGAGAGGTGAACTACTAAACTTTTGTTTACCCAATCATTCCATCCACACATGATAAAAGAATGAGTTTGGCGAAGCCCATGATTGAAAAGTTCGTCGACCAATAGCTTTCAAAACCTTCTCATTATCCTTATACATTGATCTCTCTCCCTCTATTTCTCTCTCATCTCTCTCTATCTTCTTCTTATACATTGCTCTCACTCTCTCTATGGTCTACTAATACGCTTCTCTCTCTCTATCTCTCTCTCTCCCTCTATTTCTCTCTCATCTCTCTCTATCTTCTTCTTATACATTGCTCTCTCTATGGTCCATTAATACGCTTCTCTCTCTCTCTCTCTCTCTCTCTCTCTATCTCTCTCTCTCTCGCCACTTTTTCTCCTTCTCTTGATTCAATCGCTATTATTTCTACTCTTGGTCAAAGCAAACACCGAAGGGTACATAAAACCACTATTTCTTTCTTTTTCTCTTTCTCTCTCTCTATTCTATCAAATCAAGGCAACAAATATCTATTTTTTTAAATCATAGAATCAAAATCAATATTTTCTTTCTCTCTCATTCCCTCTATTTATCTTTCTCTCTCTTTCTCTTTCCTTCTCATTATCTATGGCTGCCATCTAGATTACCATATGCACAATGTTGAAAATAAAGGTGCAAGCTTATGTGGATATGACATGGACAAGAGCCAAAAGATGGTTCAAGCATTGCATGCATAAAAGGAACCTCCTTACCTATATGGAGTGAATTAGAGCACCAAAGGTCACGAAAGGGAATGGAAGCACAAAGGAAAAGAAGTGTAAAGGTCATGATAACAAAGATGATGCAAGGGTACATGAAGAAGCAGTAGATCCTTTGCCAGTTTATGCATGTTTTAAGGGATTTTTTGCATGATCTTTTTTAAAGATCTCAAGGATATAGTGGAAAAGTAGAGACAGATCATCCATTTACAGACTCTTGTTAAAATTGTGAGTGTGCTATAAGGCACATTGGCATTCCAATAGTATATGTTTTTGTACACAGTCATCTTGTAGAAGGCATCTTTATTTACTACTTCACCTGAGCTCATAGGTAACCTATCTTTAATCAATTATTTCTCTGACCATTTGAATTCCGTTTGGAGGGAATTATAGCTTCGTAGAAAGCTAGTTGTTTCTATGAGATATGGGAGAAATCTTTGATTCATTGTGTATGTGTGAATTTAAGTGAGTCAACTTATAAATTAAAAAAAATATATATATAGGATAGATTATACAAGAGGTTCACTATCGTTGTGGATATTCGAGTCAATTGTCTCCATTTTCTATACGAGAGCTGAAGGATATCTGCACCAAATGTAGGGGTGCTACATCAAGAGGGTACATTATCAACAAGTGAGGTAAACAAAGAGGTAACTCTACAAACTCTCATATTTTCAGATAGAGGATTTGAGTAAAAGTAGAGCAACTAGACTAGGAAGAATATCAATATTGGAAGTTCAAAAGAATAACTTCTTCATGAATGAAGAAGTTTGGGGAATAGTTATTGTAGAGAATCCACAACCATAGGTAGATCTCCACAATCTAAGCACCAGCGATGAACAAAGGGGGCAAGTGAAGGAATGAGAGGAAAGGAACAGACGAGTCATGCTTGTCATGCTACAAGTCATCTCCAACACAATGATAGGACATATACAAACTCTATACAAAGCAAAGGAGTTTTGGAAGGCTTGTGAGAAGATATATGCCACCTCTACAAGGAAAAGGAAAATGCAACTCAAGAATTCCTTTAACGGGGTTTTGGGAGGCTTGGGAGAAGATATATGCCACCTGTCTACAAGGTAAAGGAAAATGCAACTGAAGAATTACTTTAACGCACTAAAGAAGGCTCGTGTCAAAACATCAAAGACTAATCTCCCAAGACTAAGGACCTTAGCGATCAATTGGCGTGACTGGGATGCACCATTGAGGAACAAGAAATTATGCAAATATATCTTAATGGATTGAGAGTTTTTTTTTTTAATATAAAGGAAGTTCAGCAATAGCCTACTCTCCCAGACTTGAATTAAATTAAGAAACAAAGGTACAATAGAAGGGGACTAGTGCCCACGGGACCCCCCAAATCCCACAAAGCAGGGGAAGCTTGATTGAATCCTAGGTTGCATTACAGAGAAGGTTAATCACCCTCTCATCGCCCTCATGCGGGGCCCACTTGGGTTTGAGCTTGTTGTTGATCAAAAGGAGGACTTGATGGTGCCTGAAGGGGGGGGATTTCTTACTGTTAACAATCCTTTTGCCAAGGAGGAATAGTGATTTCTCAATCGACCACTCCCTGGGGGGATCGCCGAAGTTGAGAGCACACCTCTCCCGCCAAATTTTCCACAGGACTTCCCCTCTGATGGCGTTCCAGAGTGTCGCAAAGCAGCCGATCGCTTCTCCCAAAAGGACTTGTTTCCAACTAAGCTGTTTTTGAAGTCTGATTTTCATTCCAACCGTCTGCCAGATTCTGTAGGAGTTGGGGCAAGTAAGGAAGATGTGTGGGACATCTTCGATAGCCCGGTGGCAGCGTTTGCACCAAGGAGGGATCCCACAAAGTTTGCTAGCCTTATGGTTGGTCCAAATTCCTCGATGAAGAATTTGCCATAAGAGGACAGACTTCTTAATCTCTATAAGGGGGTGCCAGATACCCATGAATTTCATGTCCCACCGAAGCCGCCTCCAAGACAGGCACCACTTCTTGTTGAGGCTGATCTGGTGGTCAGCCGTTTCTTTGATGTTCGGGATTTTGAGTAGGCTATTTCCATTGTGCCATTTGAGACCAAGCGAGTTCGGTGTGTCGTGTCCCATGAGAAGGAGAGTCTTGTGACGATCCCATGCGAGGCATCTGCTTTGCAAAGTGTTCCATTCTTCGTAGGAGATGTTTATGCGAGGGTCAATATCCTCGAAGTTGATCCAGCTGTTGGTGTCATGTTTCCAGAGGTGTTTCCATTTTTTGAATCCTTTGTTCCATAACTTCTTGGCATTTTGAATGTTCCACGACTCCACACTCCGGATGCCATGTATCGGAAACCAGATAGAGTCGTTTTGTCTGATTCCGGCTGCCCACTTCCAGTCCTCACTAATTCTTGTGAAGCTTTTGACTTTATTCTAGCCCTTCCAAAGGGAGCACACGAGATTGGAGCCTTTCGGGAAGACGGGGATCGGGGAGAATAGCAGGGTCATGATGTCAAGATTCTTCCAGTTCGGGAACCCCATTAGGGCCAACTCATTCTTGTTTCTGAAGATCAGCTTGGCCCACGAGGCCTCCCTATTGCACCAAGCCTTAATCATCCATTTGGCTGCCAGTTTGTTAGCCATACACCCAATGTCCAGGATACCAAGCCCCCCGCTATCTCTAGGGCTAGTGCAGATGGCCCATTTGATTTTAGGCACCCCCCTTCTGTTATGATCGCCCGTCCAAAGAAAGTTTCTACAAATACTATTCAGTTTGGACAGGCCTTGCTCATTCGGTCTCCAACAAGAAAGGAAATAGATGGTAGAAGAGAGGAGGAACGTGTTGATAACCATCGCACGCCCAGCGAGATTGATTTGCATACCTCTCCAATAGTTAAGCTTGTTTTCGAGTTTGGCCAACACCCAGTTCCATCTTTACTCCATAGAGACGCCAAACCCCAAGGGGATTCCAAGAAGTCGAAAGATTTGGCCCTGCGGAATGATTTGACAGCCATGATCAATGAGAAGGCCAGGATGATGTCCCACAATAGCCCAAAAGGCGGTCTTAGAGTGGTTGATTTTGGATCCAGAGGCATCACAAAAGGTAGCAAGACACCTCCAGAAAGTCTCCAGGCTGGTATTATCATTGTGAACGAACGCGTTCATATCATCGGCAAAAAGTCTCATGATGATTTGACTGTGGTCGTGAGGCAGCCGGAGGCCTTTGATATTGCCAGCCTCCACATGATGTGCCACAAGTCTGCTCAGCCCCTCAGTGGCGATGGCAAAAAGAAGGGGGGCCAGAGGGCACCCTTGTCTAATAGATCTTCTAAGATGGATCGCCTTCGAAAGTTTGCCGTTAACGTTAATTTGGGTGCTTGCGTTTCTGAGAAGGGTCGCGATCATCTTGGTGAATTTCTGACTACATCCGAGATCTTGGAGCGACTGTAGAATATAGTCCCATTCTAGCCTGTCGTAGGCTTTGTCAAAGTCGATCTTGAGGAAAACCACATCTTGATTAGACTCATTTGCAAATTGAATACCTTCCCAAATATCCATAATGGTTTCCAGGATAGACCTGCCTTTGATGAAACCTTTTTGGTCCTCACTAAGCCAAGATCTCAGGTGGCACGAGAGTCTGTTGGCAATGACTTTGGTGATGATCTTGTATCCTGTTTGGAGCATCGTAATAGGCCGCCAGTTCTCGATTCTGTTCTTTTCCCCCTTCTTGTGTATGAAATTGATAATTCCATTATTTAGACAAGAAGGAAGAGCACCAAACTTTAGCGCTTCTTGCCAAACCATCCGAAGAGGGGTGGCAACCACCAGCTTGAAGGATTTAAAGAACTCATTAGTGAGTCCGTCGGGTCCCGGGCTTTTACCGAGAGGGAGGGCATCAATGACCTCAATGATTTCTGATTCAGAGATAGGGGCATGAAGCAGGGAGTGGAGGTTGGGTGGTATCCTCCGGGGGGAAACCCTAGAAATGGCAGCCATACAGTCCCTTCTATGGTGGGAGAGGGGGTTCGAGGTTCCCAGGAGTCTCGTGAAGTGCCCTTCGATGATGCCAAAATTATCTTCTTCCGAATTGCATACATTGCCATGTGGATCTAGCAGTAGGGGGATCGATTCTCTGTTGTGTTTCCTTTTAAGGATACGGCACATCTCTTTGGTGGGTTTGTCGGCTTTGCCAGCCCACCACTCCTTGAAGAAGATTTGCAAGTTTTTCCTTTGTATTTCTTCCTCGTATCTCAACACTGCTCTGATTTTTCGGAGACCTTTCTGGGCTTGGTGTTTTCCTTTGTTCACTTCCTCCTCGAGCCGCCAAAGTCTGTGGTAAAGAGCTTCCCTACGAGCCCGCCGCACAGTCTCGAGCATCTTCTTAGTTCTGATCATGATCTTACGAGACTTGTCGACCGCACTTCTCCAGCACTTGGCTGGGGCCAAGCCAGAGGCGAACGCCACCTTCCACACATCGGCAATTTCTTGATGGACGGAGGGGAGAGAGAAGGTGGTTGCGTTGGCATGGAACCACGGAGCCTTGCGGATCTTGTTGGAAGGTTGAAAAGTGATAACGATCGGGTAGTGATCAGAGATAGTGAGGTCAGTGCGTTGCGTGATGGTAGGGTGGCCCCACTGATGAGTAAAACTCTGAGAGATGTAGCATCTATCGAGTCTAGCTTTCTTCAGGTCCTCGCCCGCTTGGAGATTCAACCAAGAAAAGCCATTCGAGTCTTTGAATTCAACCAAATCCAAGTGGAGTTTGGTCATGTCCCACGTTTCTTTCTCCCGACTGTCGATGACCCTGCCCTTGCCCATCCATCTGTCCATAGGGTCCTCCACCATGTTGAAGTCTCCACATATAAGCACGTTGTGGGGAAGCGAGTCTAAGGAGGCCCAAGTGTTCAGTCTCTCCAAATCCCCGTTAGGGGCGTACAAAGAAACCATAGTAACACAAAGAGGAGCACCAAAAGAAACAGCAATCCAACGGTGACTTACATCTTCAATGGAGTTCTCAAGCTTTTCAAACCAGAGTTGTTTAACACCGATAACCGTTCCTCCAGACCCCCGCTGGTGCTTCGTTGGGATCCACACATGGGCCGAGGAGACCTGTTTGAGCCGTTTCTGGAGGTCTTCTCCCTCAACTTTAATCTCTTGAATACATATAACGTCTGGGTTTAAGCTAATGTCGCGAAGCCATTGACCAATGATGGTCGCTCTTGAGGGGTCGGTTAGCCCTCTAGCATTTAGCGAGATGACAATCATTTTTGTATTGATCCCTCTTTGCGGGAGGGAGCTTTGTCCTTTCTTCTCTTGGCTTCATCTTTCTTTTTCGCTGGGATCTGATCCCGACTTAGAAATCGGTTCTTGTGGGGGCTTTTCCAGGGTAACTCCATAGGCTGTTTTCCTTTGCGGGATGCCCCTTGCTGGGGAGACTTGGGCCCCGTGCTCGGCACCGTTTCCGGGATCGTCGATCCAATGATGGAACTTTCACTATCCATGTTGTCTTCGTTACTAGTGGTGAAACCATCTTCTTTGCTTGTAGTGTAGCCCTCTTGGGGGGTTTCTTTATTGTCAGGGATCTCTAGGGCTTTGTCGTAGGTGTCTACCTCAAGTAGCTTCCCACCTGGGTAGTCAAGCTCATTGATCTCCTTTCCTAGATTGCAATACAAATTGCTATAGGGGGTAAGTGGCAGGTTGTTTCTCTCACCGTTGGCCCTAGGGCTTCTTTTCCTTCTTCTTCTAACTTCAATAAAGCCATCAGCATCAGCTTGTGGATTAAGGAGTCCCTTGCCTTCCCCTTCCTTGGTCGAGTGGGTCAAATCGCCAATGTTGTCTTGAGCAGTTTTGGAGGCTTCTTGAAATCGCTTGTTTTTTTGCCTGAAAGGGCAATCTTTAATCCTGTGACCTTGTTGGCCACAACGAAAGCACGCGTTGGGAAGGTTTTTGTAGTTGATGTCCTGCTCCCATACATCTCCTTCGCCCATGTCCACTTTGATCCTTGATGGAAGCGGCGAACTGAGGTCGGCCTCGACACAGATTTGGGGGTGCCACCTAGCATTGAACGAGTGTCTTGCACCTTCATAGATGAGACCACCAATGTCTTCGCGTGAAGCCAGCGGCTTGCCGATAGGAGATACAATGTCCCACACGAAGTTGTACAAGAAGTAAGGAAGGTTAGGGAGCTCAACCCAAAGAGGGTACCGAAGCGATTTCGATTTGTCGGGAGTAAAGTCCGGGGACCATCTGAATAGGCACAGGGTCGCCCGACCGAACTGCTAGGTGCCAACGCTTAGGGCTTGGAGCGCCATCTCTTCATTTTCAAAGACTAGCAGCATGTGGCTCGCTGGTAAGAACTGACATTTGCTAACAATTAGTCCTTGAGGGAACCACTCTTTTCGAAGCCATTGTCGCACAGTTTCGAGCGGGGGCCTAGGGCCAAACACTTGGCCGACGAGGCAAACTTTCTTGAGCTCCTCCTGAGCTGACAGAACTGCGGGTCTACTGAGGGAAACAATGGGGGATTCAACACTTTCGGATGCCCCAGGGGCGGCACACGACCCCCCCTCCAGCAGAGCGGCCAGGATATCGGTCTCCCCAGGGGGAGAGGCCCGATTACTTTTCACGAGAGAGGATGAAGCCACATCCATGGCCAAAAGGAACTTGCACCCACTTCACTTAAACTTTGAACCTCGTGACCATTGTCGCTCTAAATCTTATTCTTTTTGACGAACAAACTCCTCTTGCAATTACTTCTTGGATTTTAGAAAAAAAAAAAAGCTACAATCAGTTTTGGAAACCCTGGAGCATCCGACATTAGTACATAGCTCTTTTTTCCTTTTTACTTTTTTCTCTTCTTTTTCTTCGCATCTTCTCTCTCTTCTACTGCCTTTTTTTCTTTTCTCTTTTTCTTTTCTTTTTTTTTTCCTTTTTTTTTTTTATAACTCCTTGCAGACACTTAACCCAAATTAATCAAACTAACGCGAATCGCGATGGTGACTATCATGGAAGTCAAGGATTCACATAAGATTTAAAAATTGTCAATCGAGAAAGACAGGACTGAATGACGCAAAAAAAGAGGAGTAGTCTATCGTGAGTTCAGCCACAAATCACGATAGACCAACTGGTCTATCGCCGCCACGCCTGTCGCGGAGGTGTCTATCGCAGAAGAAAACAGCCGTCTATCGCGCCCCCTGCTATCCGTCGCGATAGACCAAATGAGGGGATCGCAAAGGTGTCTGTCGCCGCGCAAACTTCGAGCAATAGCCAAGAGCGTTGAAATCGAGGGAGGAGACCGTCGTGCAAACTTATCTATCGTCTGTCGCCAAATTCGTCTATCGCAGACGGTGGATATTGGTCTATCGCCAAACCCATCTATCGCCGAAGCTGTCTATCGCAGATGGAAAGCCGTCTATCGCAGATGGAAGAACCATGTCTGTCGCAGAAATCAAGAGTTGCGAACAATCTACCGCCTTGCCGGGTGACTTACTACAGGAGAGAAAAGAGGGAAGACCCGAATTAATGGATTGAGAGTTGAAGAGATATGGAAACCCCTCATTACTACTATCCTTTATAATGAGGAGTTTCCATATCTCTTCAAGTCTCAATCCATTAAGATATATTTGGACAATTTCTTGGAAATATGGATTGAAACCCATCATCTTAACTTGAGGAGTCCATTCCGCACCTTTTGGAAAAGGAAGCTCAACATGGAGATGAATCAAAGTCAAACAACAGCATAATCAAATGTTCTAGAAAAATAGGTGCGACAAAAGAGGGGTAGGGGAAACAGTTACAACAAACAAGGAAACCATCAATTGAAGGAAACACTCCACAATAAAGCTGAAGGATCAAGTGAAGGAAACGCTCCACAAAGAGATAAATGTGGGGGCAAACGAAGAGGTACAGATTTCCTATAATTGTTGCAATATTCAGACTAAAAGAATGTGACTCTCCTGGTTGAATAGAGAATAAAGAGGTCGCGCTACATTTAGGGACCCATACTCTCCTACATGCAAGCGAGGAGTGGACTATTAGAGCTATCCAGCGTGCAAATGATTACCATTATGGTGGGTGCAAAGGTAGTGCCCCTAAAAGACCCCTAAATTGGGTATGCAAACGTTTGCATTCTAGATGAATCTAACCAGACGAATTGGGTATGCAAAGGTTTGTACTCTCTCTCTCTCTCTCCGCCCCTCATTTTCTCTCCACTTGCACGTTTCATGTGATCAGGTGGCTGTTACCCTGTGGGGGCCAAGGGCTACACAGTGTTGAAATGTGTCGGACTACTTAACTTTTGTTTTTACAATCCTTTTCTTGTTATTCATAATAAATAGGGTAAAGAATGAGCGCAAAGTTCTTCCAGCGATAGCTTCCAAAACCTTCGCCTTATCTTTGTGCCATTCTTCAATTCAACCAGCTCCACTTCTTCGGCTTTCTTTATTTATTTTTATTTACTTTTGATTAATTTTGATATATTATCTCTTTTCCTACCTTTTTCTATACTTATTTCTCCCTAACCGTTATCATTTTCACTTTCTCATCTCGAAGTTAATATGCAATGTGCATCATTAAATAAAAACAAACTTTTACTCCCATTTTTGTTTCACCTACTGTAGAGCAAATTTGTTTGGATGGTAGAGATGCTCAGACACATGCATTGATAGCTTTGTCTATCAAATGTGTCATTATTCCTCACATTTGCTCTTGGTGAATAGCTAAGGATGCTTGGGATACACTTACCACATTGGTAGGCTAAGGATGCTTGGGATACACTTACCACATTGTACCAGGCTAGGAATGAGGCTCCTATTGCTTACCTTCAAAAACAATTGGAGAGTAACCACATGAATGAAGGTGATTCTATGGAAAGTTTTCTGACAAAGATCAAGGATTTGAAGGAACAATTGATTTTTGTAGATGAAGTCCTTTCTAACATTTCACTTGTGCAGACTGTTCTGAATGGTCTTCTTGACTCATATCAGAGTTTTGCTTCTACTCTTCATTTGATGGTGAAAGACAACAAAGGTGCTTTGGCCCACTCGATGAAGGAAGAGGAAGGCAAGGGCCCACGTAATCGAGAAGCTGATGCTGACGGGTTCATCAAAGTCAGAAGAAGAAGGAAAAGAAGCCCTAGGGCGACTTCTGAGTGAAACATCATGTCAGTTACCCCTCTAGCAATTTATATTGCAATCTGGAAAAGGAGATCAATGAGTTTGACTACCTAGGTGGGAACCTACTTGAGGTGGACACCAATGGCAAAGCCCTAGAGATCCCTGATAATAAAGAAACCTCCCAGGAGGGATACACTACAAGTAAAGAAGATGGCTTTACCACTAGTAACGAAGATAACATGGATAGTGAAAGTTCCATCATCAGATCGACTATTCCGGAAACGGTGTCGAAAATGGTGCCCAAGTCTTCCCAGCAAGAGGCATCCCGCAAATGAAAACAACCTATGGGATTACCCTGGAAAAGCCCCCACAAGAGCCTATTGCTAATTCGGGATCCGATCCCAATGAAAAAGAAAGATGAATCCAAGATAAGAAAGGACAAAGCTCCCTCCCGCAAAGAGGGCTCAATACGACAATGATCATCATCTCGTTAAATGCTAGCATGCTAACCGACCCCTCAAGAGCGACCATCATTGGTCAATGGCTTCGCGACATTAGCCTAAACCCAGAATTTATATGTATTCAAGAGATTAAAATTGACGGAGAAGACCTCCAAAAACGTCTTAGGCAGGTCTCCTCGACCCATGTTTGGATTTCAACGGCGCACCAGCCGGGGTCCGGTGGAACGGTAATCAGTATTAATCAACTCTGGTTTGAAAAGTTTGAGAACTCCATTGAAGATGAAAGGCATCGATGGATTGCTGTTTCTTTTGGTGCTCCTCTTTGTTTTACTCTGGTTTCGTTGTACGCCTCTAACGGGGAATTAGAGAGACTGAACACTTGGGCCTCCTTGGACTCGCTCCCCCACAACGTGCTTATTTGTGGTGACTTCAACATGTTGGAGGACCTGATGGATAGATGGATGGGCAAGGGTAGGGTCATCGATAGTCGGGAGAAAGAAACGTGGGACAAAACCAAACTTCACTTGGATTTGGTCGAATTCAAAGACTTGAATGGCTTTTCCTGGTCAAATCTCCAAGCGGGCAAGGACCTGAGGAAAGCTATACTTTATAGATGCTACATCTCTCAGAGTTTTACTCATCAGTGGGGCCACCCATCCCTTGCGCAACACATCGACCTCACCATGTCTGATCACTACCCGATCGTTATCACTTTCCATCCTTCCATCAAGATCCATAAGGCTCCTTGGTTCCATGCCAGTGCGCCCACCTTCTCTCTCCCCTCCGTCCATCAAGAAATTGCTGATGTGTGGAAGGAGGCATTTGCCTCGGCTTGTCCCCAGCCAAGTGCTGGAGAAGTGCGGTCGATAAGTCTCGACAGATCATGATTAGATCCAGGAAGATGCTCGAGACTATGGAGTGGGCTCGTAGGGAAGCTCTTTACCACAGACTCTAGAGGCTCGAGGAGGAAGTGAACAAAGGAGAATCTCAAGCCCAGAAAGGTCTTCGAAAAATCAGAGCGCTGTTGAGATCCGAGGAAGAAATACAAAGGAAAAATTTGCAAATTTTCTTCAAGGAGTGGTGGGCTGGAAAAGACGACAAACCCACCAAAGAGATCTGCCGTATCCTTAAAAGGAAACATAACAGAGAATGGATCCTCTTATTGCTAGACTTAAATGGCAATGTATGCAATACGGAAGAAGATAATTTTGGGATCATTGAAGGGCACTTCACGAGACTCCTAGGGACCTCGAACCCCCTCTCCCACCATAGAAGGGACTGTATGGCAGCCATATCTAGGGTTTCCCCCTACAGGATACCACTCATCCTTCGCTCCCTGCTACATGCCCCTATCTCTGAAGCAGAAATCATTGAGGTCATCGATGCCCTCCCTCCTGGTCAAACTGGATAGTATTTGTAGAAACTTCCTGTGGACGTCAAGTTTTCGATCCATGGCATCCGGAGTGTGGAATCTTGGAACATTCAAAATGCCAAGAAGTTATGGAACAAAGGCTTCAAAAAATGAAACATCTTTGGAAACAAGACACCAACTATTGGATCAACTTCGAGGGTATTGACCCTGTTAGTCGGCCGCCGGAGTGGGACAGATGTAACGGATGTCAGATGTAACGGATTTTTTGAAACACGCGTGAAAAGTTGTTACGCGCATCTTGTAAAATCTTTATAAAGCAATGTAAAGGGTGTGGTCAGAAAAAGAAGAGGGGGGGACGTTTTCCTGGAATTGCCAGACTGGTCGTCTGAATGTTTGTGAGAACATTGTTTAACACTGTTGTGAAATCTTGAGTACAATTGGTGTTGAGTACGTTCCGCATCGTCTTCTCATACTGTAGTTCACCGTAACTAGTGTTGAAGTAACGGATTGTGTGTCTGATTACTGTCGTCGTGTTGCGTTGTTGTGTGTTCTTCAGTTGTTTAAGTACTCTAAGTCGTTTTGAGTAGCTATATTACTAGTATGTGAGTTTGAATAGGCAACTTGAAGCGTTGCGGTAGTGTGTTCTGTTTGTTCTACCTGATTCATCGCATTTCGGTATTATTATCTGTTGACCCCGAATACGAGGAAGAACTAGTACCTTCAGTAAACGTGAACCTTTATCTTAAGATCACAATAAAGTGTTGTGACGAATGAATCTGTCGGCTATAGTGTTCTCTCTGGGTGATTTACTACATACTGTTGAGTCTGTGTGAGTATGATATTCTGCACCTAAGAACGTCGTGTAGAAGTTGGGCTAGTGTCGACTTGCACTAGTATAGTATTCTCGATAACTCTATTATTAATTGTGAGTATTGTCGTGGTAGAGATCGGACTACTGCTCTGTTCCAATAGCAGGTCAGTCTGAAGAAGTCGGCACCTAGGTACATAGAAATCGAGTACTGTCCATTTAATGCTAGTAACTGAGCTAAGACGCGTATTAGTGCTTTTGTTGTTGTGACGAAGATTTGGGAATTAAGTACAGGGCTTCTGTCTAATAGACCCCTACCACTCCCAAGAACCCACTCAAGTCGGTTAAACGCTCTTCTGATAGTTAGAACGAAGCAATTTAACAAGTTTTACACTTAACACTTTCACACTTAACACTTGGTGCCGTCTGTGGGAAAGTGGCATCAAGATCATCATTCGTCTGTCAGGATCGAACATCAAGATTACCGTTCGTTTGTCGGAAGTAGCAACAGACTTTGATTGTTGCAAACTTGCTGTGGAAACGTGATTATAAAATTTTAGTGATAGTAATACTACGCGATTAGTACAAAAGATGATACATCCCGGTTACTCGATCCGGTGAAACGTATCCCAAGAACCATCAGTCTGGAGTACTTAATGTACTAAAGACAACTCTAGGAGAAAAAGGTACAACTCGGTCTAACCTAGTTTTCGAGAAAGTCAAAAACGTTAGAATTGACTCCGGTCATATTCGGGTGGAATGTGTTACGCCTCTGGTACATTCCGGTGCTATTTCGACACAGTCTGTGGAAGATATAGTAATTCCAGAACCTACCAAGACGTAGTCGAAAACTAGTTTAACAATCTTGGATAAAGATTCAGATTTATCTACGATTAGAAGCACTCTAGTCAAAGAAATCGGCGAAAGCGAAAAAATACCGTATTCTGGCATAATTTCGGTTCATTCTGGTGATATTTCGGTAACAGAATCACAATTTTTCGGTGACGGTTTGGCATTTTCTGCTGAATCCTCAGCCCAACCACCGCGCTTGGAAGCAAGTTCCCAAACACTGGACATCAAGAAGGAAGGAAAGCTATTCGAAACAGAGATTCGAGGCATATTACGCAAGATCATCGCACCGAAAAGTGCACCATCCGACGATACGAATTCCGATAGTTCAAACATTCAACCCCGAGATATAGAAGGAAGGTATAATACACTCATGATGAACGGGCAACAACAACAACAACAGTTATGTCCACCCATGCCGCCTCCAACAGGAGTGACGTACACAAAATTCGGTGGATTCCCAGGAGATGATCCGGATGCTCACGTACGCACTTTCGAGATAAGCTACGCAGTTCTCAACCATCCACCGGATCAGGCCTATAAGGCTATTGTCTTTCAAGCAACACTGGTCAATGAAGCAGCTAGATGGCTTACAGAATATGATATTAATCACTTCGGCACCTATGAAGCAGTACGAGATGCTTTTCTGCAGCGATTCAGGCCAAAAAAGAATCCAGCCAATTTTTGACTATCTACAGAACAACAGACAGAAGGCAAATCAAACCATACAGGAGTATGCTACTCTCTTCAGAACGCACTTAAGGTAGCTACCACCGGCCCATGCTAACTTACCAGATGACGTTATCACTCAGTGGTTCATCAATGGCTTGACTCCACAACTTAAGCAGATCATGATCATAACATGTGTCGGAGCTATGACACTCGATGCAGTCATCACAATGGCTCTGCAACTGGAAAACAGAGTCGGCGGATTTACAGAAGATCTGGAGTAGTTAAAAACAAAAAAAAATATTGCCGAAGATATGACCAGATAAGTATACTGCATCACATGCAAAAATTCAGGACATACTAGTGCCAATTGTGCACTTAATCAGACATTCTGCGCTATCTGCAACACTGCCGGACACACCACCAAAAACTACGCATACAACGCTAGAGTACAGGGAACAGTGACTGTCAATGCAATTATCCAGGAACAAGGGCAGCCAGCCAACCACTATGTGCCTCCGCAAATGAGAAACAACCAGCAGCAAGGATATCGAAATTACAGAGGACAGAGGAATAACAACTATAATACAAACCACTGGCAGAACGGACCACCACCGAAAAATCCCAATTTACCACCACCATGCTGCCATTTTTGTGGTGAATTTGGACATATTAGGAGATTTTGCAAGGATGCAGCTGAGTATGATCAAAGGAAGAAGGAACGCCAAAACCCAATGGCCAACATGGTACAAATCACACCGGTGGAAACACAGGCTGCTGCAGTTCAGACCCGATCCGGTAAACAATTGCAGCTGGCAGCAGAAATATTTGAACCAGGGATACGTGAACAACACAGAATGTACAACAAGGCTAGTCAATGGACCACAGCAGAACCACCAGTCTTCCCAGAGCCTATTCCGGTAACCCAGCCCTCGTTAACAAAGGAAGGAACACAACAACGGGAGTCAGCAGCGGGAACATCATCAGCAGCAGACACATTACCAACAGTAGACACCTCCGCATCAGTAGAGGCATCAACTTCAACATCGGTGGAGCCTGTCAACCAATGTCAACAGGCCTGGGAAATCTTATCTAAGGCATCTATCACCCTGCCTCTGGGCCAACTACTAGCATTAGTACCTGGAATTCGACAACAGTTCCAACAACAGTTCAGTCCGGTGCCTTCTTGCATTCGAGTGACAGCAGCAGTTCAACCGGAACCTGATTCTACGGTTGATCACTCAGTTCCCTTGATTACAGTATGGTATAAGAATCATAAGATTACGTAGGTACTAATTGATGGAGGCTCTGGTGTTAACATTACGACTGCGGCATTATGAAAAAGGTTAGGATGGACCGAAATTGAACTAGTTCAATTTTTTGTCAGAATGGCAGATCAATCAAGAGTCCATCCCTTAGGACTTGTGCGGAATGTACCCATCACTTTACAAGGTACGACCTTTAAAATGACCTTTGTTATACTAGATCTGCCGGAATCCACTTTGGATTACAACCTTCTTTTCGGCCGACCTTGGCTGAAGCATGCGAAGGTAATACAGGACTGGTCTGCACAAGAGCTTACGTTTAAAGATGCCAATCGTAGATATGTGGTAAAACTAGATGCTATACAACCTTGCGAGCTACACGCTAGACCGTATTTTGCTGAACCAGTCCATATGCTAGATGGATTGTCAGATGATGAAGAAGAAGAGTTTCTAAAGAGTAACGCTGACTTAATTACCTTAGGGACTGTTGATCTACAGTCCGTTGTAGATAATTGGAACGCTTCAGTCTGTACAGTAATACCCATCAAAGTTCAAAAGTCTAAGTTAGTCCAAGATGAAAGAACCCAATTGATAGTGTAGCTGGTTAAAATCAAACTCATCACCCAAAACTATGCATCAAAATTGCATTTTAGTGAGGATTTTCAAGAGATTGTGTAAAAGAAAAGTTAACTTAGTAATAGTTGAAGCATTAGTATTTTGAGTAAATGTCAATGAACATTAATAGAAGCTTAGTGGGTCAACACATCGACATTTGGTACCACATTAATGTTTAGTGGTTCAATGATGGTTTAGCTTCACTCCAAGAATATTTTTGAGAATTTTGTACTGTTCTCTTAAAGATAGTCAAAATGCTTCAAGACCTTATTAACTTGAATTAATCTATGAAGAGTTAAAGGTTTGAATCTCATAGACTTTGAATCAAATCACTTTAAGTGTCTTGAAAGATTAAATTGGTTACACAGAGTTTTGATTCTTTCTTCTTGATTCTTGAACCTTTGGAATTGATTGCGATAAAGTATTGGACCCATTTCTCTAAAGGCTACGATTAATCAATTGGAAACGATTACTAAATTAAACATCATAGGTAGATGTTTTATGAAAATCTATTCAATCTTAGAAGATGTTCCTTGGATGTTCGATGAATCATTCATGCATTTTCTTTAAGCTAATTCTTATAGCAAACTACAATTAATGAATTTGGATTTCATTGTTCTCTAAAAGAGTGTAATCAATTCGGGCAAAGAAAATGTTAGGAGTTTTTCATAGTTTTGGAGATTCCAAAAATCTTAAATCTTTGAGAAAAGTAACTTGGATAAAAAAAACTAATCACATAGGATTCTACCTAGAACTTTAAAGCCCCATTAGACACAATACTCCTCTAATAAGGTAAAAGTTCAATAAATGTTGATTAAAAGTGGAACAAAGTAGCAGCATCTAAGTTAGATGTTATCTATCATCCTCGGATAGTTATTTAGGTAGTGATTTAGATAGAATAAAGAAAAACCATTTATTAAGGTTAGGGTTTTTGCATTTTTTCCAAGGCTTCCATTAAGCTTGCACTTCGTTTTCTTCATGGTCACCTTCTTCTGCACTAAAAATTTACACGCTTAGCATTGAATGTATGTGGCCTATTAGGAGCTACAAATTTAGATATAGGACCTTTGAGCTGAACCCTATACGTGTCTAAAGTTGGTTTTTACAAATCAATATTTGATGTAGTCTAGATATGAGTAAATCTTGAGTGTCGTGGTCTTATTTTTTCAATATACAATGATCGTTTTGAGTATCCAAGCACATATTAAGGTGATAGAGAAGAAAGAGAGGGATATATACATACCATAAAAATTAGATTTTGGATCACCAAAGTCTTGAGACATTTGGATTGATTTGGGTGTCTACAACACTAGATTCTCCAAGTATCACAAATTTTTTGATCCCCAAGAGCCTAAATTGATATATCTTTTTGGTAAAAAATAAACCTCGTAATATATCTTTTGGTGAAATTCTTAAAGACTCTTCATCTATGAGGTTGCTTTTGGGCAGTGGCGGGTTTTAGCTAATTTTAGCTCATCAACTTAAACTCTATAAGCTTCATCAAGTTGTATTGTGTGTCTACTCAGAACGTCGGCTTGTCTGTCTACTCAAAATGTCAGCGACAGAGCATCATGTCAGGTACTCCAAATCCCCCTGTGCGTGTGCGAGAGAGAGGGAGAGAGAGCGAGCGAGCGAGAGAGAGACAGAGGTGTGTCGTGTCTGCGGTGTGTGTGCGAGAGAGAGAGAGAGAGAGAGAGAGAGAGAGAGAGAGAGAGAGAGAGAGAGTATATGGTGTGTGTGTGTGAGAGAGAGAGAGAGAGAAAGAGAGAGAGAGAGAAAGAGAGAGAGAGAGAGTCTGTGGTGTGTGTGCGAGAGAGAGAGAGCTGATCTCTCTGCCGCCCTGAAGAGCTATGGGTAGCGGTCTCTAATTGATGTGCTTAGGAAGGATGGCCTAAAGTAGGAAACATCCAAATATTATAAGAGGAACAACAGTTGGGAGTGAATCATGATACATAGTGCATCTCTTGCATCATCTACATACCGCTAGAAGTGCTGCTATTTCTTGCACCCACATATACATATATACATGCAAACAAAGCACAAGGTAAACATAACGTAAGGTGAGGTGGCTTTTAAGATTTATTTCTCTCTCTTTCTCTCTCTCTCTCACTCTCTCTCTCTCTCTTTGTAGAAATGAATGTTTAGAAGTTACTTGCTCAGAGTCTTGCAAAGCACACAACAATCAGTTGACATAGATAATACACCTCAATATGTATATACCATACATATACATAACAAAACAAAAACATATAATGATTATATGACTATTGATAGATTTTGTCCACATAGCAGTTTTTGTTTTAACCTTGTCATCAAAATTCTGTCAATGAAAGATTTCTTTGATGAAAAGAAAAGCACGATGAAGATGGAAAGTAAAATTTTCAATGTGCGATTTGAATATGATTTTTGCAATAGGCACTCCTCTTTTGTTTGTAATACATAGAGTACCACTTATGTGGTTTGGGCTCTTTTACAATTTCAACGCAATGTTTTTCCTAAGGGAACTTCTGTAGGGTACAATAATGTTCTGTAAAACATATGGTTCTATATTGATGTTTCTAGCAGAGATGATGGGTAGATTGTTTGGAATCATCTTATAAAATAGGGTAAGTATATGTATCTTGGAATAATTTTATAGAAGTAGGTAGGCCATCTGATCATTAAGCTTGGAAGAGATTAATATTATTATTTTATACACCACCCCTAGTAGATGTTTCTTACAGAGTAATGCTTCCTTTTATGTTTGCCACACATGGATCATTTGAAAGTATGTTGTTTTTAACTTATTAGGTAGATTTGGATCCTTTCGAGAAATCTATTGTGTTTGGTGGTATATGTTGTTTCCATAGAAATGGCACATCACTTGGCACTCTCTTATAGTTTTGAGATTGAACTCACCAAGATAGACCACCTGTACACATAAGTACACTATAAAACTGGACTTTACTCTCTGACCGATATCTCACAGATTATGAGTGATCTGAATGTGATATTTGAGACAGTAAAAGTAGATGCTAAGGGCATTCCAACAAGACAAAAATCACGCAATTTGGATATGTTTTGGTCAAGAAATTGAACCGATCAGAATAGACTACCTATCTACACAGGTATACTGAAACAATGGACTTCACTCTTTCACAGATATCTCACAAATTACATAAGATTTCAAAGAGATATTTGATATGCAGAAAGTACACAAGATAAGCTTTCAAATGAATGTTTAAACGCACAAAAGGGTTACATATGCACTGAGATATGAGCTCTGCAACAGAGCTATGTACAAACTGACGTGCGGCTCGAAGGAGTCTAAGGGAAAACCAAAATGATAAAATGGCTAGATCCGACTACTAGGAGCTCTTGCCTCTATCTCTCCTTGTTTTGAATGTGCTTCTACTTCACTTTTATAACCAATGAGTATGTGAAGAATTTTGTGCCTTCTTCTTAACTCACCACTTTCTCCACTACATGCTACTAACTACAAGGCAAGATATTGTATCTCTTACTCATCATGAAGTTTTAACTAGACTTTTTCTTTTAGTATTTTTTCCTTTTTTCCTCTACTTTTCCTTTATCTTTATATTTGGTAAATCTATCCAAGCATGGCTCATATGAAAATGAGCTTGTACATTTATCTTCAACAAAAAGGTCCTGCTATAAGCTAGTTTCAGATTTGAAAAAACAAACGGATTTGAAGCAAGTACTAGATGATAATATACTTAAGAGTATTGTTTCTATCCAATTAGGAGATTTGCTAGGAATTGCTAAACGTGATTTTATTGATGAAATACTTGATAGTCTCAAGAGAAAGAGACAGTACTTTGAAGAACCAATATCAAACGAGCCAGTTCCAATGGTCCAAAATATTCAAACATAAGTAAAGTGTAATGAGTTTAGAAGATTACCTAAGGTACTTCCCGATGATGAGCAAGAATGGAATGTACCTAAAAGTTACTATGCAAATAATCTTTGGGCTAGAGGGAGAACACAAACTATGGTGAAACTTGGTGGGAAACCAAAACCTTAGGTTGCTCTTATTGACTTTGGGTCAGAAATTAATGTAAGTTCCAAAAATGTTTATGATCAAGAGTAGTGGCCGATTGATCGAGAGCATGGATGGACGATGAAATCTGCAAATAACCTTACTGGAGCTTTACATGGAGCATGTGCTCATGTATCAATTTCCATAGGAGATATTTGTGATCAGCATCACTTTTTCATACATGATGGTTGCCCATATCCTGTAATTTTGGGACAACCATTCATTAGTGAAGCACGAATGGAGACTAAAGTCCTCGATGATGGAAGTGCATATGCATGCATTCATTTACGAGATGGACTCAAGTCTGTTCAGTTTATGACCGTGTGTGTTAATCATCCATGTAATAGGATGTTGCTGAGAAGTGATCCTATTGGACATTATGAATAGGATTCTATAAAATGCCATGATTAAGCGAGATGATTGTGGCACGAGGTTTATAGAAATCTCGCCACCTTCCATGATGGAAGAAAATTCAAGCTTTGTCTGTGATAGAGGAGAGTCAAAATTTATAAGATGCAAAGATATGAGTCAAAAATTGAGGAAGATTATTGCACGAAAAGAAAAACATTTTGTGAAAGAAGGATTGATTGAACAAGATGAGAAAATTAGTGGTTTGTTTGATTGCTTTTCATGTTCTCATATAGTGGAAAGCATTGAAACATTTCTAGTAAAAGAGAACTCCTATGATCGGTTTTTGAATGTATATTCACTTGAGGCATATGTGACTATATCTGAGTACTTTGAGTCTCTAATTGAGAAAGAGAAGATAGAGTTTGAGCCTCAAGTTGAAACAAAATACAAGAATGTTGATAGGAAAGTTAAACCTGTAGCACAACCTTTACCTTAAGAAAGTCAAAACATTGTGAATGAAGGAAGTGATGATCCCAGTCTGAGAGATGTTAAGCGAATTGGTCATATGAAACCATAGAAAAATTAAAGATTGGATGTGAAAACTTTCTATTTCCACAAGAGAAGAAGAAATGTGAATGTATGATTAGAAAGCACGGCAAAGCATTTGCATTTGAGCCTGGAGAAAAATGTTGGGTAAATCCAAAGGTGGCAGCTCCGATGGTGCTTTTCTCCATTTCTCATGTCCCTTGGAATTTACGAGCTATACCAGATCCAAAAGCTCAGCTTGAAGAATCAGTAGCTGATGAAGTGTATATATGAAGAATATGGTCTAAGTTCATCTTTTGAAGAAAATGAACAAGAATTCATGGAGATGAATGCAGAATTTTATGATGGCATTGCAAATAAAGAAATTGAGTTTCCTTCAAACTATATGCATAGTTTTAGAAGGAGTTCAAATTGTGATGAGTCTGACCTCAATATGCATGATTCTAGTGACACTGAAGATGAAAGCTTTCTTGATTATGAAGATATGGATTCCCTTTGTGTTGAAGGAGAACTAATTTGGGATCATGAAAAAGATAGTGATGCAGAGTTCTTGGATAGATTGGAAGTAGAAGCACACCTCATAATCTCTCAAACTCGAGCAGAAGGAAACGGTCTCACTAAACATTGCAAAGATGAATATGGATCATTTTCTAAATGTGGTGAACACTTCCATTTGAAGTGGGATCCAAATGAATCAATTTAACAAACCCATTCTAATAAAGATGGGAATATAAAAGAAGATGACAAGAAGGATGAAAGTCCTTCAAATGATTTCAAACATGAAATAGAAGAAAATGCATGTTTGCAAGAAACTTTTGATAATGAGACAAACATGTTAGACAAGCAAATAAGGTGGCTTGTGTATAAATCTACCATATTTATAAATGTTACGTTGATAGATGCGATTCAAAGATGGCTCGTTTTTAAACAAAGGTTCTTTGGGGAGCATTTATAAAATAAACCTCGTAATATATCTTTTGGTGAATTTCTTGAAGACTCTTCATCTATGAGAGAGAGAGCTGATCTCTCTGCCGCCCTGAAGTGCTATGGGTAGCGGTCTCTGATTGATGTGCTTAGGAAGGATGGCCTAAAGTAGGAAACATCCAAATATTATAAGAGGAACAACAATTGGGAGTGAATCATGATACATAGTGCATCTCTTGCATCATCTACATACCGCTAGAAGTGCTGCTATTTCTTGCACCCACATATACATATATACATGCAAACAAAGCACAAGGTAAACATAACGTAAGGTGAGGTGGCTTTTAAGATTTATTTCTCTCTCTTTCTCTCTCTCTCTCTCTCACTCTCTCTCTCTCTCTTTGTAGAAATGAATGTTTAGAAGTCATTGCTCAGAGTCTTGCAAAGCACACAACAATCAGTTGACATAGATAATACACCTCAATATGTATATACCATACATATACATAACAAAACAAAAACATATAATGATTATATGACTATTGATAGATTTTGTCCACATAGCAGTTTTTGTTTTAACCTTGTCATCAAAATTCTATCAATGAAAGATTTCTTTGATGAAAAGAAAAGCACGATGAAGATGGAAAGTAAAATTTTCAATGTGCGATTTGAATATGATTTTTGCAATAGGCACTCCTCTTTTGTTTGTAATACATAGAGTACCACTTATGTGGTTTGGGCTCTTTTACAATTTCAACGCAATGTTTTTCCTAAGGGAACTTCTGTAGGGTACAATAATGTTCTGTAAAACATATGGTTCTATATTGATGTTTCTAGCAGAGATGATGGGTAGATTGTTTGGAATCATCTTATAAAATAGGGTAAGTATATGTATCTTGGAATAATTTTATAGAAGTAGGTAGGCCATCTGATCATTAAGCTTGGAAGAGATTAATATTATTATTTTATACACCACCCCTAGTAGATGTTCCTTACAGAGTAATGCTTCCTTTTATGTTTGCCACACATGGATCATTTGAAAGTATGTTGTTTTTAACTTATTAGGTAGATTTGGATCCTTTCAAGAAATCTATTGTGTTTGGTGGTATATGTTGTTTCCATAGAAATGGCACATCATTTGGCACTCTCTTATAGTTTTGAGATTGATGTGCTCATTATTCTAGGAAAAAACCTGTGATATTATTGAATATTATATTTTGTGAATAATGTTTCTTTTTTTTCTAAGGTTCTTTATTTTTAAGGTTAGTTTACGCAATGCATTTTTAAACATATGCTTAGTGTGTTACATAGAACTTATGCAAGCAAGCTGTAATAGTTTTTTCTTTATGCAACATATTTTGAAACAAGTGCCCAGTATGTTGATGTTATAGAAATTATGGAAGCAAGATATAGTGTTATTTTCAGATCCCTGCAGGAAAACTTTATTTGGAATGCTTATGAGTTTGGAAAGGCTTATGGGAACAAAAGAACAAATCTAGATTCAACTTCATGATAATGGCCTTGATCTCTCTGCCCCCCCGAAGAGCTGTGGGTAGCGATCTCTGATGTCCTCATATGCCTGCCATCTACATGTGTAGTGCTCCTCCTCCTCCACCTCCTCTCTACATATCCTGCATAATCTCTCGTCCCTCGGGGTATGTTTCACTCGCCCAACCTCAATCTCGAGCTGGTGTGATGATACTCTGAGCTGCCCAATGGCCACTCTCTCAGCTGGTGCCATGTATGTATCCACTCTCTCCATGTATCGTGTATGTATACACTACAATATATACATATATATATACATATATATATATATATGTATATATATATATATATATATATATATATATATATATATATATATATATATATATATATATATATATATATATATATATATATATATATATATATGTGTATATATATATATATATATATATACATATATATATATATATATATGTATATATACATATATGCATACACATATATACAGATATATACATACATATATATATATATATATATATACATATATATATATATATATATATATATATATATATATATATATATATATATATATATATATATATATATATATATATATATATATATATATACATATATATATATATAATAAATAAATATATATATATATGTGTGTGTATATATATATATATATATATATATATATATATATATATATATATATATATATATATATATATATATATATATATATATACATATATATACATAAATATATATGTATATACATACATATATATATCTACATACTATAATCATCGCCGCTCACAATACCCCATAAGCCTTTGCCCATTAGGTAGTTGGTCATTCTAAACCTCAACACAGGATAGTTATCCTTATCCAACTTCTCTACTTGTTGGCCCAAGTCAACCATTGAAGAGTATCAAAGACTTTGAGAGTTACCTCGAATAGTTATAGTCCTTTGCTCTTGCGTTTGTGAAGCTCCTCCTTGTTTGTTAGCTCCTCTTTTGCTTTTCTTTATCTCCAGCTCTGTTGATGAAGCTTCAGTACCAAGTTTGCTCTGATACCAATTGTTGAGAATGAGTTCTCCTATGCGCAACGGAAGTCTGTAGTGAACCCTTGTATGTCCAGCACTTGGACAAATAGCAACACCTTAGATAGCTTGCTGCTCTCAATACAAAACTCAAATGGACTTGAGCCTTTAGTCAATCAAAGTAGACAAAGAGAGCTTTCTAAAAAGCTATAAATAACTTAATTTGGACAAGTTTTGATTAGGAAATACAATTGACAAAGATGAACTACTGTCCACACAGGTATGGTGAAGAACTGAGCTTCACTCTCGGACTGATAGCTCTCTGAATATATATCCTTTGAGAAAGATATCTGGTATAGCAAAAGTAGATACAAATAGCTTTCCAACAAGCTAAAAATCAAGTAATTTGGATGAGTTTTGATCAGGAAACTCAACTCACCAAGATAGACTACCTGTACACATAAGTACACTATAAAACTGGACTTTACTCTCTGACAGATATCTCACAGATTATGAATGATCTGAATGTGATATCTGAGACAGTAAAAGTAGATGCCAAGGGCATTCCAACAAGATAAAAATCATGCAATTTGGATATGTTTTTGTCAAGAAATTGAACCGGCCAGAATATACTACCTATCTACACAGGTATACTGAAACAGTGGACTTCACTCTTTCACAGATATCTCACAAATTACATAAGATTTCAAAGAGATATTTGATATGCAGAAAGTACACGCGATAAGCTTTCCAATGAATGTTTAAACGCACAAAAGGGTTACATATGCACTGAGATATGAGCTCTGCAACAGAGCTATGTATGAACTGACGTGCGGCTGGAAGGAGTCTAAGGGAAAACCAAAATGACAAAATGGCTAGATCCGACTACTAGGAGCTCTTGCCTCTATCTCTCCTTGTTTTGAATGTGCTCCCACTTCACTTTTATAACCAATGAGCATGTGAAGAATTTTGTGCCTTCTTCTTAACTCACCACTTTCTCCACTACATGCTACTAACTACAAGGCAAGATATTGTATCTCTTACTCATCATGAAGTTTTGACTAGACTTTTTCTTTTAGTATTTTTTCCTTTTTTCCTCTACTTTTCCTTTATCTTTATATTTGGTAAATCTATCCAAGCATGGCTCATATGAAAATGAGCTTGTACATTTATCTTCAACAAAAAGGTCCTGCTTATAAGCTAGTTTCAGATTTGAAAAAACAAACGGATTTGAAGCAAGTACTAGATGATAATATACTTAAGAGTATTGTTTCTATTCAATTAGGAGATTTGCTAGGAATTGCTAAACGTGATTTTATTGATGAAATACTTGATAGTCTCAAGAGAAAGAGACAGTACTTTGAAGAACCAATATCAAACGAGCCAGTTCCAATGGTCCAAAATATTCAAACATAAGTAAAGTGTAATGAGTTTAGAAGATTACCTAAGGTACTTCCCGATGATGAGCAAGAATGGAATGTACCTAAAAGTTACTATGCAAATAATCTTTGGGCTAGAGGGAGAACACAAACTATGGTGAAACTTGGTGGGAAACCAAAACCTTAGGTTGCTCTTATTGACTTTGGGTCAGAAATTAATGTAAGTTCCAAAAATGTTTATTATCAAGAGTAGTGGCCGATTGATCGAGAGCATGGATGGAGGATGAAATCTGCAAATAACCTTACTGGAGCTTTACATGGAGCATGTGCTCATGTATCAATTTCCATAGGAGATATTTGTGATCAGCATCACTTTTTCATACATGATGGTTGCCCATATCCTGTAATTTTGGGACAATCATTCATTAGTGAAGCACGAATGGAGACTAAAGTCCTCGATGATGGAAGTGCATATGCATGCATTCATTTACAAGATGGACTCAAGTCTGTTCAGTTTATGACCGTGTGTGTTAATCATCCACGTAATAGGATGTTGCTGAGAAGTGATCCTATTGGACATTATGAATAGGATTCTATAAAATGCCATGATTAAGCGAGATGATTGTGGCACGAGGTTTATAGAAATCGCGCCACCTTCCATGATGGAAGAAAATTCAAGCTTTGTCTGTGATAGAGGAGAGTCAAAATTTATAAGATGCAAAGATATGAGTCAAAAATTGAGGAAGATTATTGCACGAAAAGAAAAACATTTTGTGAAAGAAGGATTGATTGAACAAGATGAGAAAATTAGTGGTTTGTTTGATTGCTTTTCATGTTCTCATATAGTGGAAAGCATTGAAACATTTCTAGTAAAAGAGATCTCCTATGATCGGTTTTTGAATGTATATTCACTTGAGGCATATGTGACTATATCTGAGTACTTTGAGTCTCTAATTGAGAAAGAGAAGATAGAGTTTGAGCCTCAAGTTGAAACAAAATACAAGAATGTTGATAGGAAAGTTAAACCTGTAGCACAACCTTTACCTTAAGAAAGTCAAAACATTATGAATGAAGCAAGTGATGATCCCAGTCTGAGAGATGTTAAGTGAATTGGTCATATCTTTACTGATGAAACCATAGAAAAATTAAAGATTGGATGTGAAAACTTTCTATTTCCACAAGAGAAGAAGAAATGTGAATGTATGATTAGAAAGCACGGCAAAGCATTTTCATTTGAGCCTGGAGAAAAATGTTGGGTAAATCCAGAGGTGGCAGCTCCAATGGTGCTTTTCTCCATTTCTCATGGCTCGTTTTTAAACAAAGCTTCTTTGGGGAGCATTTATTTGTGAAAATATATTGGAAAGGAATTTCTTGAATTTACAAGAAATTCAAAAAGTGACTTTTGTAAATATAAGTATGTAAATACTTAATAATTATATTTTGATTTTTTGAGATGGATTAAAGTAAATATAAAAATAATAAATAAATAAATAGATATATAAATGCATAAATAAATAAATACATAAATGAAATAAATAAATAAATACAAATAAAATATAAATATATAAATATATAAATATATAAATAAATAAATATATATATATAAATAAATTAAATAAATAAATAAATACATAAATATATAAATAAATAAATAAATACGTGAATAAATAAATAAATATACAAATAAGTAGAAGAACTAACTGCATGTAGTATTCAAGTAGATGATTTTTTTTCAAATAATCTTTTTGAATATGATGCTACTGATGTGTTTTCTGAGTTTATGAGTACAGGTGAAGATTTGGAGCCTATTGCAAATCAGGAATTTGAATGGATTGTAAAAAGAGCAACAATTTTTGAATCGTCTATACATACTGTGAAGTGTTATCATGGATTGCATGTGTACATATGAATATTTTGATTCGATATTTCTTATCATGTGCTCAGTGTTTGAATGCAGGAGAAGATTGAAGGAAGGTGATCGAGATTAAAGAAGAGTTCAAAAAAGCTTTGTCTTTTTTATAGTTCTCCTGTTAACCAAAATCTTTTTATCACCCATTTTGAGATGCATTGCACACCAAATATGCATGTACAAATGTGTAGAAAGAACGTCTTTTAAAAGCAATAGAAGCATGTCTATCTGCACATTAGATAAATAGGTAAACATCATTGAAAAGTTAATAAATCAAGAGAGTGTAGTTCTGAGTAAGGAAGAGAGATTGCATCTGTGAGAGAGTGGAATTGTGAGTATTGAGAGTTTCCTTGCTTAGATACCATAAACCCTCAATTTTTCACACCATTTTGTTTCCCTTCATGCACCTAGAGTATGCATGTTTGAAAATGTAAATGCACATGTGCTTTCAAATTGATAGATGCACATCCAATTGCACGCTAAATAATTTGTAAATACATCAAGAAAATATGAGCTTTAGAATGAGTGAGGAGCCTCGTCATCCAATGCTAATTACCTCTCTTATTGTGCCATTATGTTTTTTATGCTTGAGAAAGTGAAGTTTTTGAACGAAAGATAAGGAGCTTAGACATGTGGTGGCTTACATGGGCTAAAGTTATTTGCTATAATTTTATTTCGCTCTTTATAGAATTTCTTAGCAAATGGGTTTACAAGACCATACGAAATGGTAGAATTATATTTGTTCCGAGCTAAGAATGGTAGGTTACTGCTCTAGAAGAAAATGTTTCACTTCATGGAAAAAGATACCAAAAGCGAGTTGTGCACACTCGGGAGGCAGATTTCAGGGAGGCATCTGGCAGTTTGTGAGGAGGATGGCCATCACAAGGGAATCCATCGGATGGGACAGGATCTCTCTCGCAGAGGTAGGAGACAAGAGCTCTCTCGTGGAGGTCTGAGGGAGGGTACAAGACTCAAATTTTAGATATAGTTTTGCCATATCTCCTCGATGTGCTATGGGATTCAGGCCATATTCATGGAGCGCTAAAAACAGAGAGAAGCACATGATGGAGGGGGACAACAATCGTGTGGACAGGAGGGATATATGATTTCAGAGGATTCCCTCAATTTTTGATTGCTCCAAACAATTGTTGTAATCGAGGGTTTTCCTTTCGAGGAGTTCTTTCCGAAAGGGATTATGATGCTGAATTGGTGGTGTTGGTAGAAGGAGAAAGGACTCATGCCGACACACGTATCTGAGGAGGATGGGAGGTCAATATAGTGATAGATCTGATGGCTTTGCACATAAAATCTGAGCGGATGATTCATCTCTTCTATACTTGCTGAAGCTGAGTTATGTGCACTCACATGCTGAGTCAAGCTAATAGACACCAATATGGCACATGCAAACATCGTTTTGATGAACCATATGATACCTGTGCTTGAGGTTGCTTGTGAGAAGAGGACAGAAGGTTTTGATATGATTGGGATTAATTTTTGAAGACTTCGTGATTGCTGAATGTGAAGGAAAACAACCAACATTTCTCTATTACTCCGACTACATGAGACCTCAAAGCTCTGCGCAAAATCAATAACACTCTGATGAGTTCAAAGATAACAGTGCGTACGTTTGATGATGACGATGTGTAAGTTCATGAATTTGGAGTTTGCATTTGAAATATAGTTATTTGTTTTTTTATTTATTTTACGGCGTTCGAGTCATGATGATGATAGCTTGGATGAGAAGCGCATACTCTATGTTGAATATCTAAATCTTTGACGATGTCAGTTCAGTTTAGAAATGAAGACATATGACAAATTCTCTAACTCTAATTATCAATTTTAGTAATGCACCAGTAATGCGCCAAAATATGGTTTTGATTGCTAGTTTTCTTTTAGGAGAAAAATTTTAAGAATACTGATGGCATAACTCTGTGAAATCTGAATGCATCTGCGTTATGTTACGGTTGCCATGCGTTCTTTGATCGTTAATTCTGAATATTATACCTTAAAGTTTTAGCTGGAGATAAAAAGTTGAATGGAAAGAGTTTAAGTTTTGTTTGATAGAATAAAAGAAAAGTATGTTCTACAGAGAAGGTTTATTCGAGTTTTTTCTCCTTTAACTTCTATTTGTTGTGATGTGTCATGAACTTCGTGATTAAGAGTCTATACTTTAAACGATGTTTCAAAGATCACTCATCGCTTGATGAATCTTGAAAATTGCACTGTTCGTTCGTCATATGTAGAAAGCACAGCAAAGTGGCAACATATTTATATGTGTAAATTGCACTGTTCGTTCGTCATATGTAGAAAGCACAGCAAAGTGGCAACATATTTCCTAGAAAATTGCACTGTTCGTTCGTCATATGTAGAAAGCACAGCAAAGTGGCAACATATTTATATGTGTAAATCACTTACACGTAATCATCAGATCCCTAAGCGTAGCCTTCAAACTATGGAATCTATGCATTGACGTTGTTATGAACAACACATAAGATATTGACTTGCTTTTGAACTTTTCTCAAACATGTAATTTCTTTGATTGAATGATGAGTTGTTTTGCAATTTGCACGACTAACAACATTGCATTCTCACTAACAATTTGAAATGAGCGGTCGGATTTAGATAGCATTAATTCATTTGGTTATCAATTTATAGAATCAAGGTAATAGAGAAGTTTATAGAATCAAGGTAATAGAGAAGGAGACCTCCAAAAAGCTAAGAAACTCTACACCAAAGGACTTATCATTGGAAGCACCTTTGGTGCGAACATGAAGAAATGGGAAAATATTTGAGGATATTCATTAGAGCCATAGAGTGGACTATGTCGACTAGTTAATCTTAAAACGGAGGCTCCATGTCTGGGGGGACTCAGAGAGTTCTCTCCTTATTCGCAAGGAAGTTACTCATCCCAAAGCTCTCAGATGAAAAGATGGAAACACGGTTGAAGATGTACCAATAGTTAATCTAATACTACACTTAACAAATAGCGGAGATTGACTCGATCCTAGATCACACCTGATCTTAAGTTCTAGGACCCCCTCATGGAATGTATGAAAGTGATCCTCATGGAATGTACGAAAGCTTGTCTATCGCGGAGGTCTGACTTTTTCCCTAGGGAGGACATCAATGAATTCAATGATTTCTTCTTCCAAGATAGGAGCATCAAGCAGGGTACAAAGGTTGTGTGGGATCCTATGAAACAATACCCTAGAGAAGGCTGCCATGCAATCCCATCTATGGTGTGAGAGGGGGATCCAAATCCCCATACGTATCGTAAAGTACAAAAAAACTAATGTAAATCGAAAGGGGGCACCAAAGGAAGTGACAATCCATCGATGGATCTAATCTTCAATGGAGTTCTCGAGCTTCTCAATACCCCTAGAAGTACGACGTCGACATAGAGACATCGGTCCGAGAGACCTATCTAAGTCATTTTTGGAGGTCTGCTCCATCAATTTTAGTCTCTTGAATACAGATAAATTCAGGGTTTAGGCTAAAGCCATAGACCAATGATGGTTGCCCTTGAGGGGGTTAGTTAGCCCCATAGCATTTAACGAGATGATGATAATTGTCGTAATTTACCCCCTTTGTGGGAAGGGTTATTATGCTTTCTTCTCTTGGATTTTTCTTTCTTTTTGTTTGGGAGGGGATTCCACTTAGTAACTTGTTTTTCCATGGTAACTCAATAGGTCGTTTTCACTTGCAGGAAGTCTCGCAATGAAATGAAGAGAAGACGGTATCTAGAATAGTCGATCCAATGCTGGAACGTTCACTATCCGTGTTGTCTTCCTTACTAGTGGTAAAGGTGACTTCTTTGCTTGTAGTGTAGCCCTCATGATTGGTTTCTTTGTTTCTAGGGATCTCTACGACTTTGTTGCTGGTGTCCACCTCAAACTCGTTCCTATTTGGGTAGTCGAACTCATTAATCTCCTTTTCCAGATTGCAATACAAGTTGTTTGGGGGGCATCTGGAGTATGGCTTCTCTCAGCAGTCACCCTAGGATTTCTTTTCCTTCTTCCTTTGATTGCCCTGAAGCCGTCCGAGTCAGTTTTTGGGTTTTGGGAGTCCTTAACTTCCTCTTGTTCACAAGGGGATTCAGGGTCCCATTGTTGTCTTGAGTTTTTTTGGATGCTTCTTGAATTTGTTTGCTTTTTTGTCTCAAGAGGCACTGTTTGATCCTGCGGCCTTGTGGGCCACAATGAAAACACGTGTTAGGTAGATTTTTGTCGTTAATGCCTTGTTTCTAGACATCTCCATCACCGAAGTGCACTTTGATCTTTGAAGAAAGCGGCGTGCTGAGGTCAGCCTCGAAGCAGATTTGAGGGTGCCAGTACCGAGCATTGAAAGAATGCCTTGCACCTTCTTAAATAGAACTGCCAACATCCTCCCGTGAAGCCAATGGCTTGCGGATTGGAGAAATGATGTCCCACACGAAGTTGTACAAAAAGTAGAGCAGGTTAGTGAGCTTGACCTAGAGAGGGTAGTAGAGACATTTTCGATTTGTCGGGAATAAAATCGGGGGACCATCTGAATAGACACAGGGTTGCCTGTCGGAGTTGCTAGGTTCCGACACTCAGGGCTTGGAATGCCATATCTTCTTTCTCAAATACTAGCAACATATGACTAGCTAGTAGGAACCGACACTTGCTAACAATCAGCCCACAAGGGAACTAGTCTTTTCGAAGCCACTGGCACACAGTTTCGAGCGGCGGCTCAAGACCCTCAAAGGCCCTAGGAGCGACAGGATTCCATCTCTACTAAGAGAGACGAATGGAGGTTGAAGACCCTCAAAGGCCCTAGGAGCGACATAAGAACCCCCCTCCAAAATAGGAGTGAAGTTACCAATCATCCCCAGGGTCAGGGCTAGGTTGCTTATCACGAGGAGGGGGACACCGAAGCCATGCCAAGGACCCCGAATCATGCCCTGCGGTTTCTGCCAGGTCGGCATCCAATCATCGCCGTGCGCAGTCCTGGTTATGATCTGCTTATGCACCCGTGACCCGACCAGTGGACCACTGTTTCATTACGAGAAGTCCGAAATTGAATGCTGCAGACAAGGTGACGTTGGTCAATGCCTTCTTTATTTCCTACTCCTCGCCTCTAGGAGAGATAGACAAAGAATTGAAGAAGATGCAAAAGGATTTGTAGGAACTTTCTACATACGGCTGCTCGTCGAGGCTATGGAATGCCATCAGGGGTGAGACTCTCACGAAGATTTGGAGGGAGCGATGTGCTCTCAATTTTGGCCAAACTCCTAAGGAATGGTCGATCGAGAAATCTTTGTTTTTTCTGGGTAAAAGAATCTCTCGAGATAAGAGATCTCCACCGTTTAGACATCAGTGTATTTATCTCCTTGAAAGTTGAAACCCAAATGGGTCCCACATGAGGGTGATGATGAGTTTATCCGCCTCATTTGTAATGCCCTCTAGGCTGCCATACTCCTCCCCTGCTTTGTGGCACTTGGGTGGTCCCATGGGCACTAGTGCCATCCACTTGTAATTATTCTTCTTTATTTTAATTAAAGTCCGGGAGATTAGGCTAAGTCCGAACTTCCTTTTATTAAAAAAAAAAAACTTTCTACATACGGCCCCACATGGACTATGACGACTAGTGAATCTTAAAACGGATGAATCTTAAAACGGACTAGTGACTGAGAGAATTGTCTCCTTATTTGCAAGGAGGTTCCTCATCCCAAAGCTGTCAGATGAAAAAATGGAAACACGGTTGAAGATGTACCAATAGTTAATCCAACACCACACTTCTATCAAGATCTTAAGAGATAGTGGAGATTGACTTGGTCCTAGCTTAAGTTCTAAGACCCCCTCATGGAATGTACGAAAGTGATCCTCTCTTAGAAAATCATCCACAAGGGATCCGGACCAACATTAAGTGATTAAAATATGTGGTGCTATGTCTTGGTGTATAAGATCCCATCAGGTTGTGAAGACCATAGATACCTCTTCACTTTATATCCAAGAAGTTGTTTCGTTCTGAGGAGAGTCCATACACATCTTAAGCTAGATAGACGATCGACTCCAAACAATCCTTGTTGGGGGAGGCAATGTGCTACTCCTTAGCCCTTTAAAATGCGATCAAATTGGAGGTCCTCTAAAAGAGATGGACAGATAAATGCACCTATTAATTTCATAGACCACGACAAGAATGATTTATTGTTTCTTCACTTATTTCTAGTCGAAAGGATCGGTAATTCCATTAGCCCACCCCCCTCCCCCCCCCCCGGTTTTCATAGCATCATAAAATTTTCATCACAAAAACAAAAAAATTAAGAGTGAGTGGCATGAAGCCTTAATAAGGCTCCTTTGCACCTCAATAGCGTTCTTTGATTCCCTTGGTTCATTCCCTATGTGAAGGAATTAAGGAATTAACTCCCTGTTTTCGCTTGTATTATCCCTCTACTTAATATATTTGAAGCACTTTCAAAAATCCTTCAAGTTAAGTGGTAACCTTGTGTCGGCCTACGTTCCGAGTTGAATAGAGTACTAAGAGGTCCAACATGCAAGTGAGGAGTGGACTATTGGAGGTATCCAAAGGTAATGCCCCTAGAAAAATGCTAAAGGGATCATCCCCTGAAAAACCCTTTATCCAATCAAGTTTGCAAACGTTTTTATTCTAGACGAATCTAACAAGCATATATATATATATATATATATATATATATATATATATATATATATATATATATATATATATATATATATATATAAGGTTTAAATTTACTCATCTTGTGTGGATGGAATGATTGGGAAAGAAGTGTGAATTTGTGGATTATTCTATCCACTAAAATGAGGATTACATAGATTGAAGGGAGAGGTGAACTACTAAACTTTTGTTTACCCAATCATTCCATCCACACATGATAAAAGAATGAGTTTGGCGAAGCCCATGATTGAAAAGTTCGTCGACCAATAGCTTTCAAAACCTTCTCATTATCCTTATACATTGATCTCTCTCCCTCTATTTCTCTCTCATCTCTCTCTATCTTCTTCTTATACATTGCTCTCACTCTCTCTATGGTCTACTAATACGCTTCTCTCTCTCTATCTCTCTCTCTCCCTCTATTTCTCTCTCATCTCTCTCTATCTTCTTCTTATACATTGCTCTCTCTATGGTCCACTAATACGCTTCTCTCTCTCTCTCTCTATCTCTCTCTCTCTCGCCACTTTTTCTCCTTCTCTTGATTCAATCGCTATTATTTCTACTCTTGGTCAAAGCAAACACCGAAGGGTACATAAAACCACTATTTCTTTCTTTTTCTCTTTCTCTTTCTCTATTCTATCAAATCAAGGCAACAAATATCTATTTTTTTAAATCATAGAATCAAAATCAATATTTTCTTTCTCTCTCATTCCCTCTATTTATCTTTCTCTCTCTTTCTCTTTCCTTCTCATTATCTATGGCTGCCATCTAGATTACCATATGCACAATGTTGAAAATAAAGGTGCAAGCTTATGTGGATATGACATGGACAAGAGCCAAAAGATGGTTCAAGCATTGCATGCATAAAAGGAGCCTCCTTACCTATATGGAGTGAATTAGAGCACCAAAGGTCACGAAAGGGAATGGAAGCACAAAGGAAAAGAAGTGTAAAGGTCATGATAACAAAGATGATGCAAGGGTACATGAAGAAGCAGTAGATCCTTTGCCAGTTTATGCATGTTTTAAGGGATTTTTTGCATGATCTTTTTTAAAGATCTCAAGGATATAGTGGAAAAGTAGAGACAGATCATCCATTTACAGACTCTTGTTAAAATTGTGAGTGTGCTATAAGGCACATTGGCATTCCAATAGTATATGTTTTTGTACACAGTCATCTTGTAGAAGGCATCTTTATTTACTACTTCACCTGAGCTCATAGGTAACCTATCTTTAATCAATTATTTCTCTCACCATTTGAATTCCGTTTGCAGCCGATCGCTTCTCCCAAAAGGACTTGTTTCCAACTAAGCTGTTTTTGAAGTCTGATTTTCATTCCAACCGTCTGCCAGATTCTGTAGGAGTTGGGGCAAGTAAGGAAGATGTGTGGGACATCTTCGATAGCCCGGTGGCAGCGTTTGCACCAAGGAGGGATCCCACAAAGTTTGCTAGCCTTATGGTTGGTCCAAATTCCTCGATGAAGAATTTGCCATAAGAGGACATACTTCTTAATCTCTATAAGGGGGTGCCAGATACCCATGAATTTCATGTCCCACCGAAGCCGCCTCCAAGACAGGCACCACTTCTTGTTGAGGCTGATCTGGTGGTCAGCCGTTTCTTTGATGTTCGGGATTTTGAGTAGGCTATTTCCATTGTGCCATTTGAGACCAAGCGAGTTCGGTGTGTCGTGTCCCATGAGAAGGAGAGTCTTGTGACGATCCCATGCGAGGCATCTGCTTTGCAAAGTGTTCCATTCTTCGTAGGAGATGTTTATGCGAGGGTCAATATCCTCGAAGTTGATCCAGCTGTTGGTGTCATGTTTCCAGAGGTGTTTCCATTTTTTGAATCCTTTGTTCCATAACTTCTTGGCATTTTGAATGTTCCACGACTCCACACTCCGGATGCCATGTATCGGAAACTAGATAGAGTCGTTTTGTCTGATTCCGGCTGCCCACTTCCAGTCCTCACTAATTCTTGTGAAGCTTTTGACTTTATTCTAGCCCTTCCAAAGGGAGCACACGAGATTGGAGCCTTTCGGGAAGACGGGGATCGGGGAGAATAGCAGGGTCATGATGTCAAGATTCTTCCAGTTCGGGAACCCCATTAGGGCCAACTCATTCTTGTTTCTGAAGATCAGCTTGGCCCACGAGGCCTCCCTATTGCACCAAGCCTTAATCATCCATTTGGCTGCCAGTTTGTTAGCCATACACCCAATGTCCAGGATACCAAGCCCCCCGCTATCTCTAGGGCTAGTGCAGATGGCCCATTTGATTTTAGGCACCCCCCTTCTGTTATGATCGCCCGTCCAAAGAAAGTTTCTACAAATACTATTCAGTTTGGACAGGCCTTGCTCATTCGGTCTCCAACAAGAAAGGAAATAGATGGTAGAAGAGAGGAGGAACGTGTTGATAACCATCGCACGCCCAGCGAGATTGATTTGCATACCTCTCCAATAGTTAAGCTTGCTTTCGAGTTTGGCCAACACCCAGTTCCATCGCTACTCCATAGAGACGCCAAACCCCAAGGGGATTCCAAGAAGTCGAAAGATTTGGCCCTGCGGAATGATTTGACAGCCATGATCAATGAGAAGGCCAGGATGATGTCCCACAATAGCCCAAAAGGCGGTCTTAGAGTGGTTGATTTTGGATCCAGAGGCATCACAAAAGGTAGCAAGACACCTCCAGAAAGTCTCCAGGCTGGTATTATCATTGTGAACGAACGCGTTCATATCATCGGCAAAAAGTCTCATGATGATTTGACTGTGGTCGTGAGGCAACCGGAGGCCTTTGATATTGCCAGCCTCCACATGATGTGCCACAAGTCTGCTCAGCCCCTCAGTGGCGATGGCAAAAAGAAGGGGTGCCAGAGGGCACCCTTGTCTAATAGATCTTCTAAGATGGATCGCCTTCGAAAGTTTGCCGTTAACGTTAATTTGGGTCATTGCGTTTCCGAGAAGGGTCGCGATCATCTTGGTGAATTTCTGACTACATCCGAGATCTTGGAGCGACTGTAGAATATAGTCCCATTCTAGCCTGTCGTAGGCTTTGTCAAAGTCGATCTTGAGGAAAACCACATCTTGATTAGACTCATTTGCAAATTGAATACCTTCCCAAATATCCATAATGGTTTCCAGGATAGACCTGCCTTTGATGAAACCTTTTTGGTCCTCACTAAGCCAAGATCTCAGGTGGCACGAGAGTCTGTTGGCAATGACTTTGGTGATGATCTTGTATCCTGTTTGGAGCATCGTAATAGGCCGCCAGTTCTCGATTCTGTTCTTTTCCCCCTTCTTGTGTATGAAATTGATAATTCCATTATTTAGACAAGAAGGAAGAGCACCAAACTTTAGCGCTTCTTGCCAAACCATCCGAAGAGGGGTGGCAACCACCAGCTTGAAGGATTTAAAGAACTCATTAGTGAGTCCGTCGGGTCCCGGGCTTTTACCGAGAGGGAGGGCATCAATGACCTCAATGATTTCTGATTCAGAGATAGGGGCATGAAGCAGGGAGTGGAGGTTGGGTGGTATCCTCCGGGGGGAAACCCTAGAAATGGCAGCCATACAGTCCCTTCTATGGTGGGAGAGGGGGTTCGAGGTTCCCAGGAGTCTCGTGAAGTGCCCTTCGATGATGCCAAAATTATCTTCTTCCGAATTGCATACATTGCCATGTGGATCTAGCAGTAGGGGGATCGATTCTCTGTTGTGTTTCCTTTTAAGGATACGGCACATCTCTTTGGTGGGTTTGTCGGCTTTGCCAGCCCACCACTCCTTGAAGAAGATTTGCAAGTTTTTCCTTTGTATTTCTTCCTCGTATCTCAACACTGCTCTGATTTTTCGGAGACCTTTCTGGGCTTGGTGTTTTCCTTTGTTCACTTCCTCCTCGAGCCGCCAAAGTCTGTGGTAAAGAGCTTCCCTACGAGCCCGCCGCACAGTCTCGAGCATCTTCTTAGTTCTGATCATGATCTTACGAGACTTGTCGACCGCACTTCTCCAGCACTTGGCTGGGGCCAAGCCAGAGGCGAACGCCACCTTCCACACATCGGCAATTTCTTGATGGACGGAGGGGAGAGAGAAGGTGGTTGCGTTGGCATGGAACCACGGAGCCTTGCGGATCTTGTTGGAAGGTTGAAAAGTGATAACGATCGGGTAGTGATCAGAGATAGTGAGATCAGTGCGTTGCGTGATGGTAGGGTGGCCCCACTGATGAGTAAAACTCTGAGAGATGTAGCATCTATCGAGTCTAGCTTTCCTCAGGTCCTCGCCCGCTTGGAGATTCGACCAAGAAAAGCCATTCGAGTCTTTGAATTCAACCAAATCCAAGTGGAGTTTGGTCATGTCCCACGTTTCTTTCTCCCGACTGTCGATGACCCTGCCCTTGCCCATCCATCTGTCCATAGGGTCCTCCACCATGTTGAAGTCTCCACATATAAGCACGTTGTGGGGAAGCGAGTCTAAGGAGGCCCAAGTGTTCAGTCTCTCCAAATCCCCGTTAGGGGCGTACAAAGAAACCATAGTAACACAAAGAGGAGCACCAAAAGAAACAGCAATCCAACGGTGACTTACATCTTCAATGGAGTTCTCAAGCTTTTCAAACCAGAGTTGTTTAACACCGATAACCGTTCCTCCAGACCCCCGCTGGTGCTTCGTTGGGATCCACACATGGGCCGAGGAGACCTGTTTGAGCCGTTTCTGGAGGTCTTCTCCGTCAATTTTAATCTCTTGAATACATATAACGTCTGGGTTTAAGCTAATGTCGCGAAGCCATTGACCAATGATGGTCGCTCTTGAGGGGTCGGTTAGCCCTCTAGCATTTAGCGAGATGACAATCATTTTTGTATTGATCCCTCTTTGCGGGAGGGAGCTTTGTCCTTTCTTCTCTTGGCTTCATCTTTCTTTTTCACTGGGATCTGATCCCGACTTAGAAATCGGTTCTTGTGGGGGCTTTTCCAGGGTAACTCCATAGGCTGTTTTCCTTTGCGGGATGCCCCTTGCTGGAAGCGGGATGTCCACTTTGATCCTTGATGGAAGCGGCGAACTGAGGTCGGCCTCGACACAGATTTGGGGGTGCCACTTAGCATTGAACGAGTGTCTTGCACCTTCATAGATGAGACCACCAATGTCTTCGCGTGAAGCCAGCGGCTTGCCGATAGGAGATACAATGTCCGACACGAAGTTGTACAAGAAGTAAGGAAGGTTAGGGAGCTCAACCCAAAGAGGGTACCGAAGCGATTTCGATTTGTCGGGAGTAAAGTCCGGGGACCATCTGAATAGGCACAGGGTCGCCCGACCGAACTGCTAGGTGCCAACGCTTAGGGCTTGGAGCGCCATCTCTTCATTTTCAAAGACTAGCAGCATGTGGCTCGCTGGTAAGAACTGACATTTGCTAACAATTAGTCCTTGAGGGAACCACTCTTTTCGAAGCCATTGTCGCACAGTTTCGAGCGGGGGCCTAGGGCCAAACACTTGGCCGACGAGGCAAACTTTCTTGAGCTCCTCCTGAGCTGACACAACTGCGGGTCTACTGAGGGAAACAATGGGGGATTCAACACTTTCGGATGCCCCAGGGGCGGCACACGACCCCCCTCCAGCAGAGCGGCCAGGATATCGGTCTCCCCAGGGGGAGGGGCCCGATTACTTTTCACGAGAGAGGATGAAGCCACATCCATGGCCAAAAGGAACTTGCACCCACTTCACTTAAACTTTGAACCTCGTGACCATTGTCGCTCTAAATCTTATTCTTTTTGACGAACAAACTCCTCTTGCAATTACTTCTTGGATTTTAGAAAAAAAAAAAGCTACAATCAGTTTTGGAAACCCTGGAGCATCCGACATTAGTACATAGCTCTTTTTTCCTTTTTACTTTTTTCTCTTCTTTTTCTTCGCATCTTCTCTCTCTTCTACTGCCTTTTTTTCTTTTCTCTTTTTCTTTTCTTTTTTTTTTTTCCTTTTTTTTTTTATAACTCCTTGCAGACACTTAACCCAAATTAATCAAACTAACGCGAATCGCGATGGTGACTATCATGGAAGTCAAGGATTCACATAAGATTTAAAAATTGTCAATCGAGAAAGATAGGACTGAATGACGCAAAAAAAGAGGAGTAGTCTATCGTGAGTTCAGCCACAAATCACGATAGACCAACTGGTCTATCGCCGCCACGCCTGTCGCGGAGGTGTCTATCGCAGAAGAAAACAGCCGTCTATCGCGCCCCCTGCTATCCGTCGCGATAGACCAAATGAGGGGATCGCAAAGGTGTCTGTCGCCGCGCAAACTTCGAGCAATAGCCAAGAGCATTGAAATCGAGGGAGGAGACCGTCGTGCAAACTTATCTATCGTCTGTCGCCAAATTCGTCTATCGCAGACGGTGGATATTGGTCTATCGCCAAACCCATCTATCGCCGAAGCTGTCTATCGCAGATGGAAAGCCGTCTATCGCAGATGGAAGAACCATGTCTGTCGCAGAAATCAAGAGTTGCGAACAATCTACCGCCTTGCCGGGTGACTTACTACAGGAGAGAAAAGAGGGAAGACCCGAATTAATGGATTGAGAGTTGAAGAGATATGGAAACCCCTCATTACTACTATCCTTTATAATGAGGAGTTTCCATATCTCTTCAAGTCTCAATCCATTAAGATATATTTGGACAATTTCTTGGAAATATGGATTGAAACCCATCATCTTAACTTGAGGAGTCCATTCCGCACCTTTTGGAAAAGGAAGCTCAACATGGAGATGAATCAAAGTCAAACAACAGCATAATCAAATGTTCTAGAAAAATAGGTGCGACAAAAGAGGGGTAGGGGAAACAGTTACAACAAACAAGGAAACCATCAATTGAAGGAAACACTCCACAATAAAGCTGAAGGATCAAGTGAAGGAAACGCTCCACAAAGAGATAAATGTGGGGGCAAACGAAGAGGTACAGATTTCCTATAATTGTTGCAATATTCAGACTAAAAGAATGTGACTCTCCTGGTTGAATAGAGAATAAAGAGGTCGCGCTACATTTAGGGACCCATACTCTCCTACATGCAAGCGAGGAGTGGACTATTAGAGCTATCCAGCGTGCAAATGATTACCATTATGGTGGGTGCAAAGGTAGTGCCCCTAAAAGACCCCTAAATTGGGTATGCAAACGTTTGCATTCTAGATGAATCTAACCAGACGAATTGGGTATGCAAAGGTTTGTACTCTCTCTCTCTCTCTCTCCGCCCCTCATTTTCTCTCCACTTGCACGTTTCATGTGATCAGGTGGCTGTTACCCTGTGGGGGCCAAGGGCTACACAGTGTTGAAATGTGTCGGACTACTTAACTTTTGTTTTTACAATCCTTTTCTTGTTATTCATAATAAATAGGGTAAAGAATGAGCGCAAAGTTCTTCCAGCGATAGCTTCCAAAACCTTCGCCTTATCTTTGTGCCATTCTTCAATTCAACCAGCTCCACTTCTTCGGCTTTCTTTATTTATTTTTATTTACTTTTGATTAATTTTGATATATTATCTCTTTTCCTACCTTTTTCTATACTTATTTCTCCCTAACCGTTATCATTTTCACTTTCTCATCTCGAAGTTAATATGCAATGTGCATCATTAAATAAAAACAAACTTTTACTCCCATTTTTGTTTCACCTACTGTAGAGCAAATTTGTTTGGATGGTAGAGATGCTCAGACACATGCATTGATAGCTTTGTCTATCAAATGTGTCATTATTCCTCACATTTGCTCTTGGTGAATAGCTAAGGATGCTTGGGATACACTTACCACATTGGTAGGCTAAGGATGCTTGGGATACACTTACCACATTGTACCAGGCTAGGAATGAGGCTCCTATTGCTTACCTTCAAAAACAATTGGAGAGTAACCACATGAATGAAGGTGATTCTATGGAAAGTTTTCTGACAAAGATCAAGGATTTGAAGGAACAATTGATTTTTGTAGATGAAGTCCTTTCTAACATTTCACTTGTGCAGACTGTTCTGAATGGTCTTCTTGACTCATATCAGAGTTTTGCTTCTACTCTTCATTTGATGGTGAAAGACAACAAAGGTGCTTTGGCCCACTCGATGAAGGAAGAGGAAGGCAAGGGCCCACGTAATCGAGAAGCTGATGCTGACGGGTTCATCAAAGTCAGAAGAAGAAGGAAAAGAAGCCCTAGGGCGACTTCTGAGTGAAACATCATGTCAGTTACCCCTCTAGCAATTTATATTGCAATCTGGAAAAGGAGATCAATGAGTTTGACTACCTAGGTGGGAACCTACTTGAGGTGGACACCAATGGCAAAGCCCTAGAGATCCCTGATAATAAAGAAACCTCCCAGGAGGGATACACTACAAGCAAAGAAGATGGCTTTACCACTAGTAACGAAGATAACATGGATAGTGAAAGTTCCATCATAAGATCGACTATTCCGGAAACGGTGTCGAAAATGGTGCCCAAGTCTTCCCAGCAAGAGGCATCCCGCAAATGAAAACAACCTATGGGATTACCCTGGAAAAGCCCCCACAAGAGCCTATTGCTAATTCGGGATCCGATCCCAATGAAAAAGAAAGATGAATCCAAGATAAGAAAGGACAAAGCTCCCTCCCGCAAAGAGGGCTCAATACGACAATGATCATCATCTCGTTAAATGCTAGCATGCTAACCGACCCCTCAAGAGCGACCATCATTGGTCAATGGCTTCGCGACATTAGCCTAAACCCAGAATTTATATGTATTCAAGAGATTAAAATTGACGGAGAAGACCTCCAAAAACGTCTTAGGCAGGTCTCCTCGACCCATGCTTGGATTTCAACGGCGCACCAGCCGGGGTCCGGTGGAACGGTAATCAGTATTAATCAACTCTGGTTTGAAAAGTTTGAGAACTCCATTGAAGATGAAAGGCATCGATGGATTGCTGTTTCTTTTGGTGCTCCTCTTTGTTTTACTCTGGTTTCGTTGTACGCCTCTAACGGGGAATTAGAGAGACTGAACACTTGGGCCTCCTTGGACTCGCTCCCCCACAACGTGCTTATTTGTGGTGACTTCAACATGGTGGAGGACCTGATGGATAGATGGATGGGCAAGGGTAGGGTCATCGATAGTCGGGAGAAAGAAACGTGGGACAAAACCAAACTTCACTTGGATTTGGTCGAATTCAAAGACTTGAATGGCTTTTCCTGGTCAAATCTCCAAGCGGGCAAGGACCTGAGGAAAGCTATACTTTATAGATGCTACATCTCTCAGAGTTTTACTCATCAGTGGGGCCACCCATCCCTTGCGCAACACATCGACCTCACCATGTCTGATCACTACCCGATCGTTATCACTTTCCATCCTTCCATCAAGATCCATAAGGCTCCTTGGTTCCATGCCAGTGCGCCCACCTTCTCTCTCCCCTCCGTCCATCAAGAAATTGCTGATGTGTGGAAGGAGGCGTTTGCCTCGGCTTGTCCCCAGCCAAGTGCTGGAGAAGTGCGGTCGATAAGTCTCGACAGATCATGATTAGATCCAGGAAGATGCTCGAGACTATGGAGTGGGCTCGTAGGGAAGCTCTTTACCACAGACTCTAGAGGCTCGAGGAGGAAGTGAACAAAGGAGAATCTCAAGCCCAGAAAGGTCTTCGAAAAATCAGAGTGCTGTTGAGATCCGAGGAAGAAATACAAAGGAAAAATTTGCAAATTTTCTTCAAGGAGTGGTGGGCTGGAAAAGACGACAAACCCACCAAAGAGATCTGCCGTATCCTTAAAAGGAAACATAACAGAGAATGGATCCTCTTATTGCTAGACTTAAATGGCAATGTATGCAATACGGAAGAAGATAATTTTGGGATCATTGAAGGGCACTTCACGAGACTCCTAGGGACCTCGAACCCCCTCTCCCACCATAGAAGGGACTGTATGGCAGCCATATCTAGGGTTTCCCCCTACAGGATACCACTCATCCTTCGCTCCCTGCTACATGCCCCTATCTCTGAAGCAGAAATCATTGAGGTCATCGATGCCCTCCCTCCTGGTAAAAGCCCGAGACCCTACGGGCTCACTAATGAGTTCTTTAAATCCTTCAAGTTGGTGGTTGCCACCCCTCTTCGTCTCGTTTGGCAAGAGGCACTCAAGTTTGGTGCACTTCCTTCTTGTCTCAACAATGGTATTATCAAGTTAATACACAAAAAAGGGGAAAAGAACAAAATAGAGAACTGGCGTCCTATTACGATGCTCCAAACAGGATACAAGATCATCGCCAAAGTCATTGCCAACAGAATCTCTTGCCACTTGAGAGCGTGCCTAAGCGAGGACCAAAAAGGTTTCATCAAAGGCAGGTCAATTTTGGAAACCATTATAGATATTTGGAAGGCCTTGAATTTGCAAATGAGTCTAAAAAAGATGTGGTCTTCCTCAAGATCGACTTTGATAAAGCCTACGACAGGCTAGAATGGGACTATATTCTGCAGCCGCTCCAAGGTCTTGGATGTAGTAAGAAATTCACCAAGATGATCGCGGCCCTTCTCGGAAACGCATCAACCCAAATCAACATTAATGGAAAACTTTCGAAGGGGATCAAACTTAGAAGATCTATCAGACAAGGGTGCCCATTGGCTCCCCTTCTCGTTGCCATCACCACGGAGGGGCTTAGCAGGTTTGTGGCGCACTAGGTGGAAGCTGGTAATATCAAAGGCCTCCGCTTGCCTCACGACCACAATCAGATCACCATGAGACTTTTTGCCGATAATATGAACGCATTTGATCACAATGATAGTACCCGCCTGGAGACATTCTGGAGGTGTCTTGCTACTTTTTGTGAAGCCTATGGATCCATAATCAACCACTCTAAGATCGCCTTTAGAGCTATTGTGGGGTCTCAACCCGGCCTTCTCATTGATCATGGCTGTCAAATCATTCCGCAAGGCCAAATTTTTCGGCTTCTTGGGATCCCCTTGGGGTTTGGCGTCTCTATGGAACAACCGTGGAACTGGGTGCTGGCCAAACTCGAAAACAAGCTTAACTATTGGAGAGGTATGCAAATCAATCTTGCTGGTCGTGCTATGGTTATCAACACGTTCCTCCTCTCTTCTACCATTTATTTCCTTTCTTGCTCGAGACCGAAAGAGCAAGATCTGTCAAACTGGATAGTATTTGTAGAAACTTCCTGTGGACATCAAGTTTTCGATCCATGGCATCCGGAGTGTGGAATCTTGGAACATTCAAAATTCCAAGAAGTTATGGAACAAAGGCTTCAAAAAATGGTAACATCTTTGGAAACAAGACACCAACTATTGGATCAACTTCGAGGGTATTCACCCTGTTAGTCGGCCGCCAGAGTGGGACAGATGTAACGGATGTCAAATGTAACGGATTTTTTGAAACACGCGTGAAAAGTTGTTACGCGCATCTTGTAAAATCTTTATAAAGCAATGTAAAGGGTGTGGTCAGAAAAAGAAGAGGGGGGGACGTTTTCCTGGAATTGCCAGACTGGTCGTCTGAATGTTTGTGAGAACATTGTTTAACACTGTTGTGAAATCTTGAGTACTGTTGGTGTTGAATACGTTCCGCATCGTCTTCTCATACTCTAGTTCACCATAACGAGTGTTGAAGTAACGGATTGTGTGTATGATTACTGTCGTCGTGTTGCGTTGTTGTGTGTTCTTCAGTTGTTTAAGTACTCTAAGTCGTTTTGAGTAGCTATATTACTGTGTGAGTTTGAATAGGCAACTTGAAGCGTTGCGGTAGTGTGTTATGTTTGTTCTACTTGATTCATCGCATTTCGGTATTATTATCTGTTGACCCCGAATACGAGGAAGAACTAGTACCTTCAGTAAACGTGAACCTTTATCTGAAGATCACAGTAAAGTGTTGTGACGAATGAATCTGTCGGCTATAGTGTTCTCTCTGGGTGATTTACTACATACTGTTGAGTCTGTGTGAGTATGATATTCTACACCTAAGAACGTCGTGTAGAAGTTGGGCTAGTGTTGACTTGCACTAGTATAGTATTCTCGATAACTCTATTATTAATTGTGAGTATTGTCGTGGTAGAGATCGGACTACTGCTCTGTTCCAATAGCAGGTCAGTCTGAAGAAGTCGGCACCTAGGTACATAGAAATCGAGTATTGTCCATTTAATGCTAGTAACTGAGCTAAGACGCGTATTAGTGCTTTTGTTGTTGTGACGAAGATTTGGGAATTAAGTACAGGGCCTCTGTCTAATAGACCCCTACCACTCCCAAGAACCCACTCAAGTCGGTTAAACGCTCTTCTGTTAGTTAGAACGAAGCAATTTAACAAGTTTTACACTTAACACTTTCACACTTAACACTTGGTGCCGTCTGTGGGAAAGTGGCATCAAGATCATCATTCGTCTGTCAGGATCGAACATCAAGATTACCGTTCGTTTGTCGGAAGTAGGAACAGACTCAGATTGTTGCAAACTGGAAACGTGATTATATAATTTTACCGATAGTAATACTACGCGATTAGTACAAAAGATGATACATGCCGGTTACTCGATCTGGTGAAACGTATCCCAAGAACCATCAGTTTGGAGTACTTAATGTACTAAAGACAACTCTGGGAGAAAAAGGTACAACTCGGTCTAACCCAGTTTTTGAGAAAGTCAAGAACGTTAGAATTGACTCCGGTCATATTCCGATGGAATGTGTTACGCCTCTGGTACATTCCGGTGCTATTTCGACACAGTCTGTCGAAGATATAGTAATTCCAAAACCTACCAAGATGCAGTCGGAAACTAGTTTAACAATCTTGGATAAAGATTCAGATTTATCTACGATTAGAAGCACTCTAGTCAAAGAAATCGGCGAAAGCGAAAAAATACCGTATTCTGGCATAATTTCGGTTCATTCTGGTGATATTTCGGTAACAGAATCACAATTCTTCGGTAACGGTTTGGCATTTTCTACTGAATCCTCAGCCCAACAACCGCGCTTGGAAGCAAGTTCCCATACACTAGACATCAAGAAGGAAGGAAAGCTCTTCGAAACAGAGATTCGAAGCATATTAAGCAAGATCATCGCACCGAAAAGTGCACCATCCGACGATACGAATTCCGATAGTTCAAACATTCAGCCCCGAGATACAGAAGGAAGGTATAATACACTCACGATGAACGGGAAACAACAACAACAGTTATGTCCACCCAGGCCGCCTCCAACAGGAGTGACGTACACGAAATTCGGTGGATTGCCAGGAGATGATCCGGATGCTCACGTACGCACTTTCGAGATAAGCTACGCAGTTCTGAACCATCCACCGGATCAGGCCTATAAGGCTATTGTCTTTCAAGCAACACTGGTCAATGAAGCAGCTAGATGGCTTACAGAATATGATATTAATCACTTCGGCACCTATGAAGCAGTACGAGATGCTTTTTTGCAGCGATTCAGGCTAAAAAAGAATCGAGCCAATTTTTGACTATCTACAGAACAACAGACAGAAGGGATATCAAACCGTACAGGAGTATGCTACTCTCTTCAGAACGCACTTAAGGTAGCTACCACCGGCCCATGCTAACTTACCAGATGACGTTATCACTCAGTGGTTCATCAATGGCTTGACTCCACAACTTAAGCAAATCATGATCATAAGATGTGTCGGAGCTATGACACTCGATGCAATCATCACAATGGCTCTGCAACCGGAAAACAAAGTCGGCGGATTTACAGAAGATCTGGAGTGGTTAAAAACAAAAAAAAATGTTGCCGAAGATATGACCAGACAAGTATACTGCATCACATGCAAAAATTTAGGACATACTAGTGCCAATTGTGCACTTAATCAGACATTCCGCGCTATCTGCAACAGTGCCGGACACACCACCAAAAACTACGCATATAACGCTAGAGTACAGGGAACAGTGACTGTCAATGCAATTATCGAGGAACAAGGGCAGCCAGCCAACCACTATGTGCCTCCGCAAATGAGAAACAACCAGCAGCAAGGATATCGAAATTACAGAGGACAGAGGAATAACAACTATAATACAAACCGCTGGCAGAACGGACCACCACCGAAAAATCCCAATTTACCACCACCATGCTGCCATTTTTGTGGTGAATTTGGACATATTAGGAGATTTTGCAAGGATGCAGCTGAGTATGTTCAAAGGAAGAAAGAACGTCAAAATCCAATGGCCAACATGGTACAAATCACACCGGTGGAAACACAGGCTGCTGCAGTCCAGACCCGATCCGGTAAACAATTGCAGCTCGCAGCAGAAATATTTGAACCAAGGATACATGAACAACACAGAATGTACAACAAGGCTAGTCAATGGACCACAGCAGAACCACCAGTCTTCCCAGAGCCTATTCCGGTAACCCAGCCCTCGTTAACAAAGGAAGGAACACAACAACGGGAGTCAGCAGCGGGAACATCATCAGCAGCAGACACATTACCAATAGTAGACACCTCCGCATCAGTAGAGGCATCAACTTGAACATCGGTGGAGCCTGTCAACCAATCTCAACAGGCCTGGGAAATCTTATCTAAGGCATCTATCACCTTGCCTCTGGGCCAACTACTGGCATTAGTACCTGGAATTCGACAACAATTCCAACAACAGTTCAGTCCGGTGCCTTCTTGCATTCGAGTGACAGCAGCAGTTCAACCGGAACCTGATTCTACGGTTGATCACTCAGTTCCCTTGATTACAGTATGGTATAAGAATCATAAGATTACGTAGGTACTAATTGATGGAGGCTCTGGTGTTAACATTGCGACTGCGGCATTATGAAAAAGGTTAGGATGGACCGAAATCGAACTAGTTCAATTTTTTGTCAGAATGGCAGATCAATCAAGAGTCCATCCCTTAAGACTTGTGCAGAATGTACCCATCACTTTTTTACAAGGTACGACCTTTAAAATGACCTTTGTTATACTAGATCTGCCGGAATCCACTTTGGATTACAACCTTCTTTTCGGCCGACCTTGGCTGAAGCATGCGAAGGTAATACAGGACTGGTCTGCACAAGAGCTTACGTTTAAAGATGCCAATCGTAGATATGTGGTAAAACTAGATGCTATACAACCTTGCGAGCTACACGCTAGACCGTATTTTGCTGAACCAGTCCATATGCTAGATGGATTGTCAGATGATGAAGAAGAAGAGTTTCTAAAGAGTAACGCTGACTTAATTACCTTAGGGACTGTTGATCTACAGTCCATTGTAGATAATTGGAACGCTTCAGTCTGTACAGTAATACCCATCAAAGTTCAAAAGTCTAAGTTAGTCCAAGATGAAAGAATCCAATTGATAGTGTAGCTGGTTAAAATCAAACTCACCACCCAAAACTATGCATCAAAATTGCATTTTAGTGAGGATTTTCAAGAGATTGTGTAAAAGAAAAGTTAACTTAGTAATAGTTGAAGCATTAGTATTTTGAGTAAATGTCAATGAACATTAATAGAAGCTTAGTGGGTCAACACATCGACATTTGGTACCACATTAATGTTTAGTGGTTCAATGATGGTTTAGCTTCACTCCAAGAATATTTTTGAGAATTTTGTACTGTTCTCTTAAAGATAGTCAAAATGCTTCAAGACCTTATTAACTTGAATTGATCTATGAAGAGTTAAAGGTTTGAATCTCATAGACTTTGAATCAAATCACTTTAAGTGTCTTGAAAGATTAAATTGGTTACACAGAGTTTTGATTCTTTCTTCTTGATTCTTGAACCTTTGGAATTGATTGCGATAAAGTATTGGACCCATTTCTCTAAAGGTTACGATTAATCAATTGGAAACGATTACTAAATTAAACATCATAGGTAGATGTTTTATGCAAATCTATTCAATCTTAGAAGATGTTCCTTGGATGTTCGATGAATCATTCATGCATTTTCTTTAAGCTAATTCTATAGCAAACTACAATTAATGAATTTGGATTTCATTGTTCTCTAAAAGAGTGTAATCAATTCGGGCAAAGAAAATGTTAGGAGTTTTTCATAGTTTTGGAGATTCCAAAAATCTTAAATCTTTGAGAAAAGTAACTTGGATAAAAGAAACTAATCACATAGGATTCTACCTAGAACTTTAAAGCGCCATTAGACACAATACTCCTCTAATAAGGTAAAAGTTCAATAAATGTTGATTAAAAGTGGAACAAAGTAGCAGCATCTAAGTTAGATGTTATCTATCATCCTCGGATAGTTATTTAGGTAGTGATTTAGATAGAATAAAGAAAAACCATCTATTAAGGTTAGGGTTTTTGCATTTTTTCCAAGGCTTCCATTAAGCTTGCACTTCGTTTTCTTCATGGTCACCTTCTTCTGCACTAAAAATTTACACGCTTAGCATTGAATGTATGTGGCCTATTAGGAGCTACAAATTTAGATATAGGACCTTTGAGCTGAACCCTATACGTGTCTAAAGTTGGTTTTTACAAATCAATATTTGATGTAGTCTAGATATGAGTAAATCTTGAGTGTCGTGGTCTTATTTTTTCACTATACAATGATCGTTTTGAGTATCCAAGCACATATTAAGGTGATAGAGAAGAAAGAGAGGGATATATACATACCATAAAAATTAGATTTTGGATCACCAAAGTCTTGAGACATTTGGATTGATTTGGGTGTCTACAACACTAGATTCTCCAAGTATCACAAATGTTTTGATCCCCAAGAGCCTAAATTGATATATCTTTTTGGTAAAAAATAAACCTCGTAATATATCTTTTGGTGAAATTCTTGAAGACTCTTCATCTATGAGGTTGCTTTTGGGCAGTGGCAGGTCTTAGCTAATTTTAGCTCATCAACTTAAACTCTATAAGCTTCATCAAGTTGTATTGTGTGTCTACTCAGAACGTCGGCTTGTCTGTCTACTCAGAATGTCAGCGACAGAGCATCATGTCAGGTACTCCGAATCCGCCTGTGCGTGTGCGAGAGAGAGGGAGAGAGAGCGAGCAAGCGAGAGAGAGACAGAGGTGTGTGTCGTGTCTGCGGTGTGTGTGCGAGAGAGAGAGAGAGAGAGAGAGAGAGAGAGTATGGTGTGTGTGTGTGAGAGAGAGAGAGAGAGAAAGAGAGAGAGAGAGAGTCTCTGGTGTGTGCGAGAGAGAGAGAGCTGATCTCTCTGCCGCCCTGAAGAGCTATGGGTAGCGGTCTCTGCTTGATGTGCTTAGGAAGGATGGCCTAAAGTAGGAAACATCCAAATATTATAAGAGGAACAACAGTTGAAGTGCTGCTATTTCTTGCACCCACATATACATATATACATGCAAACAAAGCACAAGGTAAACATAACGTAAGGTGAGGTGGCTTTTAAGATTTATTTTTCTCTCTTTCTCTCTCTCTCTCACTCTCTCTCTCTCTCTCTCTTTGTAGAAATGAATGTTTAGAAGTTACTTACTCAGAGTCTTGCAAAGCACACAACAATCAGTTGACATAGATAATACACCTCAATATGTATATACCATACATATACATAACAAAACAAAAACATATAATGATTATATGACTATTGATAGATTTTGTCCACATAGCAGTTTTTGTTTTAACCTTGTCATCAAAATTCTGTCAATGAAAGATTTCTTTGATGAAAAGAAAAGCACGATGAAGATGGAAAGTAAAATTTTCAATGTGCGATTTGAATATGATTTTTGCAATAGGCACTCCTCTTTTGTTTGTAATACATAGAGTACCACTTATGTGGTTTGCGCTCTTTTACAATTTCAACGCAATGTTTTTCCTAAGGGAACTTCTGTAGGGTACAATAATGTTCTGTAAAACATATGGTTCTATATTGATGTTTCTAGCAGAGATGATGGGTAGATTGTTTGGAATCATCTTATAAAATAGGGTAAGTATACGTATCTTGGAATAATTTTATAGAAGTAGGTAGGCCATCTGATCATTAAGCTTGGAAAATATTAATATTATTATTTTATACACCACTGCTTCCTTTTATGTTTGCCACACATGGATCATTTGAAAGTATGTTGTTTTTAACTTATTAGGTAGATTTGGATCCTTTCAAGAAATCTATTGTGTTTGGTGGTATATGTTGTTTCCATAGAAATGGCACATCATTTGGCACTCTCTTATAGTTTTGAGATTGATGTGCTCATTATTCTAGGAAAAAACCTGTGATATTATTGAATATTATATTTTGTGAATAATGTTTCTTTTTTTTCTAAGGTTCTTTATTTTTAAGGTTAGTTTACGCAATGCATTTTTAAACATATGCTTAGTGTGTTACATAGAACTCATGCAAGCAAGCTGTAATAGTTTTTTCTTTATGCAACATATTTTGAAACAAGTGCCCAGTATGTTGATGTTATAGAAATTATGGAAGCAAGATATAGTGTTATTTTCAGATCCCTGCAGGAAAACTTTATTTGGAATGCTTATGAGTTTGGAAAGGCTTATGGGAACAAAAGAACAAATCTAGATTCAACTTCATGATAATGGCCCTGATCTCTCTGCCCCCCTGAAGAGCTGTGGGTAGCGGTCTCTGATGTCCTCATATGCCTGCCATCTACATGTGTAGTGCTCCTCCTCCTCCACCTCCTCTCTACATATCCTGCATAATCTCTCGTCCCTCGGGGTATGTTTCACTCGCCCAACCTCAATCTCGAGCTGGTGTGATGATACTCTGAGCTGCCCAATGGCCACTCTCTCAGCTGGTGCCATGTATGTATCCACTCTCTCCATGTATCGTGTATGTATACACTACAATATATACATATATATATACATATACACACACACACACACATATATATATATATATATATATATATATATATATATATATATATATATATATATATATGTATGTATGTATGTATATATATATATACATATATATATATATATATATATATATATATATATATATATATATATATATATATATATATGTATGTATATACATATATGCATACACATATATACAGATATATACATACATATATATATATACATATATACATATATATATATAAATAAATAAATAAATAAATATAAATATATATATGTGTGTGTATATATATATATATATATATATATATATATATATATATATATATATATATACATATATACATAAATATATATGTATATACATACATATATATACCTACATACTATGATCATCGCCGCTCACAATACCCCATAAGCCTTTGCCCATTAGGTAGTTGGTCATTCTAAACCTCAACACAGGATAGTTATCCTTATCCAACTTCTCTACTTGTTGGCCCAAGTCAACCATTGAAGAGTATCAAAGACTTTGAGAGTTACCTCGAATAGTTATAGTCCTTTGCTCTTGCGTTTGTGAAGCTCCTCCTTGTTTGTTAGCTCCTCTTTTGCTTTTCTTTATCTCCAACTCTATTGATGAAGCTTCAGTACCAAGTTTGCTCTGATACCAACTGTTGAGAATGATTTCTCCTATGCGCAACGGAAGTGTGTAGTGAACCCTTGTATGTCCAACACTTGGACAAATAGGTGCACCTTAGATAGCTTGCTGCTCTCAATACAAAACTCAAATGGACTTGAGCCTTTAGTCAATCAAAGTAGACAAAGAGAGCTTTCTAACAAGCTATAAATAACTTAATTTGGACAAGTTTTGATTAGGAAATACAATTGACAAAGATGAACTACTTGTCCACACAGGTATGCTGAAGAACTGAGCTTCACTCTCGGATTGATAGCTCTCTGAATATATATCTGAGAAAGATATCTGGTACAGAGAAAGTAGATACAAATAGCTTTATAACAAGCTAAAAATCAAGTAATTTGGATGCGTTTTGATCAGGGAACTCAACTCACCAAGATAGACTACCTGTACACATAAGTACACTATAAAATTGGACTTTACTCTCTGACAGATATCTCACAGATTATGAATGATCTGAATGTGATATTTCCGACAGTAAAAGTAGATGCCAAGGGCTTTCCAACAAGACAAAAATTACGCAATTTGGATATGTTTTGGTCAAGAAATTGAACCAACCAGAATAGACTACCTATCTACACAGGTATACTGAAACAGTGGACTTCACTCTTTCACTGATATCTCACAAATTACATAAGATTTCAAAGAGATATCTGATATGCAAAAAGTACACGAGATAAGCTTTCCAATGAATATTTAAACGCACAAAAGGGTTACATATGCACTGAGATATGAGCTCTGCAACAGAGCTATGTACAAACTGACGTGCGGCTGTAAGGAGTCTAAGGGAAAACCAAAATGACAAAATGGCTAGAGCCGAATACTAGGAGCTCTTGCCTCTATCTCTCCTTGTTTTGAATGTGCTCCCACTTCACTTTTATAACCAATGAGCATGTGAAGAATTTTGTGGCTTCTTCTTAACTCACCACTTTCTCCACTACATGCTACTAACTACAAGGCAAGATATTGTATCTCTTACTCATCATGAAGTTTTGACTAGAATTTTTCTTTTAGTATTTTTTCCTTTTTTCCTCTACTTTTCCTTTATCTTTATATTTGGTAAATCTATCCAAGCATGGCTCATATGAAAATGAGCTTGTACATTTATCTTCAACAAAAAGGTCCTGCTTATAAGCTAGTTTCAGATTTGAAAAAACAAACGGATTTGAAGCAAGTACTAGATGATAATATACTTAAGAGTATTGTTTCTATTCAATTAGGAGATTTGCTAGGAATTGCTAAACGTGATTTTATTGATGAAATACTTGATAGTCTCAAGAGAAAGAGACAGTACTTTGAAGAACCAATATCAAACGAGCCAGTTCCAATGGTCCAAAATATTCAAACATAAGTAAAGTGTAATGAGTTTAGAAGATTACCTAAGGTACTTCCCGATGATGAGCAAGAATGGATTGTACCTAAAAGTTACTATGCAAATAATCTTTGGGCTAGAGGGAGAACACAAACTATGGTGAAACTTGGTGGGAAACCAAAACCTTAGGTTGCTCTTATTGACTTTGGGTCAGAAATTAATGTAAGTTCCAAAAATGTTTATGATCAAGAGTAGTGGCCGATTGATCGAGAGCATGGATGGAGGATGAAATCTGCAAATAACCTTACTGGAGCTTTACATGGAGCATGTGCTCATGTATCAATTTCCATAGGAGATATTTGTGATCCGCATCACTTTTTCATACATGATGGTTGCCCATATCCTGTAATTTTGGGACAACAATTCATTATTGAGGCACGAATGGAGACTAAAGTCCTCGATGATGGAAGTGCATATGCATGCATTCATTTACGAGATGGACTCAAGTCTGTTCAGTTTATGACCGTGTGTGTTAATCATCCACGTAATATGATGTTGCTGAGAAGTGATCCTATTGGACATTATGAATAGGATTCTATAAAATGCCATGATTAAGCGAGATGATTCTGGCACGAGGTTTATAGAAATCTCGCCACCTTCCATGATGGAAGAAAATTCAAGCTTTGTCTGTGATAGAGGAGAGTCAAAATTTATAAGATGCAAAGATATGAGTCAAAAATTGAGGAAGATTATTGCACGAAAAGAAAAACATTTTGTGAAAGAAGGATTGATTGAACAAGATGAGAAAATTAGTGGTTTGTTTGATTGCTTTTCATGTTCTGATATAGTGGAAAGCATTGAAACATTTCTAGTAAAAGAGAACTCCTATGATCGGTTTTTGAATGTATATTCACTTGAGGCATATGTGACTATATCTGAGTACTTTGAGTCTCTAATTGAGAAAGAGAAGATAGAGTTTGAGCCTCAAGTTGAAACAAAATACAAGAATGTTGATAGGAAAGTTAAACCTGTAGCACAACCTTTACCTTAAGAAAGTCAAAACATTGTGAATGAAGCAAGTGATGATCCCAGTCTGAGAGATGTTAAGCGAATTGGTCATATCTTTACTGATGAAACCATAGAAAAATTAAAGATTGGATGTGAAAACTTTCTATTTCCACAAGAGAAGGAGAAATGTGAATGTATGATTAGAAAGCACGGCAAAGCATTTTCATTTGATCCTGGAGAAAAATGTTGGGTAAATCCAAAGGTGGCAGCTCCGATGGTGCTTTTCTGCATTTCTCATGTCCCTTGGAATTTACGAGCTATACCAGATCCAAAAGCTCAGCTTGAAGAATCAGTAGCTGATGAAGTGTATGAAGAATATGGTCTAAGTTCATCTTTTGAAGAAAATGAACAAGAATTCATGGAGATGAATGCAGAATTTTATGATGGCATTGCAAATAAAGAGATTGAGTTTCCTTCAAACTATATGCATAGTTTTAGAAGGAGTTCAAATTGTGATGAGTCTGACCTCAATATGCATGATTCTAGTGACACTGAAGATGAAAGCTTTCTTGATTATGAAGATATGGATTCCCTTTGTGTTGAAGGAGAACTAATTTGGGATCATGACAAAGATAGTGATGCAGAGTTCTTGGATAGATTGGAAGTAGAAGCACACCTCATAATCTCTCAAACTCGAGCAGAAGGAAACGGTCTCACTAAAGATTGCAAAGATGAATATGGATCATTTTCTAAACTGGGTGAACACTTCCATTTGAAGTGGGATCCAAATGAATCAATTTAACAAACCCATTCTAATAAAGATGGGAATATAAAAGAAGATGACAAGAAGGATGAAAGTCCTTCAAATGATTTCAAACATGAAATAGAAGAAAATGCATGTTTGCAAGAAACTTTTGATAATGAGACAAACATGTTAGACAAGCAAAAGGTGGCTTGTGTATAAATCTACCATATTTATAAATGTTATGTTGATAGATGCGATTCAAAGATGGCTCGTTTTTAAACAAAGCTTCTTTGGGGAGCATTTATTTGTGAAAATATAATGGAAAGGAATTTCTTGAATTTACAAGAAATTCAAAAAGTGACTTTTGTAAATATAAGTATGTAAATACTTAATAATTATATTTTGATTTTTTGAGATGGATTAAAGTAAATATAAAAATAATAAATAAATAAATAGATATATAAATGCATAAATAAATAAATACATAAATGAAATAAATAAATAAATACAAAATAAAATATAAATATATAAATATATAAATAAAAAATATATATATATATATATAAATAAATAAGTAAATACATAAATATATAAATAAATAAATAAATACGTGAATAAATAAATAAATATACAAATAAGTAGAAGAACTAACTGCATCTAGTATTCAAGTAGATGATTTTTTTTCAAATAATCTTTTTGAATATGATGCTACTGATGTGTTTTCTGAGTTTATGAGTACAGGTGAAGATTTGGAGCCTATTGCAAATCAGGAATTTGAATGGATTGTAAGAAGAGCAACAATTTTTGAATCGTCTATACATACTGTGAAGTGTTATCATGGATTGCATGTGTACATATGAATATTTTGATTCGATATTTCTTATCATGTGCTCAGTGTTTGAATGCAGGAGAAGATCGAAGGAAGGTGATCGAGATTAAAGAAGAGTTCAAAAAAGCTTTGTCTTTTTTATAGTTCTCCTGTTAACCAAAATCTTTTTATCACCCATTTTGAGATGCATTGCACACCAAATATGCATGTACAAATGTGTAGAAAGAACGTCTTTTAAAAGCAATAGAAGCATGTCTATCTGCACATTAGATAAATAGGTAAACATCATTGAAAAGTTAATAAATCAAGAGAGTGTAGTTCTGAGTAAGGAAGAGAGATTGCATCTGTGAGAGAGTGGAATTGTGAGTATTGAGAGTTTCCTTGCTTAGATACCATAAACCCTCAATTTTTCACACCATTTTGTTTCCCTTCATGCACCTAGAGTACGCATGTTTGAAAATGTAAATGCACATGTGCTTTCAAATTGATAGATGCACATCCAATTGCACGCTAAATAATTTGTAAATACATCAAGAAAATATGAGCTTTAGAATGAGTGAGGAGCCTCGTCATCCAATGCTAATTACCTCTCTTATTGTGCCATTATGTTTTTGATGCACTTAGAGTATGCATGTACAGGGCCCACTACATGACCATGCATAGACACAATGATTTGTATGCCCATGCACTTGATTCTTTTCACCCTACTTGAGTTTTAAAATGACTTGCAGATACAAGGGTCGATAGTGGTGTTGGAAAACAATGTCCCAATGACAAAATGGTCTAGCATCCAACTCCTTGTATACATTATACAAGTTGCTCTTCAAAATCTACGGGCGGTCACAGGGATTATAGCTACGGGTTTAGTACTTTGTACAACAAAAGCGACAGGCGCCTTGGATACAAGAATCACCTTTCAAAGAACCCACCACGATTCAAATCCCTTGCGACGCAGCGGTGTGCGTGAAGATTTTTTGTCATGTTATCATGCTTTTCATAATAGCTAAACGGCGCCAAAAATGGACAGCGGACGGAGTTGGTTTTTCGCAACATGTTTTTGCTTTTGGAGAAGTGCGATCGCATAGCTTTATGTGCTTTATTGTGCTTTTCAAGATACAAAAAATAGTATAAAAGAAGTACTTTGGGTCACTTATAATCATCCTTCACCTACGATCAACACAAGCTTTCTAGAGCTTGGACCTCAGTAGAGGTGGTGTTTCTTCTAGCACATGGGGCAGCCATGGTGCTAACTTGAAGCATGTTGAGGAGCAGCTATGGAGTTCTTCTTGGTGATTCTTCTTGGAGAAGATGAAGGGTGTGCTCACACTCTACCTCATGGAGAGGAGGTCATCTCTTGTTCATGGCAAGAAGACTTGGTCATTAGCAGCTTGATGGTGAGGATCGCCCATCTACAGGATGTATTTGAAGATTGTCTTCTACAGAAAGATATTAGGTTGAAGATTGTCTTCTACAAGAAGCTGTCTGGCTACTTCAAAGACATTGGATGGGACCATCTACTACATGGCGTATTTGAAGATCATCTTCTACAAGAAGATGTTAGGTTGAAGATTGTCTTCTACAAGAAGATATCTGGCTACTTCAAAGACATTAGATGGAGTTTAACATAAGATTCACATCTTATGTTAAAGTATTCATGTACATATTCTCTTTATGCACACAGGTACTACTTGAAGTTTATGGAGGCTGTGGCGTTCATATCAGGAGGAGTCCTATTCGGCATAGGTACAAGAGAAACAGTACGTATATGCTTTGTGCATATTTTATGAGGTGTTTGAGAAGGTGTGTTCACATGAGTTTGAAGATTTCCGTTCACACTGATCCTTCCTCTTTCAGTCACTCATATTCACTCTTCTATAACCTATAAGGTCACACATCTCATGTATATTCAGATTACTGCCCATACATCTGAATATGTTTGTTACATTGTACATTCACTCATTCATCTATTTCTCATCACATAGAATGGTTGAGAATTTTGCTCCCACATTGTACATTGAACATTGGTATATATGATACTATGAGTAAGCGATGGCTTACGTAACACCTTACACATGTTGTCTATTCTTTCTCTATCTTTATCTCATCATTTGTATGATTAAGTTGTGGTATGTTCATGTTTTGTCAATATGGAAGATTGCTAGAATTAATGTTGTATATATACTGGACCTATGGAACCATGGACCTGTGACATGAGCCTAAGGGCCTACCTCACTTCCAACAAGTGGTGTGTCCGGAGGCCACACAGATTTGGAGGGGGTGGATGTCATGGAGATCCTACTCCATTTGCGACAATAAGATGTTGATTCAAAGAACTTAATTCATGGAAGCGCTTAGTGCATTTAAGGAGTGAACGAGAATACTTGGTGTGGTTTGTCTTGAGAAAGTGAGGTTTTTGAACGAAAGATAAGGAGCTTAGACATGTGGTGGCTTGCATGGGCTAAAGTTATTTGCTATAAGTTTATTTCGCTCTTTATAGAATTTCTTAGCAAATGGGTTTACAAGACCATACGAAATGGTAGAATTATATTTGTTCCGAGCTAAGAATGGTAGGTTACTGCTCTAGAAGAAAATGTGTCACTTCATGGAAAAAGATACCAAAAGCGAGTTGTGCACACTCGGGAGGCAGATTTCAGGGAGGCATCTGGCAGTTTGTGAGGAGGATGGCCATCACAAGGGAATCCATCGGATGGGACAGGATCTCTCTCGCAGAGGTAGGAGACAAGAGCTCTCTCGTGGAGGTCTGAGGGAGGGTACAAGACTCAAATTTTAGATATAGTTCTGCCATATCTCCTCGATGTGCTATGGGATTCAGGCCATATTCATGGAGCGCTAAAAACAGAGAGAAGCACATGATGGAGGGGGACAACAATCGTGTGGACAGGAGGGATATATGATTTCAGAGGAGTCCCTCAGTTTTTGATTGCTCCAAACAATTGTTGTAATCGAGGGTTTTCCTTGCGAGGAGTTCTTTCCGAAAGGGATTATGATGCTGAATTGGTGGTGCTGGTAGAAGGAGAAAGGACTCATGCCGACACACGTATCTGAGGAGGATGGGAGGTCAATATAGTGATAGATCTGATGGCTTTGCACATAAAATCTGAGCGGATGATTCATCTCTTCTATACTTGCTGAAGCTGAGTTATGTGCACTCACATGCCGAGTCAAGCTAATAGACACCAATATGGCACATGCAAACATCGTTTTGATGAACCATATGATACCTGTGCTTGAGGTTGCTTGTGAGAAGAGGACAGAAGGTTTTGATATGATTGGGATTAATTTTTGAAGACTTCGTGATTGCTGAATGTGAAGGAAAACAACCAACATTTCTCTATTACTCTGACTACATGAGACCTCAAAGCTCTGTGCAAAATCAATAACACTCTGATGAGTTCATAGATAACAGTGCGTACGTTTGATGATGATGATGTGTAAGTTCATGAATTTGGAGTTTGCATTTGAAATATAGTTATTTGTTTTTTTATTTATTTTACGGCGTTCGAGTCATGATGATGATAGCTTGGATGAGAAGCGCATACTCTATGTTGAATATCTAAATCTTTGACGATGTCAGTTCAGTTTAGAAATGAAGACATATGACAAATTCTCTAACTCTAATTATCAATTTTAGTAATGCACCAGTAATGCACCAAAATATGGTTTTGATTGCTAGTTTTCTTTTAGGAGAAAAATTTTAAGAATACTGATGGCATAACTTGGTGAAATCTGAATGCATCTGCGTTATGTTACGGTTGCCATGCGTTCTTTGATCGTTAATTCTGAATATTATACCTTAAAGTTTTAGCTGGAGATAAAAAGTTGAATGGAAAGAGTTTAAGTTTTGTTTGATAGAATAAAAGAAAAGTATGTTCTACACAGAAGGTTTATTAGAGTTTTTTCTCCTTTAACTTCTATTTGTTGTGATGTGTCATGAACTTCGTGATTAAGAGTCTATACTTTAAACGATGTTTCAAAGATCACTCATCGCTTGATGAATCTTGAAAATGATATTATGTTTTCCTAGAAAATTGCACTGTTCGTTCGTCATATGTAGAAAGCACAGCAAAGTGGCAACATAATTATATGTGTAAATCACTTACACGTAATCATCAGATCCCTAAGCGTAGCCTTCAAACTATGGAATCTATGCATTGACGTTGTTATGAACAACACATAAGATATTGACTTGCTTTTGAACTTTTCTCAAACATGTAATTTCTTTGATTGAATGATGATAAGGTAAGCTTCAAATATATATGATGAGTTGTTTTGCAATTTGCACGACTAACAACATTGCATTCTCACTAACAATTTGAAATGAGCGGTCGGATTTAGATAGCATTAATTCATTTGGTTATCAATTTATAGAATCAAGGTAATAGAGAAGTTTATAGAATCAAGGTAATAGAGAAGGAGATCTCCAAAAAGCTAAGAAACTCTACACCAAAGGACTTATCATTGGAAGCACCTTTGGTGCGAACATGAAGAAACGGGAAAATATTTGAGGAAATTCATTAGAGCCGTAGAGTGGACTATGTCGACTAGTGAATCTTAAAACGGAGGCTCCATGTCTGGGGGGGACTCAGAGAGTTCTCTCCTTATTCGCAAGGAAGTTACTCATCCCAAAGCTGTCAGATGAAAAGATGGAAACACGGTTGAAGATGTACCAATAGTTAATCTAATACTACACTTAAGAGATAGCGGAGATCGACTCGATCCTAGATCACACCTGATCTTAAGTTCTAGGACCCCCTCATGGAATGTATGAAAGTGATCCTCATGGAATGTACGAAAGCTTGTCTATCGCGGAGGTCTGACTTTTCCCCTAGGGAGTACATCAATGAATTCAATGATTTCTTCTTCCAAGATAGGAGCATCAAGCAGATTACAAAGGTTGTGTGGGATCCTATGAAACAATACCCTAGAGAAGGCTGCCATGCAATCCCATCTATGGTGTGAGAGGGGGATCCAAATCCCCATACGTATCGTAAAGTGCTCTTCAATGATTCTGAAATTTTCTTCTTCTCTATTGCATACATCGCCATTTGAGTCTAGCAATAGGGGGGATTGATTCTCTATTTTGCTTCCTTTTAAGGATGTTGCAAATCTCTTTGGCAGGTTTGTCGGCTTTGCCAGCCCACCACTCCTTAAAGAATATTTGCCAATTTTTCCTTTGTATTTCTTCCTCGTATCTCAGCAATGCTTTGATCTTTTGAAGGTCCTTCTCGGATTATGCTTTTCCTTTGTTCACTTCCTCCTCAAGTCTCTTGAGTCTTTGATATAGAGCTTCTCTACGTGCCCGCCGAACACACTAGAGCATCTTCCTAGTTCTGATCATGATCAACCATGACTTTTCGACCATGCATCTCCAACTCTTGGCTGGGATGAACAGGAGACGAACACCTCCTTCCACACTTCAGCAATTTCTTGATGGATGAAGGGGAGAGAGAAGGAAGTCCAGCATGTGTGAAACCAAGGTGTCTTATGGGTTTTGGTGAGAGGTTGGAAAGCGATAATGATCAGGTAGTGATCAGAGATGGCCAGGTCAGTGCGTTGTGAGAGGGAAGGATGACCCCACTGATAAATGATGTTCTCAGCAATGTAGCTTCTATCTAGTCTAGCTTTCCTCAAGTCCTCACCCACTTGGAAATTTGAGCACGAAAAAGCCTTTCGAGTCTTTGAATTCGACCAGATCCAAGTGTAGTTTGCTTTTGTCCCAAGTATCTTTCTGATGATAGTCAATGACTCAACCCTTGTTATTCCATCTGTCCATAGGGTCCTCCACCATGTTGAAGTGACCACAGATAAGTACATTGTAGGGGAACGAGTCCAAGGAGGCCTAGGAATCTAGTCTCTCTAGCTCCCCATTTGGGGTGTACAAAAAAACTAATGTAAATCGAAAGGGGGCACCAAAGGAAGTGACAATCCATCGATGGATCTAATCTTCAATGGAGTTCTCAAGCTTCTCAATACCCCTAGAAGTACAACGTCGACATAGAGACATTGGTCCGAGAGACCTATCTAAGTCATTTTTGGAGGTCTGCTCCATCAATTTTAGTCTCTTGAATACAGATAAATTCAGGGTTTAGGCTAAAGCCATAGACCAATGATGGTTGCCCTTGAGGGGGTTAGTTAGCCCCATAGCATTTAACGAGATGATGATAATTGTCGTAATTTACCCCCTTTGTGGGAAGGGTTATTATGCTTTCTCCTCTTGGATTTTTCTTTCTTTTTTGCTGGGAGGGGATCCCACTTAGTAACTTGTTTTTTCCATGGTAACTCAATAGGTCGTTTTCACTTGCAGGAAGTCTCGCAATGAAATGAAGAGAAGACGGTATCTGGAATAGTCGATCCAATGCTCGAACTTTCACTATCCGTGTTGTCTTCATTACTAGTGGTAAAGGTGACTTCTTTGCTTGTAGTGTAGCCCTCATGATTGGTTTCTTTGTTTCTAGGGATCTCTACGGCTTTGTTGCTGGTGTCCACCTCAAACTCGTTCCTATTTGGGTAATCGAACTCAATAATCTCCTTTTCCAGATTGCAATACAAGTTGTTTGGGGGGCATCTGGAGTATGGCTTCTCTCAGCAGTCACCCTAGGATTTCTTTTCCTTCTTCCTTTGATTTCCCTGAAGCCGTGCGAGTCAGTTTTTGGGTTTTGGGAGTCCTTAACTTCCTCTTGTTCACAAGGGGATTCAGGGTCCCATTGTTGTCTTGAGTTTTTTTGGATGCTTCTTGAATTTGTTTGCTTTTTTGTCTCAAGAGGCACTGTTTGATCCTGCGGCCTTGTGGGCCACAATGAAAACACGTGTTAGGTAGATTTTTGTCGTTAATGCCTTGTTTCTAGACATCTCCATCACCGAAGTGCACTTTGATCTTTGAAGAAAGCGGCGTGCTGAGGTCAGCCTCGAAGCAGATTTGAGGGTGCCAGTACCGAGCATTGAAAGAATGCCTTGCACCTTCTTAAATAAAACTGCCAACATCCTCCCTTGAAGTCAATGGCTTGCGGATTGGAGAAATGATGTCCCACACGAAGTTGTACAAGAAGTAGAGCAGGTTAGTGAGCTTGACCTAGAGAGGGTAGTAGAGACATTTTCGATTTGTCGGGAATAAAATCGAGGGACCATCTGAATAGACACAGGGTTGCCTGTCGGAGTTGCTAGGTTCCGACACTCAGGGCTTGGAATGCCATATCTTCTTACTCAAATACTAGCAACATATGACTAGCTAGTAGGAACCGACACTTGCTAACAATCAGCCCACAAGGGAACTAGTCTTTTCAAAGCCACTGGTACACAGTTTCGAGCGGCGGCTGAAGACCCTCAAAGGCCCTAGGAGCGACAGGATTCCATCTCTACTAAGAGAGACGAATGGAGGTTCAAGACCCTCAAAGGCCCTAGGAGCGACATAAGAACCCCCCTCCAAAATAGGAGTGAAGTTACCAATCATCCCCAGGGTCAGGGCTAGGTTGCTTATCACGAGGAGGGGGACACCGAAGCCATGCCAAGGACCCTGAATCATGCTCCAAAGATAAGCTTTCGCAATCCCAGAGATTGATCTTTGTCTCTGACTAGCTCGAAAGTGATCGAAAGCAACACTTGAAACTCCCGAGCCGTTACTGACGAAATTGCACCGCACCCAAAGCACCTTACTGTCTCCAAAGAAAGAGGCTGCCGAGAAGCAATCAAAGCACCAAGGCCATCACAAAGGCCCCAAAGCTCACCAATCTCACAATGTTTTTCCTCAAACTCCTACCCTCTTCCTTCACAACCCCCTTTTTTATTTTGTTTTGTTTTTTTTTATTTTTCTTTTCTCTTCCTTTTTTTTCTCTTTTTTATAACCCTCCAAACACGAGCCAAAATGAACACTTGCGTTGAACGGACGGGCCCACACGAGGAAAAGCTTGTCTATCACGGAGGTCTGGCTATCACGGTGTGAAATTTTCTACCGCGGAAGAACATTTCGTGTGCAGCGGGGAGCTTAGACTCCCGTGCCACCCCGCCTTTTCTGTCTGTCGACTTTGAATAAGGTCGCCCTCAGCTTGCGCACATGGTTTCTTGCGCACATGGTTTCTGCTTCAATTGTATGAGAAATTTACGGCCTGAGGTTTCTGCCAGTTCGGCATCCAATCATCGCCGTGCGCAGTCCTGGTTATGATCTGCTTATGCACCCGTGACCCGACCAGTGGACCACTGTTTCATTACGAGAAGTCCGAAATTGAATGCTGCAGACAAGGTGACGTTGGTCAATGCCTTCTTTATTTCCTACTCCTCGCCTCTAGGAGAGATAGACAAAGAATTGAAGAAGATGCAAAAGGATTTGTAGGAACTTTCTACATACGGCTGCTCGTCGAGGCTATGGAATGCCATCAGGGGTGAGACTCTCTGGAAGATTTGGAGGGAGCGATGTGCTCTCAATTTTGGCCAAACTCCTAAGGAATGGTCGATCGAGAAATCTTTGTTTTTTCTGGGTAAAAGAATCTCCCGAGATAAGAGATCTCCACCGTTTAGACATCAGTGTATTTATCTCCTTGAAAACAACAAGTTGAAACCCAAATGGGTCCCACATGAGGGTGATGATGAGTTTATCCGCCTCATTTGTAATGCCCTCTAGGCTGCCATACTCCTCCCCTGCTTTGTGGCACTTGGGGGGTCCCATGGGCACTAGTGCCATCCACTTGTAATTTTTCTTCTTTATTTTAATTAAAGTCCGGGAGATTAGGCTAAGTCCGAACTTCCTTTTATTAAAAAAAAAACTTTCTACATACGGCCCCACATGGACTATGAAGACTAGTGAATCTTAAAACGGATGAATCTTAAAACGGACTAGTGACTGAGAGAATTGTCTCCTTATTGAGGTTCCTCATCCCAAAGCTGTCAGATGAAAAAATGGAAACACGGTTGAAGATGTACCAATAGTTAATCCAACACCACACTTCTATCAAGATCTTAAGAGATAGTGGAGATTGACTTGGTCCTAGATCAGATCGGATCTTAAGTTCTAAGACCCCCTCATGGAATGTACGAAAGTGATCCTCTCTTAGAAAATCATCCACAAGGGATCCGGACCAACATTAAGTGATTAAAATATGTGGTGCTATGTCTTGGTGTATAAGATCCCATCAGGTTGTGAAGGCTGCCATGCAATCCCATCTATGGTGTGAGAGGGGGATCCAAATCCCCATACGTATCGTAAAGTGCTCTTCAATGATTCTGAAATTTTCTTCTTCTCTATTGCATACATCGCCATTTGAGTCTAGCAATAGGGGGGATTGATTCTCTATTTTGTTTCCTTTTAAGGATGTTGCAAATCTCTTTGGCAGGTTTGTCGGCTTTGCCAGCCCACCACTCCTTAAAGAATATTTGCCAATTTTTCCTTTGTATTTCTTCCTCGTATCTCAGCAATGCTTTGATCTTTTGAAGGTCCTTCTCGGATTATGCTTTTCCTTTGTTCACTTCCTCCTCAAGTCTCTTGAGTCTTTGATATAGAGCTTCTCTACGTGCCCGCCGAACACACTAGAGCATCTTCCTAGTTCTGATCATGATCAACCATGACTTTTCGACCATGCATCTCCAACTCTTGGCTGGGATAAACAGGAGCCGAACACCTCCTTCCACACTTCAGCAATTTCTTGATGGATGAAGGGGAGAGAGAAGGAATTCCAGCATGTGTGAAACCAAGGTGTATTATGGGTTTTGGTGAGAGGTTGGAAAGCGATAATGATCAGGTAGTGATCAGAGATGGCCAGGTCAGTGCGTTGTGAGAGGGAAGGATGACCCCACTGATAAATAATGTTCTCAGCAATGTAGCTTCTATCTAGTCTAGCTTTCCTCAAGTCCTCACCCACTTGGAAATTTGAGCACGAAAAAGCCTTTTGAGTCTTTGAATTCGACCAGATCCAAGTGTAGTTTGCTTTTGTCCCAAGTATCTTTCTGATGATAGTCAATGACTCAACCCTTGTTATTCCATCTGTCCATAGGGTCCTCCACCATGTTGAAGTGACCACAGATAAGTACATTGTAGGGGAACGAGTCCAAGGAGGCCTAGGAATCTAGTCTCTCTAGCTCCCCATTTGGGGTGTACAAAAAAACTAATGTAAATCGAAAGGGGGCACCAAAGGAAGTGACAATCCATCGATGGATCTAATCTTCAATGGAGTTCTCAAGCTTCTCAATACCCCTAGAAGTACAACGTCGACATAGAGACATTGGTCCGAGAGACCTATCTAAGTCATTTTTGGAGGTCTGCTCCATCAATTTTAGTCTCTTGAATACAGATAAATTCAGGGTTTAGGCTAAAGCCATAGACCAATGATGGTTGCCCTTGAGGGGGTTAGTTAGCCCCATAGCATTTAACGAGATGATGATAATTGTCGTAATTTACCCCCTTTGTGGGAAGGGTTATTATGCTTTCTCCTCTTGGATTTTTCTTTCTTTTTTGCTGGGAGGGGATCCCACTTAGTAACTTGTTTTTTCCATGGTAACTCAATAGGTCGTTTTCACTTGCAGGAAGTCTCGCAATGAAATGAAGAGAAGACGGTATCTGGAATAGTCGATCCAATGCTCGAACTTTCACTATCCGTGTTGTCTTCATTACTAGTGGTAAAGGTGACTTCTTTGCTTGTAGTGTAGCCCTCATGATTGGTTTCTTTGTTTCTAGGGATCTCTACGGCTTTGTTGCTGGTGTCCACCTCAAACTCGTTCCTATTTGGGTAATCGAACTCAATAATCTCCTTTTCCAGATTGCAATACAAGTTGTTTGGGGGGCATCTGGAGTATGGCTTCTCTCAGCAGTCACCCTAGGATTTCTTTTCCTTCTTCCTTTGATTTCCCTGAAGCCGTGCGAGTCAGTTTTTGGGTTTTGGGAGTCCTTAACTTCCTCTTGTTCACAAGGGGATTCAGGGTCCCATTGTTGTCTTGAGTTTTTTTGGATGCTTCTTGAATTTGTTTGCTTTTTTGTCTCAAGAGGCACTGTTTGATCCTGCGGCCTTGTGGGCCACAATGAAAACACGTGTTAGGTAGATTTTTGTCATTAATGCCTTGTTTCTAGACATCTCCATCACCGAAGTGCACTTTGATCTTTGAAGAAAGGGGCGTGCTGAGGTCAGCCTCGAAGCAGATTTGAGGGTGCCAGTACCGAGCATTGAAAGAATGCCTTGCACCTTCTTAAATAAAACTGCCAACATCCTCCCGTGAAGTCAATGGCTTGCGGATTGGAGAAATGATGTCCCACACGAAGTTGTACAAGAAGTAGAGCAGGTTAGTGAGCTTGACCTAGAGAGGGTAGTAGAGACATTTTCGATTTGTCGGGATTAAAATCGGGGGACCATCTGAATAGACACAGGGTTGCCTGTCGGAGTTGCTAGGTTCCGACACTCAGGGCTTGGAATGCCATATCTTCTTACTCAAATACTAGCAACATATGACTAGCTAGTAGGAACCGACACTTGCTAACAATCAGCCCACAAGGGAACTAGTCTTTTCAAAGCCACTGGTACACAGTTTCGAGCGGCGGCTGAAGACCCTCAAAGGCCCTAGGAGCAACAGGATTCCATCTCTACTAAGAGAGACGAATGGAGGTTCAAGACCCTCAAAGGCCCTAGGAGCGACATAAGAACCCCCCTCCAAAATAGGAGTGAAGTTACCAATCATCCCCAGGGTTAGGGCTAGGTTGCTTATCACGAGGAGGGGGACACCGAAGCCATGCCAAGGACCCTGAATCATGCTCCAAAGATAAGCTTTCGCAATCCCAGAGATTGATCTTTGTCTCTGACTAGCTCGAAAGTGATCGAAAGCAACACTTGAAACTCCCGAGCCGTTACTGACAAAATTGCACCGCACCCAAAGCACCTTACTGTCTCCAAAGAAAGAGGCTGCCGAGAAGCAATCAAAGCACCAAGGCCATCACAAAGGCCCCAAAGCTCACCAATCTCACAATGTTTTTCCTCAAACTCCTACCCTCTTCCTTCACAACCCCCTTTTTTATTTTGTTTTGTTTTTTTTTATTTTTCTTTTCTCTTCCTTTTTTTTCTCTTTTTTATAACCCTCCAAACACGAGCCAAAATGAACACTTGCGTTGAACGGACGGGCCCACACGAGGAAAAGCTTGTCTATCACGGAGGTCTGGCTATCACGGTGTGAAATTTTCTACCGCGGAAGAACATTTCGTGTGCAGCGGGGAGCTTAGACTCCCGTGCCACCCCGCCTTTTCTGTCTGTCGACTTTGAATAAGGTCGCCCTCAGCTTGCGCACATGGTTTCTTGCGCACATGGTTTTTGCTTCAATTCTATGAGAAATTTACGGCCTGAGGTTTCTGCCAGTTCGGCATCCAATCATCGCCGTGCGCAGTCCTGGTTATGATCTGCTTATGCACCCGTGACCCGACCAGTGGACCACTGTTTCATTACGAGAAGTCCGAAATTGAATGCTGCAGACAAGGTGACGTTGGTCAATGCCTTCTTTATTTCCTACTCCTCGCCTCTAGGAGAGATAGACAAAGAATTGAAGAAGATGCAAAAGGATTTGTAGGAACTTTCTACATACGGCTGCTCGTCGAGGCTATGGAATGCCATCAGGGGTGAGACTCTCTGGAAGATTTGGAGGGAGCGATGTGCTCTCAATTTTGGCCAAACTCCTAAGGAATGGTCGATCGAGAAATCTTTGTTTTTTCTGGGTAAAAGAATCTCCCGAGATAAGAGATCTCCACCGTTTAGACATCAGTGTATTTATCTCCTTGAAAACAACAAGTTGAAACCCAAATGGGTCCCACATGAGGGTGATGATGAGTTTATCCGCCTCATTTGTAATGCCCTCTAGGCTGCCATACTCCTCCCCTGCTTTGTGGCACTTGGGGGGTCCCATGGGCACTAGTGCCATCCACTTGTAATTTTTCTTCTTTATTTTAATTAAAGTCCGGGAGATTAGGCTAAGTCCGAACTTCCTTTTATTAAAAAAAAAACTTTCTACATACGGCCCCACATGGACTATGAAGACTAGTGAATCTAAAAACGGATGAATCTTAAAACGGACTAGTGACTGAGAGAATTGTCTCCTTATTGAGGTTCCTCATCCCAAAGCTGTCAGATGAAAAAATGGAAACACGGTTGAAGATGTACCAATAGTTAATCCAACACCACACTTCTATCAAGATCTTAAGAGATAGTGGAGATTGACTTGGTCCTAGATCAGATCGGATCTTAAGTTCTAAGACCCCCTCATGGAATGTACGAAAGTGATCCTCTCTTAGAAAATCATCCACAAGGGATCCGGACCAACATTAAGTGATTAAAATATGTGGTGCTATGTCTTGGTGTATAAGATCCCATCAGGTTGTGAAGGCTGCCATGCAATCCCATCTATGGTGTGAGAGGGGGATCCAAATCCCCATACGTATCGTAAAGTGCTCTTCAATGATTCTGAAATTTTCTTCTTCTCTATTGCATACATCGCCATTTGAGTCTAGCAATAGGGGGGATTGATTCTCTATTTTGTTTCCTTTTAAGGATGTTGCAAATCTCTTTGGCAGGTTTGTCGGCTTTGCCAGCCCACCACTCCTTAAAGAATATTTGCCAATTTTTCCTTTGTATTTCTTCCTCGTATCTCAGCAATGCTTTGATCTTTTGAAGGTCCTTCTCGGATTATGCTTCCTTTGTTCACTTCCTCCTCAAGTCTCTTGAGTCTTTGATATAGAGCTTCTCTACGTGCCCGCCGAACACACTAGAGCATCTTCCTAGTTCTGATCATGATCAACCATGACTTTTCGACCATGCATCTCCAACTCTTGGCTGGGATGAACAGGAGCCGAACACCTCCTTCCACACTTCAGCAATTTCTTGATGGATGAAGGGGAGAGAGAAGGAATTCCAGCATGTGTGAAACCAAGGTGTATTATGGGTTTTGGTGAGAGGTTGGAAAGCGATAATGATCAGGTAGTGATCAGAGATGGCCAGGTCAGTGCCTTGTGAGAGGGAAGGATGACCCCACTGATAAATAATGTTCTCAGCAATGTAGCTTCTATCTAGTCTAGCTTTCCTCAAGTCCTCACCCACTTGGAAATTTGAGCACGAAAAAGCCTTTCGAGTCTTTGAATTCGACCAGATCCAAGTGTAGTTTGCTTTTGTTCCAAGTTTCTTTCTCATGATAGTCAATGACTCAACCCTTGTTATTCCATCTGTCCATAGGGTCCTCCACCATGTTGAAGTGACCACAGATAAGTACATTGTAGGGGAACGAGTCCAAGGAGGCCTAGGAATCTAGTCTCTCTAGCTCCCCGTTTGGGGTGTACAAAAAAACTAATGTAAATCGAAAGGGGGCACCAAAGGAAGTGACAATCCATCGATGGATCTAATCTTCAATGGAGTTCTCAAGCTTCTCAATACCCCTAGAAGTACGGCGTCAACATAGAGACATCGGTCCGAGAGACCTATCTAAGTCATTTTTGGAGGTCTGCTCCATCAATTTTAGTCTCTTGAATACAGATAAATTCAGGGTTTAGGCTAAAGCCATAGACCAATGATGGTTGCCCTTGAGGGGGTTAGTTAGCCCCATAGCATTTAACGAGATGATGATAATTGTCGTAATTTACCCCCTTTGTGGGAAGGGTTATTATGCTTTCTCCTCTTGGATTTTTCTTTCTTTTTTGCTGGGAGGGGATCCCACTTAGTAACTTGTTTTTCCATGGTAACTCAATAGGTCGTTTTCACTTGCAGGAAGTCTCGCAATGAAATGAAGAGAAGACGGTATCTGGAATAGTCGATCCAATGCTGGAACTTTCACTATCCATGTTGTCTTCATTACTAGTGGTAAAGGTGACTTCTTTGCCTGTAGTGTAGCCCTCATGATTGGTTTCTTTGTTTCTAGGGATCTCTACGGCTTTGTTGCTGGTGTCCACCTCAAACTCGTTCCTATTTGGGTAATCGAACTCATTAATCTCCTTTTCCAGATTGCAATACAAGTTGTTTGGGGGGCATCTGGAGTATGGCTTCTCTCAGTAGTCACCCTAGGATTTCTTTTCCTTCTTCCTTTGATTTCCCTGAAGCCGTGCGAGTCAGTTTTTGGGTTTTGGGAGTCCTTAACTTCCTCTTGTTCACAAGGGGATTCAGGGTCCCATTGTTGTCTTGAGTTTTTTTGGATGCTTCTTGAATTTGTTTGCTTTTTTGTCTCAAGAGGCACTGTTTGATCCTGCGGCCTTGTGGGCCACAATGAAAACACGTGTTAGGTAGATTTTTATCGTTAATGCCTTGTTTCTAGACATCTCCATCACTGAAGTGCACTTTGATCTTTGAAGAAAGCGGCGTGCTGAGGTCAGCCTCGAAGCAGATTTGAGGGTGCCAGTACCGAGCATTGAAAGAATGCCTTGCACCTTCTTAAATAGAACTGCCAACATCCTCCCATGAAGCCAATGGCTTGCGGATTGGAGAAATGATGTCCCACACGAAGTTGTACAAGAAGTAGAGCAGGTTAGTGAGCTTGACCTAGAGAGGGTAGTAGAGACATTTTCGATTTGTCGGGAATAAAATCGGGGGACCATCTAAATAGACACAGGGTTGCCTGTCGGAGTTGCTAGGTTCCGACACTCAGGGCTTGGAATGCCATATCTTCTTTCTCAAATACTAGCAACATATGACTAGCTAGTAGGAACCGACACTTGCTAACAATCAGCCCACAAGGGAACTAGTCTTTTCGAAGCCACTGGCACACAGTTTCGAGCGGCGGCTCAAGACCCTCAAAGGCCCTAGGAGCGACAGGATTCCATCTCTACTAAGAGAGACGAATGGAGGTTGAAGACCCTCAAAGGCCCTAGGAGCGACATAAGAACCCCCCTCCAAAATAGGAGTGAAGTTACCAATCATCCCCAGGGTCAGGGCTAGGTTGCTTATCACGAGGAGGGGGACACCGAAGCCATGCCAAGGACCCCGAATCATGCTCCAAAGATAAACTTTCGCAATCCCAGAGATTGATCTTTGTCTCTGACTAGCTCAAAAGTGATCGACAGCAACACTTGAAACTCCCGAGCCGTTACTGACGAAATTGCACCGCACCCAAAGCACCTTACAGTCTCCAAAGAAACGGGCTGCCGAGAAGCAATCAAAGCACCAAGGCCATCACAAAGGCCCCAAAGCTCACCAATCTCACAATGTTTTTCCTCAAACTCCTACCCTCTTCCTTCACAACCCCCTTTTTTTGTTTTGTTTTTTTTTTTTTTATTTTTCTTTTCTCTTCCTTTTTTTTCTCTTTTTTATAACCCTCCAAACACGAGCCAAAATGAACACTTGCGTTGAAAGAAGCAACCGATAGAGAAACTCTTCACGAGTTCGATCAAACAAAAAGGAGATTCACTTACAGTGGCAAACCGAGCACGAGTTTGAAGGTCGCAAGGAACATATAGTGAGGTCCAGAGAGAAAAAAGGAGCTGATAGATGGACGGGCCCACGCGAGGAAAAGCTTGTCTATCACGGAGGTCTGGCTATCACGGTGTGAAATTTTCTACCGCGGAAGAACATTTCGTGTGCAGCGGAGAGCTTAGACTCCCGTGCGCACATGGTTTCTTACGCACATGGTTTTTTTTTTTTAAATAAAAGAAGTTCGGCCTTAGCCTAATCTTCCGGATTTTAATTATAATAAAGAGAAAAAGTTACAAGTGAATGGGACTAGTGCCCATGGGACCCCCCAAATCCCACAATGCAGGGGAGGAGTATAGCAAGCTACAAGGCATTACAAATGAGGCGGATAAAATTATCATCACCCTCATGTGGGACCCATTTGGGTTTCAACTTGTTGTTTTCGAGGAGATAAATACAGTGATGTCTAAACGGTGGCGATCTCTTGACTCGGGAGATTCTTTTACCTAGGAGAAACAAGGATTTCTCGATCGACCATTCCTTAGGAGTTTGGCCAAAATTGACAGCACAACGCTCCCTCCAAATCTTCCAGAGAGCCTCACCTCTGATGGCATTCCACAGCCTCGATGAGCAGCCGATCGCCTCACCCAACATCACATGTTGCCAGTTGATTTGACTCGTGAGTCTCAATACCCGTGTCACGTGATGCCAGATAACACGGGACTTGGGGCAGTCGAAGAACAGGTGAGCGAAATCTTCAATGCACCGATGGCAACGCTTGCACCATGGCGGCACACCACAGATTTTGTTAGCCCTTGCATTGGTCCAGATACCTTTATGCAAGATCTGCCACATGAGAACGGATTTTTTGACCTCAATTAGGGGGTGCCAAATAGACATGAATTTTAGCTCCCACAGAAGTTTGGTCCAAGAAAGGCACCATCTCTTGTTAAGGGTGTGGTGAACATCTAAATCCTCTTTGAAGTTGGGGATTCTGGATAGCTTCTTACCATTGCTCCATTTGAGGCCCTCCAAGCAAGGAAGATCCTGACCGCAGAGAAGGCGGGTAGTTGAGCGGTCCCATGCTAAACACCTGCTTTGAAGAAGAGTCCATTCCTCAAAGGTAACTCTAAGTCTCGGATCCAATTCTTCGAACCTAATCCACTGGCTGGTCTCTTGTTTCCAGAGTTGTTTCCACTATTTGAACCCCTTGTTCCATAACCGCCTTGCAGTTTGGAGGTTCCAAGACTCCACCCCCCGAATGCCACTGATCGGGAACCAAATAGAGTCATTTTGTCTTATGCCAGCCGCCCACTTCCACTCATCACTGATTCTGATGAACTGTTTGGCCTTGTTCCAATTCTTCCATAAGGAACACACGAGGCTAGAGCCTTTAGGGAAGACCGGGTGGGGGGAGAACAAAAGCGTGAGAATCCCTATGTCCTTCCAACCAGGGTGGCCAACTAAGGTAAGGTCTTCCGTGTTTCTAAAGATCAATTTAGCCCAGGAGGACTCCCTATTGCTCCAAGCCTTGATAAGCCACTTTGCCGCCAACTTGTCTGCCAACCCAACAATATCCAAAATTCCCAAGCCCCCTGAATCTTTAGGGCTAATGCAAGCTTCCCATTTGATTTTGGGAATCCCCCTCCTGTTGGGGTCCCCAGTCCAAAGGAAGTTTCTGCAGATTCTTTCCACTTTGGCCAAGTCTTTCTCCTTAGGTCTCCAACACGAGATAAAGTAAATAATTGTAGACAGCATAAATGTGTTAACAACCATAGCACGCCCTGCCAGGTTGACTTGCATACCTTTCCAATGATTCAGCTTCCTATCCAGCTTGGATAGCACCCAGTTCCAGCGTTGGTCCATTGAGATGTCGAATCCCATCGGAATGCCAAGGAGACGGAAGACTTGACCACTAGGGATAACTTGACACCCCTGATCCACCAACAATTGGGGAGTATGTCCGTTGATTGCTCTAAAAGCAGTTTTAGCATGGTTGATTTTTGAGCCTGATGCCACACAAAAGGTGTGGAGGCACCACCAAAACACCTCAATGCTGTTTATATCGTTATGCACAAAGGCATTCATGTCATCAACAAAATGTCTCACAATCATTTGGCCGTGGTTTAGAGGTAAGGAAAGACCCTTGAGGTAAGGATGAATCTTAAACCGGACTAGTGACTGAGAGAATTGTCTCCTTATTTGCAAGGAGGTTCCTCATCCCAAAGCTGTCAGATGAAAAAATGGAAACACGGTTGAAGATGTACCAATAGTTAATCCAACACCACACTTCTATCAAGATCTTAAGAGATAGTGGAGATTGACTTGGTCCTAGCTTAAGTTCTAAGACCCCCTCATGGAATGTACGAAAGTGATCCTCTCTTAGAAAATCATCCACAAGGGATCCGGACCAACATTAAGTGATTAAAATATGTGGTGCTATGTCTTGGTGTATAAGATCCCATCAGGTTGTGAAGACCATAGATACCTCTTCACTTTATATCCAAGAAGTTGTTTCGTTCTGAGGAGAGTCCATACACATCTTAAGCTAGATAGACGATCGACTCCAAACAATCCTTGTTGGGGGAGGCAATGTGCTACTCCTTAGCCCTTTAAAATGCGATCAAATTGGAGGTCCTCTAAAAGAGATGGACAGATAAATGCACCTATTAATTTCATAGACCACGACAAGAATGATTTATTGTTTCTTCACTTATTTCTAGTCGAAAGGATCGGTAATTCCATTAGCCCACCCCCCTCCCCCCCCCCGGTTTTCATAGCATCATAAAATTTTCATCACAAAAACAAAAAAATTAAGAGTGAGTGGCATGAAGCCTTAATAAGGCTCCTTTGCACCTCAATAGCGTTCTTTGATTCCCTTGGTTCATTCCCTATGTGAAGGAATTAAGGAATTAACTCCCTGTTTTCGCTTGTATTATCCCTCTACTTAATATATTTGAAGCACTTTCAAAAATCCTTCAAGTTAAGTGGTAACCTTGTGTCGGCCTACGTTCCGAGTTGAATAGAGTACTAAGAGGTCCAACATGCAAGTGAGGAGTGGACTATTGGAGGTATCCAAAGGTAATGCCCCTAGAAAAATGCTAAAGGGATCATCCCCTGAAAAACCCTTTATCCAATCAAGTTTGCAAACGTTTTTATTCTAGACGAATCTAACAAGCATATATATATATATATATATATATATATATATATATATATATATATATATATATATATATATATATATATAAGGTTTAAATTTACTCATCTTGTGTGGATGGAATGATTGGGAAAGAAGTGTGAATTTGTGGATTATTCTATCCACTAAAATGAGGATTACATAGATTGTATGTACAAAGATGTTAGGGTGAAGGGAGAGGTGAACTACTAAACTTTTGTTTACCCAATCATTCCATCCACACATGATAAAAGAATGAGTTTGGCGAAGCCCATGATTGAAAAGTTCGTCGACCAATAGCTTTCAAAACCTTCTCATTATCCTTATACATTGATCTCTCTCCCTCTATTTCTCTCTCATCTCTCTCTATCTTCTTCTTATACATTGCTCTCACTCTCTCTATGGTCTACTAATACGCTTCTCTCTCTCTATCTCTCTCTCTCCCTCTATTTCTCTCTCATCTCTCTCTATCTTCTTCTTATACATTGCTCTCTCTATGGTCCATTAATACGCTTCTCTCTCTCTCTCTCTCTCTCTATCTCTCTCTCTCTCGCCACTTTTTCTCCTTCTCTTGATTCAATCGCTATTATTTCTACTCTTGGTCAAAGCAAACACCGAAGGGTACATAAAACCACTATTTCTTTCTTTTTCTCTTTCTCTCTCTCTATTCTATCAAATCAAGGCAACAAATATCTATTTTTTTAAATCATAGAATCAAAATCAATATTTTCTTTCTCTCTCATTCCCTCTATTTATCTTTCTCTCTCTTTCTCTTTCCTTCTCATTATCTATGGCTGCCATCTAGATTACCATATGCACAATGTTGAAAATAAAGGTGCAAGCTTATGTGGATATGACATGGACAAGAGCCAAAAGATGGTTCAAGCATTGCATGCATAAAAGGAACCTCCTTACCTATATGGAGTGAATTAGAGCACCAAAGGTCACGAAAGGGAATGGAAGCACAAAGGAAAAGAAGTGTAAAGGTCATGATAACAAAGATGATGCAAGGGTACATGAAGAAGCAGTAGATCCTTTGCCAGTTTATGCATGTTTTAAGGGATTTTTTTTGCATGATCTTTTTTAAAGATCTCAAGGATATAGTGGAAAAGTAGAGACAGATCATCCATTTACAGACTCTTGTTAAAATTGTGAGTGTGCTATAAGGCACATTGGCATTCCAATAGTATATGTTTTTGTACACAGTCATCTTGTAGAAGGCATCTTTATTTACTACTTCACCTGAGCTCATAGGTAACCTATCTTTAATCAATTATTTCTCTGACCATTTGAATTCCGTTTGGAGGGAATTATAGCTTCGTAGAAAGCTAGTTGTTTCTATGAGATATGGGAGAAATCTTTGATTCATTGTGTATGTGTGAATTTAAGTGAGTCAACTTATAAATTAAAAAATATATATATATAGGATAGATTATACAAGAGGTTCACTATCGTTGTGGATATTCGAGTCAATTGTCTCCATTTTCTATACGAGAGCTGAAGGATATCTGCACCAAATGTAGGGGTGCTACATCAAGAGGGTACATTATCAACAAGTGAGGTAAACAAAGAGGTAACTCTACAAACTCTCATATTTTCAGATAGAGGATTTGAGTAAAAGTAGAGCAACTAGACTAGGAAGAATATCAATATTGGAAGTTCAAAAGAATAACTTCTTCATGAATGAAGAAGTTTGGGGAATAGTTATTGTAGAGAATCCACAACCATAGGTAGATCTCCACAATCTAAGCACCAGCGATGAACAAAGGGGGCAAGTGAAGGAATGAGAGGAAAGGAACAGACGAGTCATGCTTGTCATGCTACAAGTCATCTCCAACACAATGATAGGACATATACAAACTCTATACAAAGCAAAGGAGTTTTGGAAGGCTTGTGAGAAGATATATGCCACCTCTACAAGGAAAAGGAAAATGCAACTCAAGAATTCCTTTAACGGGGTTTTGGGAGGCTTGGGAGAAGATATATGCCACCTCTACAAGGTAAAGGAAAATGCAACTGAAGAATTACTTTAACGCACTAAAGAAGGCTCGTGTCAAAACATCAAAGACTAATCTCCCAAGACTAAGGACCTTAGCGATCAATTGGCGTGGCTGGGATGCACCATTGAGGAACAAGAAATTATGCAAATATATCTTAATGGATTGAGAGTTTTTTTTTTTTAATATAAAGGAAGTTCGGCAATAGCCTACTCTTCCGGACTTGAATTAAATTAAGAAACAAAGGTACAATAGAAGGGGACTAGAGCCCACGGGACCCCCCAAATCCCACAAAGCAGGGGAAGCTTGATTGAATCCTAGGTTGCATTACAGAGAAGGTTAATCACCCTCTCATCGCCCTCATGCGGGGCCCACTTGGGTTTGAGCTTGTTGTTGATCAAAAGGAGGACTTGATGGTGCCTGAAGGGGGGGGGGGATTTCTTACTGTTAACAATCCTTTTGCCAAGGAGGAATAGTGATTTCTCAATCGACCACTCCCTGGGAGGATCGCCGAAGTTGAGAGCACACCTCTCCCGCCAAATTTTCCACAGGACTTCCCCTCTGATGGCGTTCCAGAGTGTCGCAGAGCAGCCGATCGCTTCTCCCAAAAGGACTTGTTTCCAACTAAGCTGTTTTTGAAGTCTGATTTTCATTCCAACCGTCTGCCAGATTCTGTAGGAGTTGGGGCAAGTAAGGAAGATGTGTGGGACATCTTCGATAGCCCGGTGGCAGCGTTTGCACCAAGGAGGGATCCCACAAAGTTTGCTAGCCTTATGGTTGGTCCAAATTCCTCGATGAAGAATTTGCCATAAGAGGACAGACTTCTTAATCTCTATAAGGGGGTGCCAGATACCCATGAATTTCATGTCCCACCGAAGCCGCGTCCAAGACAGGCACCACTTCTTGTTGAGGCTGATCTGGTGGTCAGCCGTTTCTTTGATGTTCGGGATTTTGAGTAGGCTATTTCCATTGTGCCATTTGAGACCAAGCGAGTTCGGTGTGTCGTGTCCCATGAGAAGGCGAGTCTTGTGACGATCCCATGCGAGACATCTGCTTTGCAAAGTGTTCCATTCTTCGTAGGAGATGTTTATGCGAGGGTCAATATCCTCGAAGTTGATCCAGCTGTTGGTGTCATGTTTCCAGAGGTGTTTCCATTTTTTGAATCCTTTGTTCCATAACTTCTTGGCATTTTGAATGTTCCACGACTCCACACTCCGGATGCCATGTATCGGAAACCAGATAGAGTCGTTTTGTCTGATTCCGGCTGCCCACTTCCAGTCCTCACTAATTCTTGTGAAGCTTTTGACTTTATTCCAGCCCTTCCAAAGGGAGCACACGAGATTGGAGCCTTTCGGGAAGACGGGGATCGGGGAGAATAGCAGGGTCATGATGTCAAGATTCTTCCAGTTCGGGAACCCCATTAGGGCCAACTCATTCTTGTTTCTGAAGATCAGCTTGGCCCACGAGGCCTCCCTATTGCACCAAGCCTTAATCATCCATTTGGCTGCCAGTTTGTTAGCCATACACCCAATGTCCAGGATACCAAGCCCCCCGCTATCTCTAGGGCTAGTGCAGATGGCCCATTTGATTTTAGGCACCCCCCTTCTGTTATGATCGCCCGTCCAAAGAAAGTTTCTACAAATACTATTCAGTTTGGACAGGCCTTGCTCATTCGGTCTCCAACAAGAAAGGAAATAGATGGTAGAAGAGAGGAGGAACGTGTTGATAACCATCGCACGCCCAGCGAGATTGATTTGCATACCTCTCCAATAGTTAAGCTTGTTTTCGAGTTTGGCCAACACCCAGTTCCATCGCTACTCCATAGAGACGCCAAACCCCAAGGGGATTCCAAGAAGTCGAAAGATTTGGCCCTGCGGAATGATTTGACAGCCATGATCAATGAGAAGGCCAGGATGATGTCCCACAATAGCCCAAAAGGCGGTCTTAGAGTGGTTGATTTTGGATCCAGAGGCATCACAAAAGGTAGCAAGACACCTCCAGAAAGTCTCCAGGCTGGTATTATCATTGTGAACGAACGCGTTCATATCATCGGCAAAAAGTCTCATGATGATTTGACTGTGGTCGTGAGGCAGCCGGAGGCCTTTGATATTGCCAGCCTCCACATGATGTGCCACAAGTCTGCTCAGCCCCTCAGTGGCGATGGCAAAAAGAAGGGGGGCCAGAGGGCACCCTTGTCTAATAGATCTTCTAAGATGGATCGCCTTCGAAAGTTTTCCGTTAACGTTAATTTGGGTCGTTGCGTTTCCGAGAAGGGTCGCGATCATCTTGGTGAATTTCTGACTACATCCGAGATCTTGGAGCGACTGTAGAATATAGTCCCATTCTAGCCTGTCATAGGCTTTGTCAAAGTCGATCTTGAGGAAAACCACATCTTGATTAGACTCATTTGCAAATTGAATACCTTCCCAAATATCCATAATGGTTTCCAGGATAGACTTGCCTTTGATGAAACCTTTTTGGTCCTCACTAAGCCAAGATCTCAGGTGGCACGAGAGTCTGTTGGCAATGACTTTGGTGATGATCTTGTATCCTGTTTGGAGCATCGTAATAGGCCGCCAGTTCTCGATTCTGTTCTTTTCCCCCTTCTTGTGTATGAACTTGATAATTCCATTATTTAGACAAGAAGGAAGAGCACCAAACTTTAGCGCTTCTTGCCAAACCATCCGAAGAGGGGTGGCAACCACCAGCTTGAAGGATTTAAAGAACTCATTAGTGAGTCCGTCGGGTCCCGGGCTTTTACCGAGAGGGAGGGCATCAATGACCTCAATGATTTCTGATTCAGAGATAGGGGCATGAAGCAGGGAGTGGAGGTTGGGTGGTATCCTCCGGGGGGAAACCCTAGAAATGGCAGCCATACAGTCCCTTCTATGGTGGGAGAGGGGGTTCGAGGTTCCCAGGAGTCTCGTGAAGTGCCCTTCGATGATGCCAAAATTATCTTCTTCCGAATTGCATACATTGCCATGTGGATCTAGCAGTAGGGGGATCGGTTCTCTGTTGTGTTTCCTTTTAAGGATACGGCACATCTCTTTGGTGGGTTTGTCGGCTTTGCCAGCCCACCACTCCTTGAAGAAGATTTGCAAGTTTTTCCTTTGTATTTCTTCCTCGTATCTCAACACTGCTCTGATTTTTCGGAGACCTTTCTGGGCTTGGTGTTTTCCTTTGTTCACTTCCTCCTCGAGCCGCCAAAGTCTGTGGTAAAGAGCTTCCCTACGAGCCCGCCGCACAGTCTCGAGCATCTTCTTAGTTCTGATCATGATCTTACGAGACTTGTCGACCGCACTTCTCCAGCACTTGGCTGGGGCCAAGCCAGAGGCGAACGCCACCTTCCACACATCGGCAATTTCTTGATGGACGGAGGGGAGAGAGAAGGTGGTTGCGTTGGCATGGAACCACGGAGCCTTGCGGATCTTGTTGGAAGGTTGAAAAGTGATAACGATCGGGTAGTGATCAGAGATAGTGAGGTCAGTGCGTTGCGTGATGGTAGGGTGGCCCCACTGATGAGTAAAACTCTGAGAGATGTAGCATCTATCGAGTCTAGCTTTCCTCAGGTCCTCGCCCGCTTGGAGATTCGACCAAGAAAAGCCATTCGAGTCTTTGAATTCAACCAAATCCAAGTGGAGTTTGGTCATGTCCCACGTTTCTTTCTCCCGACTGTCGATGACCCTGCCCTTGCCCATCCATCTGTCCATAGGGTCCTCCACCATGTTGAAGTCTCCACATATAAGCACGTTGTGGGGAAGCGAGTCTAAGGAGGCCCAAGTGTTCAGTCTCTCCAAATCCCCGTTAGGGGCGTACAAAGAAACCATAGTAACACAAAGAGGAGCACCAAAAGAAATAGCAATCCAACGGTGACTTACATCTTCAATGGAGTTCTCAAGCTTTTCAAACCAGAGTTGTTTAACACCGATAACCGTTCCTCCAGACCCCCGCTGGTGCTTCGTTGGGATCCACACATGGGCCGAGGAGACCTGTTTGAGCCGTTTCTGGAGGTCTTCTCTGTCAACTTTAATCTCTTGAATACATATAACGTCTGGGTTTAAGCTAATGTCGCGAAGCCATTGACCAATGATGGTCGCTCTTGAGGGGTCGGTTAGCCCTCTAGCATTTAGCGAGATGACAATCATTTTTGTATTGATCCCTCTTTGCGGGAGGGAGCTTTGTCCTTTCTTCTCTTGGCTTCATCTTTCTTTTTCGCTGGGATCTGATCCCGACTTAGAAATCGGTTCTTGTGGGGGCTTTTCCAGGGTAACTCCATAGGCTGTTTTCCTTTGCGGGATGCCCCTTGCTGGGGAGACTTGGGCCCCGTGCTCGGCACCGTTTCCGGGATCGTCGATCCAATGATGGAACTTTCACTATCCATGTTGTCTTCGTTACTAGTGGTGAAACCATCTTCTTTGCTTGTAGTGTAGCCCTCTTGGGGGGTTTCTTTATTGTCAGGGATCTCTAGGGCTTTGTCGTAGGTGTCTACCTCAAGTAGCTTCCCACCTGGGTAGTCAAGCTCATTGATCTCCTTTCCTAGATTGCAATACAAATTGCTATAGGGGGTAAGTGGCAGGTTGTTTCTCTCACCGTTGGCCCTAGGGCTTCTTTTCCTTCTTCTTCTAACTTCAATAAAGCCATCAGCATCAGCTTGTGGATTAAGGAGTCCCTTGCCTTCCCCTTCCTTGGTCGAGTGGGTCAAATCGCCAATGTTGTCTTGAGCAGTTTTGGAGGCTTCTTGAAATCGCTTGTTTTTTTGCCTGAAAGGGCAATCTTTAATCCTGTGACCTTGTTGGCCACAACGAAAGCACGCGTTGGGAAGGTTTTTGTAGGTGATGTCCTGCTCCCATACATCTCCTTCGCCCATGTCCACTTTGATCCTTGATGGAAGCGGCGAACTGAGGTCGGCCTCGACACAGATTTGGGGGTGCCACCTAGCATTGAACGAGTGTCTTGCACCTTCATAGATGAGACCACCAATGTCTTCGCGTGAAGCCAGCGGCTTGCCGATAGGAGATACAATGTCCCACACGAAGTTGTACAAGAAGTAAGGAAGGTTAGGGAGCTCAACCCAAAGAGGGTACCGAAGCGATTTCGATTTGTCGGGAGTAAAGTCCGGGGACCATCTGAATAGGCACAGGGTCGCCCGACCGAACTACTAGGTGCCAACGCTTAGGGCTTGGAGCGCCATCTCTTCATTTTCAAAGACTAGCAGCATGTGGCTCGCTGGTAAGAACTGACATTTGCTAACAATTAGTCCTTGAGGGAACCACTCTTTTCGAAGCCATTGTCGCACAGTTTCGAGCGGGGGCCTAGGGCCAAACACTTGGCCGACGAGGCAAACTTTCTTGAGCTCCTCCTGAGCTGACAGAACTGCGGGTCTACTGAGGGAAACAATGGGGGATTCAACACTTTCGGATGCCCCAGGGGCGGCACACGACCCCCCCTCCAGCAGAGCGGCCTGGATATCGGTCTCCCCAAGGGGAGGGGCCCGATTACTTTTCACGAGAGAGGATGAAGCCACATCCATGGCCAAAAGGAACTTGCACCCACTTCACTTAAACTTTGAACCTCGTGACCATTGTCGCTCTAAATCTTATTCTTTTTGACGAACAAACTCCTCTTGCAATTACTTCTTGGATTTTAGAAAAAAAAAAAGCTACAATCAGTTTTGGAAACCCTGGAGCATCCGACATTAGTACAGAGCTCTTTTTTCCTTTTTACTTTTTTCTCTTCTTTTTCTTCGCATCTTCTCTCTCTTCTACTGCCTTTTTTTCTTTTCTCTTTTTCTTTTCTTTTTTTTTTTTCCTTTTTTTTTTATAACTCCTTGCAGACACTTAACCCAAATTAATCAAACTAACGCGAATCGCGATGGTGACTATCATGGAAGTCAAGGATTCACATAAGATTTAAAAATTGTCAATCGAGAAAGACAGGACTGAATGACGCAAAAAAAGAGGAGTAGTCTATCGTGAGTTCAGCCACAAATCACGATAGACCAACTGGTCTATCGCCACCACGCCTGTCGCGGAGGTGTCTATCGTAGAAGAAAACAGCCGTCTATCGCGCCCCCTGCTATCCGTCACGATAGACCAAATGAGGGGATCGCAAAGGTGTCTGTCGCCGCGCAAACTTCGAGCAATAGCCAAGAGCGTTGAAATCGAGGGAGGAGACCGTCGTGCAAACTTATCTATCGTCTGTCGCCAAATTCGTCTATCGCAGACGGTGGATATTGGTCTATCGCCAAACCCATCTATCGCCGAAGCTGTCTATCGCAGATGGAAAGCCGTCTATCGCAGATGGAAGAACCATGTCTGTCGCAGAAATCAAGAGTTGCGAACAATCTACCGCCTTGCCGGGTGACTTACTACAGGAGAGAAAAGAGGGAAGACCCGAATTAATGGATTGAGAGTTGAAGAGATATGGAAACCCCTCATTACTACTATCCTTTATAATGAGGAGTTTCCATATCTCTTCAAGTCTCAATCCATTAAGATATATTTGGACAATTTCTTGGAAATATGGATTGAAACCCATCATCTTAACTTGAGGAGTCCATTCCGCACCTTTTGGAAAAGGAAGCTCAACATGGAGATGAATCAAAGTCAAACAACAGCATAATCAAATGTTCTAGAAAAATAGGTGCGACAAAAGAGGGGTAGGGGAAACAGTTACAACAAACAAGGAAACCATCAATTGAAGGAAACACTCCACAATAAAGCTGAAGGATCAAGTGAAGGAAACGCTCCACAAAGAGATAAATGTGGGGGCAAACGAAGAGGTACAGATTTCCTATAATTGTTGCAATATTCAAACTAAAAGAATGTGACTCTCCTGGTTGAATAGAGAATAAAGAGGTCGCGCTACATTTAGGGACCCATACTCTCCTACATGCAAGCGAGGAGTGGACTATTAGAGCTATCCAGCGTGCAAATGATTACCATTATGGTGGGTGCAAAGGTAGTGCCCCTAAAAGACCCCTAAATTGGGTATGCAAACGTTTGCATTCTAGATGAATCTAACCAGACGAATTGGGTATGCAAAGGTTTGTACTCTCTCTCTCTCTCTCCGCCCCTCATTTTCTCTCCACTTGCACGTTTCATGTGATCAGGTGGCTGTTACCCTGTGGGGGCCAAGGGCTACACAGTGTTGAAATGTGTCGGACTACTTAACTTTTGTTTTTACAATCCTTTTCTTGTTATTCATAATAAATAGGGTAAAGAATGAGCGCAAAGTTCTTCCAGCGATAGCTTCCAAAACCTTCGCCTTATCTTTGTGCCATTCTTCAATTCAACCAGCTCCACTTCTTCGGCTTTCTTTATTTATTTTTATTTACTTTTGATTAATTTTGATATATTATCTCTTTTCCTACCTTTTTCTATACTTATTTCTCCCTAACCGTTATCATTTTCACTTTCTCATCTCGAAGTTAATATGCAATGTGCATCATTAAATAAAAACAAACTTTTACTCCCATTTTTGTTTCACCTACTGTAGAGCAAATTTGTTTGGATGGTAGAGATGCTCAGACACATGCATTGATAGCTTTGTCTATCAAATGTGTCATTATTCCTCACATTTGCTCTTGGTGAATAGCTAAGGATGCTTGGGATACACTTACCACATTGGTAGGCTAAGGATGCTTGGGATACACTTACCACATTGTACCAGGCTAGGAATGAGGCTCCTATTGCTTACCTTCAAAAACAATTGGAGAGTAACCACATGAATGAAGGTGATTCTATGGAAAGTTTTCTGACAAAGATCAAGGATTTGAAGGAACAATTGATTTTTGTAGATGAAGTCCTTTCTAACATTTCACTTGTGCAGACTGTTCTAAATGGTCTTCTTGACTCATATCAGAGTTTTGCTTCTACTCTTCATTTGATGGTGAAAGACAACAAAGGTGCTTTGGCCCACTCGATGAAGGAAGAGGAAGGCAAGGGCCCACGTAATCGAGAAGCTGATGCTGACGGGTTCATCAAAGTCAGAAGAAGAAGGAAAAGAAGCCCTAGGGCGACTTCTGAGTGAAACATCATGTCAGTTACCCCTCTAGCAATTTATATTGCAATCTGGAAAAGGAGATCAATGAGTTTGACTACCTAGGTGGGAACCTACTTGAGGTGGACACCAATGGCAAAGCCCTAGAGATCCTTGATAATAAAGAAACCTCCCAGGAGGGATACACTACAAACAAAGAAGATGGCTTTACCACTAGTAACGAAGATAACATGGATAGTGAAAGTTCCATCATCAGATCGACTATTCCGGAAACGGTGTCGAAAATGGTGCCCAAGTCTTCCCAGCAAGAGGCATCCCGCAAATGAAAACAACCTATGGGATTACCCTGGAAAAGCCCCCACAAGAGCCTATTGCTAATTCGGGATCCGATCCCAATGAAAAAGAAAGATGAATCCAAGATAAGAAAGGACAAAGCTCCCTCCCGCAAAGAGGGCTCAATACGACAATGATCATCATCTCGTTAAATGCTAGCATGCTAACCGACCCCTCAAGAGCGACCATCATTGGTCAATGGCTTCGCGACATTAGCCTAAACCCAGAATTTATATGTATTCAAGAGATTAAAATTGACGGAGAAGACCTCCAAAAACGTCTTAGGCAGGTCTCCTCGACCCATGTTTGGATTTCAACGGCGCACCAGCCGGGGTCCGGTGGAACGGTAATCAGTATTAATCAACTCTGGTTTGAAAAGTTTGAGAACTCCATTGAAGATGAAAGGCATCGATGGATTGCTGTTTCTTTTGGTGCTCCTCTTTGTTTTACTCTGGTTTCGTTGTACGCCTCTAACGGGGAATTAGAGAGACTGAACACTTGGGCCTCCTTGGACTCGCTCCCCCACAACGTGCTTATTTGTGGTGACTTCAACATGGTGGAGGACCTGATGGATAGATGGATGGGCAAGGGTAGGGTCATCGATAGTCGGGAGAAAGAAACGTGGGACAAAACCAAACTTCACTTGGATTTGGTCGAATTCAAAGACTTGAATGGCTTTTCCTGGTCAAATCTCCAAGCGGGCAAGGACCTGAGGAAAGCTATACTTTATAGATGCTACATCTCTCAGAGTTTTACTCATCAGTGGGGCCACCCATCCCTTGCGCAACACATCGACCTCACCACGTCTGATCACTACCCGATCGTTATCACTTTCCATCCTTCCATCAAGATCCATAAGGCTCCTTGGTTCCATGCCAGTGCGCCCACCTTCTCTCTCCCCTCCGTCCATCAAGAAATTGCTGATGTGTGGAAGGAGGCGTTTGCCTCGGCTTGTCCCCAGCCAAGTGCTGGAGAAGTGCGGTCGATAAGTCTCGACAGATCATGATTAGATCCAGGAAGATGCTCGAGACTATGGAGTGGGCTCGTAGGGAAGCTCTTTACCACAGACTCTAGAGGCTCGAGGAGGAAGTGAACAAAGGAGAATCTCAAGCCCAGAAAGGTCTTCGAAAAATCAGAGCGCTGTTGAGATCCGAGGAAGAAATACAAAGGAAAAATTTGCAAATTTTCTTCAAGGAGTGGTGGGCTGGAAAAGACGACAAACCCACCAAAGAGATCTGCCGTATCCTTAAAAGGAAACATAACAGAGAATGGATCCTCTTATTGCTAGACTTAAATGGCAATGTATGCAATACGGAAGAAGATAATTTTGGGATCATTGAAGGGCACTTCACGAGACTCCTAGGGACCTCGAACCCCCTCTCCCACCATAGAAGGGACTGTATGGCAGCCATATCTAGGGTTTCCCCCTACAGGATACCACTCATCCTTCGCTCCCTGCTACATGCCCCTATCTCTGAAGCAGAAATCATTGAGGTCATCGATGCCCTCCCTCCTGGTAAAAGCCCGAGACCCTACGGGCTCACTAATGAGTTCTTTAAATCCTTCAAGTTGGTGGTTGCCACCCCTCTTCGTCTCGTTTGGCAAGAGGCACTCAAGTTTGGCGCACTTCCTTCTTGTCTCAACAATGGTATTATCAAGTTAATACACAAAAAAGGGGAAAAGAACAAAATAGAGAACTGGCGTCCTATTACGATGCTCCAAACAGGATACAAGATCATCGCCAAAGTCATTGCCAACAGAATCTCTTGCCACTTGAGAGCGTGCCTAAGCGAGGACCAAAAAGGTTTCATCAAAGGCAGGTCAATTTTGGAAACCATTATAGATATTTGGAAGGCCTTGAATTTGCAAATGAGTCTAAAAAAGATGTGGTCTTCCTCAAGATCGACTTTGATAAAGCCTACGACAGGCTAGAATGGGACTATATTCTGCAGCCGCTCCAAGGTCTTGGATGTAGTAAGAAATTCACCAAGATGATCGCGGCCCTTCTCGGAAACGCATCAACCCAAATTAACATTAATGGAAAACTTTCGAAGGGGATCAAACTTAGAAGATCTATCAGACAAGGGTGCCCATTGGCTCCCCTTCTCGTTGCCATCACCACGGAGGGGCTTAGCAGGTTTGTGGCGCACTAGGTGGAAGCTGGTAATATCAAAGGCCTCCGCTTGCCTCACGACCACAGTCAGATCACCATGAGACTTTTTGCCGATAATATGAACGCATTTGATCACAATGATAGTACCCGCCTGGAGACATTCTGGAGGTGTCTTGCTACTTTTTGTGAAGCCTATGGATCCATAATCAACCACTCTAAGATCGCCTTTAGAGCTATTGTGGGGTCTCAACCCGGCCTTCTCATTGATCATGGCTGTCAAATCATTCCGCAAGGCCAAATTTTTCGGCTTCTTGGGATCCCCTTGGGGTTTGGCGTCTCTATGGAACAACCGTGGAACTGGGTGCTGGCCAAACTCGAAAACAAGCTTAACTATTGGAGAGGTATGCAAATCAATCTTGCTGGTCGTGCTATGGTTATCAACACGTTCCTCCTCTCTTCTACCATTTATTTCCTTTCTTGCTCGAGACCGAAAGAGCAAGATCTGTCAAACTGGATAGTATTTGTAGAAACTTCCTGTGGACATCAAGTTTTCGATCAATGGCATCCGGAGTGTGGAATCTTGGAACATTCAAAATTCCAAGAAGTTATGGAACAAAGGCTTCAAAAAATGGTAACATCTTTGGAAACAAGACACCAACTATTGGATCAACTTCGAGGGTATTCACCCTGTTAGTCGGCCGCCGGAGTGGGACAGATGTAACGGATTTTTTGAAACACGCGTGAAAAGTTGTTACGCGCATCTTGTAAAATCTTTATAAAGCAATGTAAAGGGTGTGGTCAGAAAAAGAAGAGGGGGGGACGTTTTCCTGGAATTGCCAGACTGGTCGTCTGAATGTTTGTGAGAACATTGTTTAACACTGTTGTGAAATCTTGAGTACTGTTGGTGTTGAATACGTTCCGCATCGTCTTTTCATACTCTAGTTCACCATAACGAGTGTTGAAGTAACGGATTGTGTGTATGATTACTGTCGTCGTGCTGCGTTGTTGTGTGTTCTTCAGTTGTTTAAGTACTCTAAGTCGTTTTGAGTAGCTATATTACTGTGTGAGTTTGAATAGGCAACTTGAAGCGTTGCGGTAGTGTGTTATGTTTGTTCTACTTGATTCATCGCATTTCGGTATTATTATCTGTTGACCCCGAATACGAGGAAGAACTAGTACCTTCAGTAAACGTGAACCTTTATCTGAAGATCACAGTAAAGTGTTGTGACGAATGAATCTGTCGGCTATAGTGTTCTCTCTGGGTGATTTACTACATACTGTTGAGTCTGTGTGAGTATGATATTCTACACCTAAGAACGTTGTGTAGAAGTTGGGCTAGTGTTGACTTGCACTAGTATAGTATTCTCGATAACTCTATTATTAATTGTGAGTATTGTCGTGGTAGAGATCGGACTACTGCTCTGTTCCAATAGCAGGTCAGTCTGAAGAAGTCGGCACCTAGGTACATAGAAATCGAGTATTGTCCATTTAATGCTAGTAACTGAGCTAAGACGCGTATTAGTGCTTTTGTTGTTGTGACGAAGATTTGGGAATTAAGTACACGGCCTCTGTCTAATAGACCCCTACCACTCCCAAGAACCCACTCAAGTCGGTTAAACGCTCTTCTGATAGTTAGAACGAAGCAATTTAACAAGTTTTACACTTAACACTTTCACACTTAACACTTGGTGCCGTCTGTGGGAAAGTGGCATCAAGATCATCATTCGTCTGTCAGGATCGAACATCAAGATTACCGTTCGTTTGTCGGAAGTAGGAACATACTCAGATTGTTGCAAACTGGAAACGTGATTATATAATTTTACCGATAGTAATACTACGCGATTAGTACAAAAGATGATACATGCCGGTTACTCGATCTGGTGAAACGTATCCCAAGAACCATCAGTTTGGAGTACTTAATGTACTAAAGACAACTCTGGGAGAAAAAGGTACAACTCGGTCTAACCCAGTTTTCGAGAAAGTCAAGAACGTTAGAATTGACTCCGGTCATATTCCGATGGAATGCGTTACACCTCTGGTACATTCCGGTGCTATTTCGACACAGTCTGTCGAAGATATAGTAATTCCAAAACCTACCAAGATGCAGTCGGAAACTAGTTTAACAATCTTGGATAAAGATTCAGATTTATCTACGATTAGAAGCACTCTAGTCAAAGAAATCGGCGAAAGCGAAAAAATACCGTATTCTGGCATAATTTCGGTTCATTCTGGTGATATTTCGGTAACAGAATCACAATTTTTCGGTGACGGTTTGGCATTTTCTACTGAATCCTCAGCCCAACCACCGCGCTTGGAAGCAAGTTCCCATACACTAGACATCAAGAAGGAAGGAAAGCTGTTCGAAACAGAGATTCGAAGCATATTAAGCAAGATCATCGCACCGAAAAGTGCACCATCCGACGATACGAATTCCGATAGTTCAAACATTCAGCCCCGAGATACAGAAGGAAGGTATAATACACTCACGATGAACGGGAAACAACAACAACAGCTATGTCCACCCAGGCCGCCTCCAACAGGAGTGACGTACACGAAATTCGGTGGATTGCCAGGAGATGATCTGGATGCTCACGTACGCACTTTCGAGATAAGCTACGCAGTTCTGAACCATCCACCGGATCAGGCCTATAAGGCTATTGTCTTTCAAGCAACACTGGTCAATGAAGCAGCTAGATGGCTTACAGAATATGATATTAATCACTTCGGCACCTATGAAGCAGTACGAGATGCTTTTTTGCAGCGATTCAGGCTAAAAAAGAATCCAGCCAATTTTTGACTATCTACAGAACAACAGACAGAAGGGATATCAAACCGTACAGGAGTATGCTACTCTCTTCAGAACGCACTTAAGGTAGCTACCACCGGCCCATGCTAACTTACCAGATGACGTTATCACTTAGTGGTTCATCAATGGCTTGACTCCACAACTTAAGCAAATCATGATCATAAGATGTGTCGGAGCTATGACACTCGATGCAATCATCACAATGGCTCTGCAACTGGAAAACAAAGTCGGCGGATTTACAGAAGATCTGGAGTGGTTAAAAACAAAAAAAAATGTTGTCGAAGATATGACCAGACAAGTATACTGCATCACATGCAAAAATTCAGGACATACTAGTGCCAATTGTGCACTTAATCAGACATTCCGCGCTATCTTCAACAGTGTCGGACACACCACCAAAAACTACGCATATAACGCTAGAGTACAGGGAACAGTGACTGTCAATGCAATTATCGAGGAACAAGGGCAGCCAGCCAACCACTATGTGCCTCCGCAAATGAGAAACAACCAGCAGCAAGGATATCGAAATTACAGAGGACAGAGGAATAACAACTATAATACAAACCGCTGGCAGAACGGACCACCATCGAAAAATCCCAATTTACCACCACCATGCTGCCATTTTTGTGGTGAATTTGGACATATTAGGAGATTTTGCAAGGATGCAGCTGAGTATGTTCAAAGGAAGAAGGAACGTCAAAATCCAATGGCCAACATGGTACAAATCACACCGGTGGAAACACAGGCTGCTGCAGTCCAGACCCGATCCGGTAAACAATTGCAGCTGGCAGCAGAAATATTTGAACCAAGGATACATGAACAACACAGAATGTACAACAAGGCTAGTCAATGGACCAGAGCAGAACCACCAGTCTTCCCAGAGCCTATTCCGGTAACCCAGCCCTCGTTAACAAAGGAAGGAACACAACAACGGGAGTCAGCAGCGGGAACATCATCAGCAGCAGACACATTACCAACAGTAGACACCTCCGCATCAGTAGAGGCATCAACTTCAACATCGGTGGAGCCTGTCAACCAATCTCAACAGGCCTGGGAAATCTTATCTAAGGCATCTATCACCTTGCCTCTGGGCCAACTACTAGCATTAGTACCTGGAATTCGACAACAGTTCCAACAACAGTTCAGTCCGGTGCCTTCTTGCATTCGAGTGACAGCAGCAGTTCAACCGGAACGTGATTCTACGGTTGATCACTCAGTTCCCTTGATTACAGTATGGTATAAGAATCATAAGATTACGTAGGTACTAATTGATGGAGGCTCTGGTGTTAACATTGCGACTGCGGCATTATGAAAAAGGTTAGGATGGACCGAAATCGAACTAGTTCAATTCTTTGTCAGAATGGCAGATCAATCAAGAGTCCATCCCTTAAGACTTGTGCAAAATGTACCCATCACTTTTTTACAAGGTACGACCTTTAAAATGACCTTTGTTATACTAGATCTGCCGGAATCCACTTTGGATTACAACCTTCTTTTCGGCCGACCTTGGCTGAAGCATGCGAAGGTAATACAGGACTGGTCTGCACAAGAGCTTACGTTTAAAGATGCCAATCGTAGATATGTGGTAAAACTAGATGCTATACAACCTTGCGAGCTACACGCTAGACCGTATTTTGCTGAACCAGTCCATATGCTAGATGGATTGTCAGATGATGAAGAAGAAGAGTTTCTAAAGAGTAACGCTGACTTAATTACCTTAGGGACTGTTGATCTACAGTCCATTGTAGATAATTGGAACGCTTCAGTCTGTACAGTAATACCCATCAAAGTTCAAAAGTCTAAGTTAGTCCAAGATGAAAGAATCCAATTGATAGTGTAGCTGGTTAAAATCAAACTCATCACCCAAAAATATGCATCAAAATTGCATTTTAGTGAGGATTTTCAAGAGATTGTGTAAAAGAAAAGTTAACTTAGTAATAGTTGAAGCATTAGTATTTTGAGTAAATGTCAATGAACATTAATAGAAGCTTAGTGGGTCAACACATCGACATTTGGTACCACATTAATGTTTAGTGGTTCAATGATGGTTTAGCTTCACTCCAAGAAAATTTTTGAGAATTTTGTACTGTTCTCTTAAAGATAGTCAAAATGCTTCAAGACCTTATTAACTTGAATTGATCTATGAAGAGTTAAAGGTTTGAATCTCATAGACTTTGAATCAAATCACTTTAAGTGTCTTGAAAGATTAAATTGGTTACACAGAGTTTTGATTCTTTCTTCTTGATTCTTGAACCTTTGGAATTGATTGCGATAAAGTATTGGACCCATTTCTCTAAAGGTTACGATTAATCAATTGGAAACGATTACTAAATTAAACATCATAGGTAGATGTTTTATGCAAATCTATTCAATCTTAGAAGATGTTCCTTGGATGTTCGATGAATCATTCATGCATTTTCTTTAAGCTAATTCTTATAGCAAACTACGATTAATGAATTTGGATTTCATTGTTCTCTAAAAGAGTGTAATCAATTCGGGCAAAGAAAATGTTAGGAGTTTTTCATAGTTTTGGAGATTCCAAAAATCTTAAATCTTTGAGAAAAGTAACTTGGATAAAAGAAACTAATCACATAGGATTCTACCTAGAACTTTAAAGCCCCATTAGACACAATACTTCTCTAATAAGGTAAAAGTTCAATAAATGTTGATTAAAAGTGGAACAAAGTAGCAGCATCTAAGTTAGATGTTATCTATCATCCTCGGATAGTTATTTAGGTAGTGATTTAGATAGAATAAAGAAAAACCATCTATTAAGGTTAGGGTTTTTGCATTTTTTCCAAGGCTTCCATTAAGCTTGCACTTCGTTTTCTTCATGGTCACCTTCTTCTGCACTAAAAATTTACACGCTTAGCATTGAATGTATGTGGCCTATTAGGAGCTACAAATTTAGATATAGGACCTTTGAGCTGAACCCTATACGTGTCTAAACTTGGTTTTTACAAATCAATATTTGATGTAGTCTAGATATGAGTAAATCTTGAGTGTCGTGGTCTTATTTTTTCACTATACAATGATCGTTTTGAGTATCCAAGCACATATTAAGGTGATAGAGAAGAAAGAGAGGGATATATACATACCATAAAAATTAGATTTTGGATCACCAAAGTCTTGAGACATTTGGATTGATTTGGGTGTCTACAACACTAGATTCTCCAA
>CM035425.1:41704295-41774295 GCA_020310875.1 Ceratopteris richardii
CAAAGATATGAGTCAAAAATTGAGGAAGATTATTGCACGAAAAGAAAAACATTTTGTGAAAGAAGGATTGATTGAACAAGATGAGAAAATTAGTGGTTTGTTTGATTGCTTTTCATGTTCTGATATAGTGGAAAGCATTGAAACATTTCTAGTAAAAGAGAACTCCTATGATCGGTTTTTGAATGTATATTCACTTGAGGCATATGTGACTATATCTGAGTACTTTGAGTCTCTAATTGAGAAAGAGAAGATAGAGTTTGAGCCTCAAGTTGAAACAAAATACAAGAATGTTGATAGGAAAGTTAAACCTGTAGCACAACCTTTACCTTAAGAAAGTCAAAACATTGTGAATGAAGCAAGTGATGATCCCAGTCTGAGAGATGTTAAGCGAATTGGTCATATCTTTACTGATGAAACCATAGAAAAATTAAAGATTGGATGTGAAAACTTTCTATTTCCACAAGAGAAGGAGAAATGTGAATGTATGATTAGAAAGCACGGCAAAGCATTTTCATTTGATCCTGGAGAAAAATGTTGGGTAAATCCAAAGGTGGCAGCTCCGATGGTGCTTTTCTCCATTTCTCATGTCCCTTGGAATTTACGAGCTATACCAGATCCAAAAGCTCAGCTTGAAGAATCAGTAGCTGATGAAGTGTATGAAGAATATGGTCTAAGTTCATCTTTTGAAGAAAATGAACAAGAATTCATGGAGATGAATGCAGAATTTTATGATGGCATTGCAAATAAAGAAATTGAGTTTCCTTCAAACTATATGCATAGTTTTAGAAGGAGTTCAAATTGTGATGAGTCTGACCTCAATATGCATGATTCTAGTGACACTGAAGATGAAAGCTTTCTTGATTATGAAGATATGGATTCCCTTTGTGTTGAAGGAGAACTAATTTGGGATCATGACAAAGATAGTGATGCAGAGTTCTTGGATAGATTGGAAGTAGAAGCACACCTCATAATCTCTCAAACTCGAGCAGAAGGAAACGGTCTCACTAAAGATTGCAAAGATGAATATGGATCATTTTCTAAACTGGGTGAACACTTCCATTTGAAGTGGGATCCAAATGAATCAATTTAACAAACCCATTCTAATAAAGATGGGAATATAAAAGAAGATGACAAGAAGGATGAAAGTCCTTCAAATGATTTCAAACATGAAATAGAAGAAAATGCATGTTTGCAAGAAACTTTTGATAATGAGACAAACATGTTAGACAAGCAAAAGGTGGCTTGTGTATAAATCTACCATATTTATAAATGTTATGTTGATAGATGCGATTCAAAGATGGCTCGTTTTTAAACAAAGCTTCTTTGGGGAGCATTTATTTGTGAAAATATAATGGAAGGGAATTTCTTGAATTTACAAGAAATTCAAAAAGTGACTTTTGTAAATATAAGTATGTAAATACTTAATAATTATATTTTGATTTTTTGAGATGGATTAAAGTAAATATAAAAATAATAAATAAATAAATAGATATATAAATGCATAAATAAATAAATACATAAATGAAATAAATAAATAAATACAAAATAAAATATAAATATATAAATATATAAATAAAATATATATATATATATATAAATAAATAAGTAAATACATAAATATATAAATAAATAAATAAATACGTGAATAAATAAATAAATATACAAATAAGTAGAAGAACTAACTGCATCTAGTATTCAAGTAGATGATTTTTTTTCAAATAATCTTTTTGAATATGATGCTACTGATGTGTTTTCTGAGTTCATGAGTACAGGTGAAGATTTGGAGCCTATTGCAAATCAGGAATTTGAATGGATTGTAAGAAGAGCAACAATTTTTGAATCGTCTATACATACTGTGAAGTGTTATCATGGATTGCATGTGTACATATGAATATTTTGATTCGATATTTCTTATCATGTGCTCAGTGTTTGAATGCAGGAGAAGATCGAAGGAAGGTGATCGAGATTAAAGAAGAGTTCAAAAAAGCTTTGTCTTTTTTATAGTTCTCCTGTTAACCAAAATCTTTTTATCACCCATTTTGAGATGCATTGCACACCAAATATGCATGTACAAATGTGTAGAAAGAACGTCTTTTAAAAGCAATAGAAGCATGTCTATCTGCACATTAGATAAATAGGTAAACATCATTGAAAAGTTAATAAATCATGAGAGTGTAGTTCTGAGTAAGGAAGAGAGATTGCATCTGTGAGAGAGTGGAATTGTGAGTATTGAGAGTTTCCTTGCTTAGATACCATAAACCCTCAATTTTTCACACCATTTTGTTTCCCTTCATGCACCTAGAGTACGCATGTTTGAAAATGTAAATGCACATGTGCTTTCAAATTGATAGATGCACATCCAATTGCACGCTAAATAATTTGTAAATACATCAAGAAAATATGAGCTTTAGAATGAGTGAGGAGCCTCGTCATCCAATGCTAATTACCTCTCTTATTGTGCCATTATGTTTTTGATGCACTTAGAGTATGCATGTACAGGGCCCACTACATGACCATGCATAGACACAATGATTTGTATGCCCATGCACTTGATTCTTTTCACCCTACTTGAGTTTTAAAATGACTTGCAGATACAAGGGTCGATAGTGGTGTTGGAAAACAATGTCCCAATGACAAAATGGTCTAGCATCCAACTCCTTGTATACATTATACAAGTTGCTCTTCAAAATCTACGGGCGGTCACAGGGATTATAGCTACGGGTTTAGTACTTTGTACAACAAAAGCGACAGGCGCCTTGGATACAAGAATCACCTTTCAAAGAACCCACCAGGATTCAAATCCCTTGCGACGCAGCGGTGTGCGTGAATATTTTTTGTCATGTTATCATGCTTTTCATAATAGCTAAACGGCGCCAAAAATGGACAGCGGACGGAGTTGGTTTTTCGCAACATGTTTTTGCTTTTGGAGAAGTGCGATCGCATAGCTTTATGTGCTTTATTGTGCTTTTCAAGATACAAAAAATAGTATAAAAGAAGTACTTTGGGTCACTTATAATCATCCTTCACCTAGGATCAACACAAGCTTTCTAGAGCTTGGACCTCAGTAGAGGTGGTGTTTCTTCTAGCACATGGGGCAGCCATGGTGCTAACTTGAAGCATGTTGAGGAGCAGCTATGGAGTTCTTCTTGGTGATTCTTCTTGGAGAAGATGAAGGGTGTGCTCACACTCTACCTCATGGAGAGGAGGTCATCTCTTGTTCATGGCAAGAAGACTTGGTCATTAGCAGCTTGATGGTGAGGATCGCCCATCTACAGGATGTATTTGAAGATTGTCTTCTACAGGAAGATATTAGGTTGAAGATTGTCTTCTACAAGAAGCTGTCTGGCTACTTCAAAGACATTGGATGGGACCATCTACATGGCGTATTTGAAGATCATCTTCTACAAGAAGATGTTAGGTTGAAGATTGTCTTCTACAAGAAGATATCTGGCTACTTCAAAGACATTAGATGGAGTTTAACATAAGATTCACATCTTATGTTAAAGTATTCAGGTACATATTCTCTTTATGCACACAGGTACTACTTGAAGTTTATGGAGGCTGTGGCGTTCATATCAGGAGGAGTCCTATTTGGCATAGGTACAAGAGAAACAGTACGTATATGCTTTGTGCATATTTTATGAGGTGTTTGAGAAGGTGTGTTCACATGAGTTTGAAGATTTCCGTTCACACTGATCCTTCCTCTTTCAGTCACTCATATTCACTCTTCTATAACCTATAAGGTCACACATCTCATGTATATTCAGATTACTGCCCATACATCTGAATATGTTTGTTACATTGTACATTCACTCATTCATCTATTTCTCATCACATAGAATGGTTGAGAATTTTGCTCCCACATTGTACATTGAACATTGGTATATATGATACTATGAGTAAGCGATGGCTTACGTAACACCTTACACATGTTGTCTATTCTTTCTCTATCTTTATCTCATCATTTGTATGATTAAGTTGTGGTATGTTCATGTTTTGTCAATATGGAAGATTGCTAGAATTAATGTTGTATATATACTGGACCTATGGAACCATGGACCTGTGACATGAGCCTAAGGGCCTACCTCACTTCCAACAAGTGGTGTGTCCGGAGGCCACACAGATTTGGAGGGGGTGGATGTCATGGAGATCCTACTCCATTTGCGACAATAAGATGTTGATTCAAAGAACTTAATTCATGGAAGCGCTTAGTGCATTTAAGGAGTGAACGAGAATACTTGGTGTGGTTTGGCTTGAGAAAGTGAAGTTTTTGAACGAAAGATAAGGAGCTTAGACATGTGGTGGCTTGCATGGGCTAAAGTTATTTGCTATAATTTTATTTCGCTCTTTATAGAATTTCTTAGCAAATGGGTTTACAAGACCATACGAAATGGTAGAATTATATTTGTTCCGAGCTAAGAATGGTAGGTTACTGCTCTAGAAGAAAATGTGTCACTTCATGGAAAAAGATACCAAAAGCGAGTTGTGCACACTCGGGAGGCAGATTTCAGGGAGGCATCTGGCAGTTTGTGAGGAGGATGGCCATCACAAGGGAATCCATCGGATGGGACAGGATCTCTCTCGCAGAGGTAGGAGACAAGAGCTCTCTCGTGGAGGTCTGAGGGAGGGTACAAGACTCAAATTTTAGATATAGTTCTGCCATATCTCCTCGATGTGCTATGGGATTCAGGCCATATTCATGGAGCGCTAAAAACAGAGAGAAGCACATGATGGAGGGGGACAACAATCGTGTGGACAGGAGGGATATATGATTTCAGAGGAGTCCCTCAGTTTTTGATTGCTCCAAACAATTGTTGTAATCGAGGGTTTTCCTTGCGAGGAGTTCTTTCCGAAAGGGATTATGATGTTGAATTGGTGGTGCTGGTAGAAGGAGAAAGGACTCATGCCGACACACGTATCTGAGGAGGATGGGAGGTCAATATAGTGATAGATCTGATGGCTTTGCACATAAAATCTGAGCGGATGATTCATCTCTTCTATACTTGCTGAAGCTGAGTTATGTGCACTCACATGCCGAGTCAACCTAATAGACACCAATATGGCACATGCAAACATCGTTTTGATGAACCATATGATACCTGTGCTTGAGGTTGCTTGTGAGAAGAGGACAGAAGGTTTTGATATGATTGGGATTAATTTTTGAAGACTTCGTGATTGCTGAATGTGAAGGAAAACAACCAACATTTCTCTATTACTCTGACTACATGAGACCTCAAAGCTCTGTGCAAAATCAATAACACTCTGATGAGTTCAAAGATAACAGTGCGTACGTTTGATGATGATGATGTGTAAGTTCATGAATTTGGAGTTTGCATTTGAAATATAGTTATTTGTTTTTTTATTTATTTTACGGCGTTCGAGTCATGATGATGATAGCTTGGATGAGAAGCGCATACTCTATGTTGAATATCTAAATCTTTGACGATGTCAGTTCAGTTTAGAAATGAAGACATATGACAAATTCTCTAACTCTAATTATCAAAATATGGTTTTGATTGCTAGTTTTCTTTTAGGAGAAAAATTTTAAGAATACTGATGGCATAACTTGGTGAAATCTGAATGCATCTGCGTTATGGTACGGTTGCCATGCGTTCTTTGATCGTTAATTCTGAATATTATACCTTAAAGTTTTAGCTGGAGATAAAAAGTTGAATGGAAAGAGTTTAAGTTTTGTTTGATAGAATAAAAGAAAAGTATGTTCTACACAGAAGGTTTATTAGAGTTTTTTCTCCTTTAACTTCTATTTGTTGTGATGTGTCATGAACTTCGTGATTAAGAGTCTATACTTTAAACGATGTTTCAAAGATCACTCATCGCTTGATGAATCTTGAAAATGATATTATGTTTTCCTAGAAAATTGCACTGTTCGTTCGTCATATGTAGAAAGCACAGCAAAGTGGCAACATAATTATATGTGTAAATCACTTACACGTAATCATCAGATCCCTAAGCGTAGCCTTCAAACTATGGAATCTATGCATTGACGTTGTTATGAACAACACATAAGATATTGACTTGCTTTTGAACTTTTCTCAAACATGTAATTTCTTTGATTGAATGAAACATGTAATTTCTTTGATTGAATGATGATAAGGTAAGCTTCAAATATATATGATGAGTTGTTTTGCAATTTGCACGACTAACAACATTGCATTCTCACTAACAATTTGAAATGAGCGGTCGGATTTAGATAGCATTAATTCATTTGGTTATCAATTTATAGAATCAAGGTAATAGAGAAGTTTATAGAATCAAGGTAATAGAGAAGGAGACCTCCAAAAAGCTAAGAAACTCTACACCAAAGGACTTATCATTGGAAGCACCTTTGGTGCGAACATGAAGAAACGGGAAAATATTTGAGGAAATTCATTAGAGCCATAGAGTGGACTATGTCGACTAGTGAATCTTAAAACGGAGGCTCCATGTCTGGGGGGGACTCAGAGAGTTCTCTCCTTATTCGCAAGGAAGTTACTCATCCCAAAGCTGTCAGATGAAAAGATGGAAACACGGTTGAAGATGTACCAATAGTTAATCTAATACTACACTTAAGAGATAGCGGAGATCGACTCGATCCTAGATCACACCTGATCTTAAGTTCTAGGACCCCCTCATGGAATGTATGAAAGTGATCCTCATGGAATGTACGAAAGCTTGTCTATCGCGGAGGTCTGACTTTTCCCCTAGGGAGTACATCAATGAATTCAATGATTTCTTCTTCCAAGATAGGAGCATCAAGCAGATTACAAAGGTTGTGTGGGATCCTATGAAACAATACCCTAGAGAAGGCTGCCATGCAATCCAATCTATGGTGTGAGAGGGGGATCCGAATCCCCATACGTATCGTAAAGTGCTCTTCAATGATTCTGAAATTTTCTTCTTCTCTATTGCATACATCGCCATTTGAGTCTAGCAATAGGGGGGATTGATTCTCTATTTTGCTTCCTTTTAAGGATGTTGCAAATCTCTTTGGCAGGTTTGTCGGCTTTGCCAGCCCACCACTCCTTAAAGAATATTTGCCAATTTTTCCTTTGTATTTCTTCCTCGTATCTCAGCAATGCTTTGATCTTTTGAAGGTCCTTCTCGGATTATGCTTTTCCTTTGTTCACTTCCTCCTCAAGTCTCTTGAGTCTTTGATATAGAGCTTCTCTACGTGCCCGCCGAACACACTAGAGCATCTTCCTAGTTCTGATCATGATCAACCATGACTTTTCGACCATGCATCTCCAACTCTTGGCTGGGATGAACAGGAGACGAACACCTCCTTCCACACTTCAGCAATTTCTTGATGGATGAAGGGGAGAGAGAAGGAAGTCCAGCATGTGTGAAACCAAGGTGTCTTATGGGTTTTGGTGGGAGGTTGGAAAGCGATAATGATCAGGTAGTGATCAGAGATGGCCAGGTCAGTGCGTTGTGAGAGGGAAGGATGACCCCACTGATAAATAATGTTCTCAGCAATGTAGCTTCTATCTAGTCTAGCTTTCCTCAAGTCCTCACGCACTTGGAAATTTGAGCACGAAAAAGCCTTTCGAGTCTTTGAATTCGACCAGATCCAAGTGTAGTTTGCTTTTGTCCAAAGTATCTTTCTGATGATAGTCAATGACTCAACCCTTGTTATTCCATCTGTCCATAGGGTCCTCCACCATGTTGAAGTGACCACAGATAAGTACATTGTAGGGGAACGAGTCCAAGGAGGCCTAGGAATCTAGTCTCTCTAGCTCCCCATTTGGGGTGTACAAAAAAACTAATGTAAATCAAAAGGGGGCACCAAAGGAAGTGACAATCCATCGATGGATCTAATCTTCAATGGAGTTCTCAAGCTTCTCAATACCCCTAGAAGTACAACGTCGACATAGAGACATTGGTCCGAGAGACCTATCTAAGTCATTTTTGGAGGTCTGCTCCATCAATTTTAGTCTCTTGAATACAGATAAATTCAGGGTTTAGGCTAAAGCCATAGACCAATGTTGGTTGCCCTTGAGGGGGTTAGTTAGCCCCATAGCATTTAACGAGATGATGATAATTGTCGTAATTTACCCCCTTTGTGGGAAGGGTTATTATGCTTTCTCCTCTTGGATTTTTCTTTCTTTTTTGCTGGGAGGGGATCCCACTTAGTAACTTGTTTTTCCATGGTAACTCAATAGGTCGTTTTCACTTGCAGGAAGTCTCGCAATGAAATGAAGAGAAGACGGTATCTGGAATAGTCGATCCAATGCTCGAACTTTCACTATCCGTGTTGTCTTTATTACTAGTGGTAAAGGTGACTTCTTTGCTTGTAGTGTAGCCCTCATGATTGGTTTCTTTGTTTCTAGGGATCTCTACGGCTTTGTTGCTGGTGTCCACCTCAAACTCGTTCCTATTTGGGTAATCGAACTCATTAATCTCCTTTTCCAGATTGCAATACAAGTTGTTTGGGGGGCATCTGGAGTATGGCTTCTCTCAGCAGTCACCCTAGGATTTCTTTTCCTTCTTCCTTTGATTTCCCTGAAGCCGTGCGAGTCAGTTTTTGGGTTTTGGGAGTCCTTAACTTCCTCTTGTTCACAAGGGGATTCAGGGTCCCATTGTTGTCTTGAGTTTTTTTGGATGCTTCTTGAATTTGTTTGCTTTTTTGTCTCAAGAGGCACTGTTTGATCCTGCGGCCTTGTGGGCCACAATGAAAACACGTGTTAGGTAGATTTTTGTCGTTAATGCCTTGTTTCTAGACATCTCCATCACCGAAGTGCACTTTGATCTTTGAAGAAAGCGGCGTGCTGAGGTCAGCCTCGAAGCAGATTTGAGGGTGCCAGTACCGAGCATTGAAAGAATGCCTTGCACCTTCTTAAATAAAACTGCCAACATCCTCCCGTGAAGTCAATGGCTTGCGGATTGGAGAAATGATGTCCCACACGAAGTTGTACAAGAAGTAGAGCAGGTTAGTGAGCTTGACCTAGAGAGGGTAGTAGAGACATTTTCGATTTGTCGGGAATAAAATCGGGGGACCATCTGAATAGACACAGGGTTGCCTGTCGGAGTTGCTAGGTTCCGACACTCAGGGCTTGGAATGCCATATCTTCTTACTCAAATACTAGCAACATATGACTAGCTAGTAGGAACCGACACTTGCTAACAATCAGCCCACAAGGGAACTAGTCTTTTCAAAGCCACTGGTACACAGTTTCGAGCGGCGGCTGAAGACCCTCAAAGGCCCTAGGAGCGACAGGATTCCATCTCTACTAAGAGAGACGAATGGAGGTTCAAGACCCTCAAAGGCCCTAGGAGCGACATAAGAACCCCCCTCCAAAATAGGAGTGAAGTTACCAATCATCCCCAGGGTCAGGGCTAGGTTGCTTATCACGAGGAGGGGGACACCGAAGCCATGCCAAGGACCCGGAATCATGCTCCAAAGATAAGCTTTCGCAATCCCAGAGATTGATCTTTGTCTCTGACTAGCTCGAAAGTGATCGACAGCAACACTTGAAACTCCCGAGCCGTTACTGACGAAATTGCACCGCACCCAAAGCACCTTACTGTCTCCAAAGAAAGAGGCTGCCGAGAAGCAATCAAAGCACCAAGGCCATCACAAAGGCCCCAAAGCTCACCAATCTCACAATGTTTTTCCTCAAACTCCTACCCTCTTCCTTCACAACCCCCTTTTTTTATTTTGTTTTGTTTTTTTTTATTTTTCTTTTCTCTTCCTTTTTTTTCTCTTTTTTATAACCCTCCAAACACGAGCCAAAATGAACACTTGCGTTGAACGGACGGGCCCACACGAGGAAAAGCTTGTCTATCACGGAGGTCTGGCTATCACGGTGTGAAATTTTCTACCGCGGAAGAACATTTCGTGTGCAGCGGGGAGCTTAGACTCCCGTGCCACCCCGCCTTTTCTGTCTGTCGACTTTGAATAAGGTCGCCCTCAGCTTGCGCACATGGTTTCTTGCGCACATGGTTTCTGCTTCAATTCTATGAGAAATTTACGGCCTGAGGTTTCTGCCAGTTCGGCATCCAATCATCGCCGTGCGCAGTCCTGGTTATGATCTGCTTATGCACCCGTGACCCGACTAGTGGACCACTGTTTCATTACGAGAAGTCCGAAATTGAATGCTGCAGACAAGGTGACGTTGGTCAATGCCTTCTTTATTTCCTACTCCTCGCCTCTAGGAGAGATAGACAAAGAATTGAAGAAGATGCAAAAGGATTTGTAGGAACTTTCTACATACGGCTGCTCGTCGAGGCTATGGAATGCCATCAGGGGTGAGACTCTCTGGAAGATTTGGAGGGAGCGATGTGCTCTCAATTTTGGCCAAACTCCTAAGGAATGGTCGATCGAGAAATCTTTGTTTTTTCTGGGTAAAAGAATCTCCCGAGATAAGAGATCTCCACCGTTTAGACATCAGTGTATTTATCTCCTTGAAAACAACAAGTTGAAACCCAAATGGGTCCCACATGAGGGTGATGATGAGTTTATCCGCCTCATTTGTAATGCCCTCTAGGCTGCCATACTCCTCCCCTGCTTTGTGGCACTTGGGGGGTCCCATGGGCACTAGTGCCATCCACTTGTAATTTTTCTTCTTTATTTTAATTAAAGTCCGGGAGATTAGGCTAAGTCCGAACTTCCTTTTATTAAAAAAAAAACTTTCTACATACGGCCCCACATGGACTATGACGACTAGTGAATCTTAAAACGGATGAATCTTAAAACGGACTAGTGACTGAGAGAATTGTCTCCTTATTGAGGTTCCTCATCCCAAAGCTGTGAGATGAAAAAATGGAAACACGGTTGAAGATGTACCAATAGTTAATCCAACACCACACTTCTATCAAGATCTTAAGAGATAGTGGAGATTGACTTGGTCCTAGATCAGATCGGATCTTAAGTTCTAAGACCCCCTCATGGAATGTACGAAAGTGATCCTCTCTTAGAAAATCATCCACAAGGGATCCGGACCAACATTAAGTGATTAAAATATGTGGTGCTATGTCTTGGTGTATAAGATCCCATCAGGTTGTGAAGGCTGCCATGCAATCCCATCTATGGTGTGAGAGGGGGATCCAAATCCCCATACGTATCGTAAAGTGCTCTTCAATGATTCTGAAATTTTCTTCTTCTCTATTGCATACATTGCCATTTGAGTCTAGCAATAGGGGGGATTGATTCTCTATTTTGTTTCCTTTTAAGGATGTTGCAAATCTCTTTGGCAGGTTTGTCGGCTTTGCCAGCCCACCACTCCTTAAAGAATATTTGCCAATTTTTCCTTTGTATTTCTTCCTCGTATCTCAGCAATGCTTTGATCTTTTGAAGGTCCTTCTCGGATTATGCTTTTCCTTTGTTCACTTCCTCCTCAAGTCTCTTGAGTCTTTGATATAGAGCTTCTCTACGTGCCCGCCGAACACACTAGAGCATCTTCCTAGTTCTGATCATGATCAACCATGACTTTTCGACCATGCATCTCCAACTCTTGGCTGGGATGAACAGGAGCCGAACACCTCCTTCCACACTTCAGCAATTTCTTGATGGATGAAGGGGAGAGAGAAGGAAGTCCAGCATGTGTGAAACCAAGGTGTATTATGGGTTTTGGTGAGAGGTTGGAAAGCGATAATGATCAGGTAGTGATCAGAGATGGCCAGGTCAGTGCCTTGTGAGAGGGAAGGATGACCCCACTGATAAATAATGTTCTCAGCAATGTAGCTTCTATCTAGTCTAGCTTTCCTCAAGTCCTCACCCACTTGGAAATTTGAGCACGAAAAAGCCTTTCGAGTCTTTGAATTCGACCAGATCCAAGTGTAGTTTGCTTTTGTTCCAAGTTTCTTTCTCATGATAGTCAATGACTCAACCCTTGTTATTCCATCTGTCCATAGGGTCCTCCACCATGTTGAAGTGACCACAGATAAGTACATTGTAGGGGAACGAGTCCAAGGAGGCCTAGGAATCTAGTCTCTCTAGCTCCCCGTTTGGGGTGTACAAAAAAACTAATGTAAATCGAAAGGGGGCACCAAAGGAAGTGACAATCGATCGATGGATCTAATCTTCAATGGAGTTCTCAAGCTTCTCAATACCCCTAGAAGTACGGCGTCGACATAGAGACATCGGTCCGAGAGACCTATCTAAGTCATTTTTGGAGGTCTGCTCCATCAATTTTAGTCTCTTGAATACAGATAAATTCAGGGTTTAGGCTAAAGCCATAGACCAATGATGGTTGCCCTTGAGGGGGTTAGTTAGCCCCATAGCATTTAACGAGATGATGATAATTGTCGTAATTTACCCCCTTTGTGGGAAGGGTTATTATGCTTTCTCCTCTTGGATTTTTCTTTCTTTTTTGCTGGGAGGGGATCCCACTTAGTAACTTGTTTTTCCGTGGTAACTCAATACGTCGTTTTCACTTGCAGGAAGTCTCGCAATGAAATGAAGAGAAGACGGTATCTGGAATAGTCGATCCAATGCTGGAACTTTCACTATCCATGTTGTCTTCATTACTAGTGGTAAAGGTGACTTCTTTGCCTGTAGTGTAGCCCTCATGATTGGTTTCTTTGTTTCTAGGGATCTCTACGGCTTTGTTGCTGGTGTCCACCTCAAACTCGTTCCTATTTGGGTAATCGAACTCATTAATCTCCTTTTCCAGATTGCAATACAAGTTGTTTGGGTGGCATCTGGAGTATGGCTTCTCTCAGTAGTCACCCTAGGATTTCTTTTCCTTCTTCCTTTGATTTCCCTGAAGCCGTGCGAGTCAGTTTTTGGGTTTTGGGAGTCCTTAACTTCCTCTTGTTCACAAGGGGATTCAGGGTCCCATTGTTGTCTTGAGTTTTTTTGGATGCTTCTTGAATTTGTTTGCTTTTTTGTCTCAAGAGGCACTGTTTGATCCTGCGGCCTTGTGGGCCACAATGAAAACACGTGTTAGGTAGATTTTTATCGTTAATGCCTTGTTTCTAGACATCTCCATCACTGAAGTGCACTTTGATCTTTGAAGAAAGCGGCGTGCTGAGGTCAGCCTCGAAGCAGATTTGAGGGTGCCAGTACCGAGCATTGAAAGAATGCCTTGCACCTTCTTAAATAGAACTGCCAACATCCTCCCGTGAAGCCAATGGCTTGCAGATTGGAGAAATGATGTCCCACACGAAGTTGTACAAGAAGTAGAGCAGGTTAGTGAGCTTGACCTAGAGAGGGTAGTAGAGACATTTTCGATTTGTCGGGAATAAAATCGGGGGACCATCTGAATAGACACAGGGTTGCCTGTCGGAGTTGCTAGGTTCCGACACTCAGGGCTTGGAATGCCATATCTTCTTTCTCAAATACTAGCAACATATGACTAGCTAGTAGGAACCGACACTTGCTAACAATCAGCCCACAAGGGAACTAGTCTTTTCGAAGCCACTGGCACACAGTTTCGAGCGGCGGCTCAAGACCCTCAAAGGCCCTAGGAGCGACAGGATTCCATCTCTACTAAGAGAGACGAATGGAGGTTGAAGACCCTCAAAGGCCCTAGGAGCGACATAAGAACCCCCCTCCAAAATAGGAGTGAAGTTACCAATCATCCCCAGGGTCAGGGCTAGGTTGCTTATCACGAGGAGGGGGACACCGAAGCCATGCCAAGGACCCCGAATCATGCTCCAAAGATAAACTTTCGCAATCCCAGAGATTGATCTTTGTCTCTGACTAGCTCAAAAGTGATCGACAGCAACACTTGAAATTCCCGAGCCGTTACTGACGAAATTGCACCGCACCCAAAGCACCTTACTGTCTCCAAAGAAACGGGCTGCCGAGAAGCAATCAAAGCACCAAGGCCATCAGAAAGGCCCCAAAGCTCACCAATCTCACAATGTTTTTCCTCAAACTCCTACCCTCTTCCTTCACAACCCTCTTTTTTTGTTTTGTTTTTTTTTTTTTTTTTTTTCTTTTCTCTTCCTTTTTTTTCTCTTTTTTATAACCCTCCAAACACGAGCCAAAATGAACACTTGCGTTGAAAGAAGCAACCGATAGAGAAACTCTTCACGAGTTCGATCAAACAAAAAGGAGATTCACTTACAGTGGCAAACCGAGCACGAGTTTGAAGGTCGCAAGGAACATATAGTGAGGTCCAGAGAGAAAAAAGGAGCTGATAGATGGACGGGCCCACGCGAGGAAAAGCTTGTCTATCACGGAGGTTCTACCGCGGAAGAACATTTCGTGTGCAGCGGAGAGCTTAGACTCCCGTGCGCACATGGTTTCTTACGCACATGGTTTTTTTTTTTTAAATAAAAGAAGTTCGGCCTTAGCCTAATCTTCCGGATTTTAATTATAATAAAGAGAAAAAGTTACAAGTGAATGGGACTAGTGCCCATGGGACCCCCCAAATCCCACAATGCAGGGGAGGAGTATAGCAAGCTACAAGGCATTACAAATGAGGCGGATAAAATTATCATCACCCTCATGTGGGACCCATTTGGGTTTCAACTTGTTGTTTTCGAGGAGATAAATACAGTGATGTCTAAACGGTGGCGATCTCTTGACTCGGGAGATTCTTTTACCTAGGAGAAACAAGGATTTCTCGATCGACCATTCCTTAGGAGTTTGGCCAAAATTGACAGCACAACGCTCCCTCCAAATCTTCCAGAGAGCCTCACCTCTGATGGCATTCCACAGCCTCGATGAGCAGCCGATCGCCTCACCCAACATCACATGTTGCCAGTTGATTTGACTCGTGAGTCTCAATACCCGTGTCACGTGATGCCAGATAACACGGGACTTGGGGCAGTCGAAGAACAGGTGAGCGAAATCTTCAATGCACCGATGGCAACGCTTGCACCATGGCGGCACACCACAGATTTTGTTAGCCCTTGCATTGGTCCAGATACCTTTATGCAAGATCTGCCATGTAATAAAGTAAGTCTATGATCCAAGGGTCTGGCCGGTTCAGACAGATCTGAAATCGGACACCGTTTGGTCATCCGTGTGTATGACCAAAGATCTCGAGTTTAGACTTACTAGGAGGTCTTGTGCTCTTGTGAACAAGTGATCCACTTAGCTTAGTGGTTAAGTCTCAAGGATGTGAAGGACGAGGTCTTGGGTTCAATCCCCATGAGGTACATGGGAAGAGTATTTTTCCCAAAGAGCTCTAGAACCTTCTAGAAGCATCCACTGGACACTTGGCGCACATGTAGTTACATGGCTGACACTTGGATGATTACTATCCACCTGCCCAAGAAGGCAGTCCCCTGGAGAGAGCTATATATAGAGGCATTTGGTTGGGAGGAGAGTCATCTCTCTAGCATGTGGTGGTCGTAATCCTTGTTCTCTTGCATTGGTATCAGAGCCAAGCTCTCATGGTGACCTTGGAGTGGGCTTCATCATTTCTCTCTCCATAGCTTCTTGCTCGTCAATCTCTGCTCGCGTCTATTTCGAAACATCCTCCCAAATCGACGTAATCTTGGCGGGCTACCTGGAGGAGGAAGTTACAAAAGGCAAAATCAAGTCTTATCTCCAGCAGTTTGCGCACGGGATTTGATCCCGTGACCTCACATAAGTGACTACCTCTCTCTTATCCAAGAGAACACACATCTCGTGTGGGCACCTTACACAGGAGAAACATTTAGAGCTGTGATTCACGCAGTACGAGCTTTTCAATCTGCATACGATGGCGCACAGGACCCGAGCACGCGACCATCAGTTGGACAAGGTATAGTGATTGTAGACAGCGCGCGAATTTGATCCGTGACGCTCAAGATGGCAGAGAACTCCTATATCCAAAGGAGCCAACAGCGTTCACGCGATAAGTCATGTAGATATTTCTACTGCTGTAGAAATTCGTACAGTACCAAGAAAAAAGGACGTGCAGCTGGCATGGATATTCTTCTATCCACTGTAGAGAGCCTGCGTCGAGGTTGAGATCTATGGAGACTTTTATCTTCATCACTTTGTTTGTACGCTCTTGCTGAGATGCGTGGAAATTCCATTGCTGTAGCACTTATTCATCGTTGTCGAAGTACTCCTCCCCGCGACGTGCTTCCCTTATCCAAGAAGGCGACAGCGTATGGTAATTTAAAAGTCGAGCTAAACATCCAGATCTTGTGACGCTGCTGTTCTTCTAACATCAAAACAGAAGAATCGAAGCTATGACTTCTACGTAGGCAAACGGCTATTCACACGATATAAAAGAATGGAGTCTTCAGTAGGTCGCTGCCCGGGTATTGAACCATCGACCTCTGATGAAGCAAGACTTACTCTAAACCACGAAGTCTCTAGCTATTCCACAATGGAAGCTGGGATTTTAATTTGGACACCTACAGAGAGATGCATATTGCAGTAACCACGAGGATAGGTTGACATACGAGCTTTCTCAGCTGACGCATATCTTTATATGACGTTTGCGCTGTGGAAGTCTACAATGGAGAAAGCAAAAGAAGATTTCTTCTCTGACAAAAGAAGCTCATGTCGACGCTAACTCCTGGGAATTGAACTCCACACCTGCGCATAGAGAAGTCATTGTGATATTCAACTAGGCATCTTTTTTATTTCCGATCAAGGCATCCAAGGAGCTTTTATCAAGTCTTATTGCATCGTCTTCTTTATCTTACACCCATTGAGGAGTGGGTGTGTCATACAAAGACCATGTAGCTGGAGGGCATGCATCCATGGTGGATGTTGCATGCGTTGAGTCTTCAAAAGTATGGAGACTGAACTTAACCAAGATGAAGAATCATTTTTTCTTGAGGATCAAGAGGACGAATCACTCTTCCAAAGAATCAATGGAAGGACGTAGCTAATTGGAAGATAAGTATTTTCCAAGTTATGTTTTCATTTCGATATTTGTTTGCTCGAATGCTTTCATTTAGGATGCATTAATTAGGACTAAAAGCATAGTCCAATTATGGTTATCTCAATATGAAAGCTAATTAGAGAGTTAAAGACAGTATTGAAATGACATAAAAGTATACAAGTACTTTTCAGCTTTAGGTATGCAATTGAAATTTTATTTCCATTCATGCACAAAAATGAAAAGATTATTTGTGCATAAAAGAATGTTTTATGCACATCAAGTTCACACTGCTTGGAAAAGGTAGTTAATTCTCCAGTTCACGCACTTGAATAATTATCTTTTGCCAGAATAGCAAGCAGGTTGTTTTTTGCATGGATGCTTGTTTGCATACCTAATAAGCTCAAGATTTGCTTAAGTTCATTATATTTGCAGGAACTCACATGCATTTGCACCCAAGAATGGGCATTTGCATACATGAACATGCATTTGCATGCAAGTAGATGCATGAGCATACGCATGTTCTTTTGGTAAGTAGCTGAACACGTATACTTTCATTCTTTTCTTTTTCTAACTTGACTTAGCTAGGTGGAAAAAATAGAAAATTACCTAGTTGCAAGGATCTTGATCATCATGCAACTAAGTATCTAGTCTATTTTTTCCCAAAAAGTGATACATAGGTACCACTTAGTAGGAGTCTTTTTGAGGAAAAGACATCAAGCAGAAAGCAAGTATTCATAGAGCTACTTTCCAACATGCATGCTCAGTATAAGTTTGGGAAAGAAACTTAGATATTCTTAGCAACTATCGAGGATTTAGTTGTTTTTTGGATGTTCATGTTCATGCATCCAAGTAAGGAAGTTTCTGTTGAAACTTGTAAGTTCCAAAAATATTTTTAGGAGATTTAATACTTTATTCATCAAATTGATGAAAATAAGTAGAAGTATTGAACTTCTAGAATCCCAGCAACTCTAGTGGCCATAGATGTTAGTTTCCAGAAATGCATCTCAAGGCATGATGCAAGGTCTTCAATCGACGCGGAAACTTTTCAAGGAAACTTGCTTGATTCTATTTAAGCTAATTCAAGGCTTAAAAGTGAGAGACCAATATTAGTTGATCTTTAGGAATCAAGTAATTTCCTAAAGACATGCCAATTAATGAAATGATTCAAATCATTTTCATTTTTGAAACAAAGATATCTTAGGAAATCATGATATTTCCTAAAGACAATTTAGGAAACAAGTTCTTTCCTAAAAATTAAGCTTCAAGAGGTATAGCCTTGAATCTTATAAAAATCAAGAATATCTTTTATAAGATTAAGTAAATAATTTCAAGCATTCTTTGCTTGTGGAAAGTTTTCAAATATGGAGACTTTGTTAAAGCACTTTTCTAAAGATAAGAAAAGTATGCTTGGTGGTTTTTTAAGATAAGAAAAGCTTAAACAAGAGATCCAAGCCAAGTAATCTTTGGAATTAGGCAATTTCCTAAAGATAAGCTAATGAAAGAGTCTAATTAACTATTTCATTAGTTATATGAGAATGTCTTTTGGACAAGCAAAGCCTTAAGTCTTGGTCTTATCCAAAAGTCTAGAATTCCTTTTGAAGATCTTTCCAGTAAAGGAAAAGATTCCAAGATGAATCATTTGCTTCAAGTTATAGCTTAGTATTACTTGATTCCTTGGTAGGAATCAAAAAGTTCTTGAAAGAAAAATCTCCCTAGATGTGAGACTAGTATCTTTCAAGAGAAGTTTTAGAGTAAGTAGTTCCCAGTAAATCCCTAACCACCAGTTTTGGTATTTAAGTCCAAATAAGTGATATAACCTAACGATATATCAAAGATTCTTAGCTTTGGAATCTAAAAAGCATTAGAAAATGCTTGGACTTAAGTTGAGGGAAAGATCTCTAAAAATCCTGCAGGTAAGCAAAGAAGCTTAAGATAGTTTAAGAGATCCTAAAAGATAAAGACAAAGTCTTTATTTTTGTCGCAAGAATCAACCAGATTTGATCAAACTTGGCCATGATTGTCCAAGTAATGTGCGATTAGAACTACTTTGTAGATTGCCCAAGTATTGGCAATAAAATTCCTTTTGGGAATTATTCACTCAAGTTCCATTTATTGAATGGAAAAAATTGTGAAAAAAGTAAACTGTTCCAAGTTTGAACAGAGTAAAGAAATTCCAAGAATGTAGTCTGCAACCGTGAAGACGGTATTTAAGTCTGTGGAAGGTAAAACATAAGTGTTTGCCTATCCTTAAAAGGATTTTGGTACAAATCCAGAAAGCATGAGCGGATGCTTAAGACTTAAGCAGTAAAGAGATTCCTAAATAAAGTCCCCGGGGTAGGTACCTAAAGCAACAGTAAAGAAAGGAATCTAAAGACAAGAAGTCAAAAGCTCTTGTCGCTACAAAATTGGTCAAGGGTAAACCAATTGAACTTGAATTCGAGAAAATTCAAGAACTTGGAATTCTGATTGATATTCTGTCAAAGAGGTTTTCAAGTTTCCAAGGCAAAGCACATGATTCTGAGGTGATCATGCGAAGGAATCAAAACCTAGGAAAATCTAGTTAGAGGTAATGCCTGAAACTTCCAATTCTTGTAAAAGAATTGAAGAAATAAGGTACTCTATCAAGAGATGTTTAGACTTTAGGATAAGAATCACCCACACATTAATGTGAATATAAAATAGGGTGGTATGGGACACCAAATTTTATACTCAGATTGATGTAGGAAAGATGGAATGGGACATCGGACCGTGGGATGATTATTATCTTTTAGTCCTAGTTTGGATTTTGAAGTTAGGTTTCATCCTCAAGGGAATTAAGACTTCAAGGAAAGTTTAATTCATAAAGGATGTGAAAGTAGTATCTTACGATACTTCAAGGTAACTTCAAGATTAAGGAAACTGAAGATATGAAGTAAGTAACTTCCAAGATCTTCATAGAACACTTCAAGTTTAAGTGTTATTGATCAGAAATATTTGATAAATTCTGAAAGAAGTTGAACTTTGATTTTGAGTTGATCTTTTCAACTAAAGATTTGATTGACTAAGTCAAGCATCCAGTTCCTAGTGTAACTTGGAAAAAATTCACTCTTTTGACTCAAAGAAATGCAGAAGAATTGCATTCACGGAGTCAAAAAGACTGAATGTGACATGAACTTAGTCTCAAGGGAAGCATTATTTGAAAACTAAACTCATCGATAGAACCTCAGTGGGTCGACACACTGATGTTGGTTACCACACTAGTATCTTGTGGTTGGATGATGTTTTTGATTTTCTTTGTATCTTTCTAAGAATCCAGCTTATTTCTCTGAAAGATAAAGACAATGCTTCAATACCTTGTTGAAATTGATCATTGAAAAGTTAAAGCCCTGAGTCAACTAGACTTTGACTCATAGCAAGTTTATGTATGTGCGAAGTTTGAATTGGTTGTACAAAGTTTTAGTTATCTCTTTCCGCTTTCCAAATCTTTTGGAATTGACTCAGATATGGTATCTGATTCCTTTTGCAAAAGACCAGGGAAAGCCGGTTAGAATTAGATAACTAACTTGAACATCCTAGATAGATGTTATGTACAAGAACCTTTTCAATCTTCAAACGATGATAAGTCTAAGTAGACTTATTCATTTGATTTTGCTTCAAGTTATAGCATAAATAATTTCCTGGAGTCCAGTATACTCTAGAATAGGGAAGTTAGGAATTACTCATCAGATTGACAATTCCCAAGAACTTTCAGTTAAAAGTCTTTGAGAAAAGTGTCCTAAGTTGGACAATTTTCATTTTGAATTTGAATTGGTCAAGTTATTATGGTTGATTCCACCGGAATGGTAAACTTTCTCGTACAGTTTACATAGGATTTTTTCAACTCATTGGGACAAAGTAGTCCTCTAGTCGGGTGAAAAAATCAATTAACTGTTAGATAAAAGTAAACCATTGAACAGACATCTAAAGTTAGATGTATGGGACAACCACACTTCAAGTTCTCCAAAACAAATTCAAGTGAATCAAGAATTCTCAAAGTCTTGCGAGGGATAAGAATCCCACCTTCATTACTAAGCCCATGCACCAGTTATGCCTAGAAATGGACTAGTAATTTGAATCCACCTAATTCACATGTTTGTGCCTAGATCGCACATCCAGAAACTGTGAATTAGCCAGGGATATGTGTTTAGATCCACCTTTATTATTCATTCACTATTTTGTACTTTGACTAGTTTATCAAAGTGCAAAGCGAGATAGTGTTTAGAATCATTTGGGCAAGGATGCCACCACAGAGATGAGACATGTTCTTCCAGTTCTAGAACATGACCATGTTCTTCCAGTTTTAGAACATGAGGCTCGGGGGTTGCCTACAGTATGTATATAGCTCTATTTTCGAGGACGAAAATCTTTTCCAAGGGGGGAAGAATGTAATAAAGTAAGTCTATGATCCAAGGGTCTGGCCGGTTCAGACAGATCTGAAATCGGACACCGTTTGGTCATCCGTGTGTATGACCAAAGATCTCGAGTTTAGACTTACTAGGAGGTCTTGTGCTCTTGTGAACAAGTGATCCACTTAGCTTAGTGGTTAAGTCTCAAGGATGTGAAGGACGAGGTCTTGGGTTCAATCCCCATGAGGTACATGGGAAGAGTATTTTGCCCAAAGAGCTCTAGAACCTTCTAGAAGCATCCACTGGACACTTGGCGCACATGTAGTTACATGGCTGACACTTGGATGATTAGTATCCACCTGCCCAAGAAGGCAGTCCCCTGGAGAGAGCTATATATAGAGGCATTTGGTTGGGAGGAGAGTCATCTCTCTAGCATGTGGTGGTCGTAATCCTTGTTCTCTTGCATGCCACATGAGAACGGATTTTTTGACCTCAATTAGGGGGTGCCAAATAGACATGAATTTTAGCTCCCACAGAAGTTTGGTCCAAGAAAGGCACCATCTCTTGTTAAGGGTGTGGTGAACATCTAAATCCTCTTTGAAGTTGGGGATTCTGGATAGCTTCTTACCATTGCTCCATTTGAGGCCCTCCAAGCAAGGAAGATCCTGACCGCAGAGAAGGCGGGTAGTTGAGCGGTCCCATGCTAAACACCTGCTTTGAAGAAGAGTCCATTCCTCAAAGGTAACTCTAAGTCTCGGATCCAATTCTTCGAACCTAATCCACTGGCTGGTCACTTGTTTCCAGAGTTGTTTCCACTGTTTGAACCCCTTGTTCCATAACCGCCTTGCAGTTTGGAGGTTCCAAGACTCCACCCCCCGAATGCCACTGATCGGGAACCAAATAGAGTCATTTTGTCTTATGCCAGCCGCCCACTTCCACTCATCACTGATTCTGATGAACTGTTTGGCCTTGTTCCAATTCTTCCATAAGGAACACACGAGGCTAGAGCCTTTAGGGAGTTTCCATATCTCTTCAAGTCTCAATCCATTAAGATATATTTGGACAATTTCTTGGAAATATGGATTGAAACCCATCATCTTAACTTGAGGAGTCCATTCCGCACCTTTTGGAAAAGGAAGCTCAACATGGAGATGAATCAAAGTCAAACAACAGCATAATCAAATGTTCTAGAAAAATAGGTGCGACAAAAGAGGGGTAGGGGAAACAGTTACAACAAACAAGGAAACCATCAATTGAAGGAAACACTCCACAATAAAGCTGAAGGATCAAGTGAAGGAAACGCTCCACAAAGAGATAAATGTGGGGGCAAACGAAGAGGTACAGATTTCCTATAATTGTTGCAATATTCAGACTAAAAGAATGTGACTCTCCTGGTTGAATAGACAATAAAGAGGTCGCGCTACATTTAGGGACCCATACTCTCCTACATGCAAGCGAGGAGTGGACTATTAGAGCTATCCAGCGTGCAAATGATTACCATTATGGTGGGTGCAAAGGTAGTGCCCCTAAAAGACCCCTAAATTGGGTATGCAAACGTTTGCATTCTAGATGAATCTAACCAGACGAATTGGGTATGCAAAGGTTTGTACTCTCTCTCTCTCTCTCTCCGCCCCTCATTTTCTCTCCACTTGCACGTTTCATGTGATCAGGTGGCTGTTACCCTGTGGGGGCCAAGGGCTACACAGTGTTGAAATGTGTCGGACTACTTAACTTTTGTTTTTACAATCCTTTTCTTGTTATTCATAATAAATAGGGTAAAGAATGAGCGCAAAGTTCTTCCAGCGATAGCTTCCAAAACCTTCGCCTTATCTTTGTGCCATTCTTCAATTCAACCAGCTCCACTTCTTCGGCTTTCTTTATTTATTTTTATTTACTTTTGATTAATTTTGATATATTATCTCTTTTCCTACCTTTTTCTATACTTATTTCTCCCTAACCGTTATCATTTTCACTTTCTCATCTCGAAGTTAATATGCAATGTGCATCATTAAATAAAAACAAACTTTTACTCCCATTTTTGTTTCACCTACTGTAGAGCAAATTTGTTTGGATGGTAGAGATGCTCAGACACATGCATTGATAGCTTTGTCTATCAAATGTGTCATTATTCCTCACATTTGCTCTTGGTGAATAGCTAAGGATGCTTGGGATACACTTACCACATTGGTAGGCTAAGGATGCTTGGGATACACTTACCACATTGTACCAGGCTAGGAATGAGGCTCCTATTGCTTACCTTCAAAAACAATTGGAGAGTAACCACATGAATGAAGGTGATTCTATGGAAAGTTTTCTGACAAAGATCAAGGATTTGAAGGAACAATTGATTTTTGTAGATGAAGTCCTTTCTAACATTTCACTTGTGCAGACTGTTCTGAATGGTCTTCTTGACTCATATCAGAGTTTTGCTTCTACTCTTCATTTGATGGTGAAAGACAACAAAGGTGCTTTGGCCCACTCGATGAAGGAAGAGGAAGGCAAGGGCCCACGTAATCGAGAAGCTGATGCTGACGGGTTCATCAAAGTCAGAAGAAGAAGGAAAAGAAGCCCTAGGGCGACTTCTGAGTGAAACATCATGTCAGTTACCCCTCTAGCAATTTATATTGCAATCTGGAAAAGGAGATCAATGAGTTTGACTACCTAGGTGGGAACCTACTTGAGGTGGACACCAATGGCAAAGCCCTAGAGATCCTTGATAATAAAGAAACCTCCCAGGAGGGATACACTACAAGCAAAGAAGATTGCTTTACCACTAGTAACGAAGATAACATGGATAGTGAAAGTTCCATCATCAGATCGACTATTCCGGAAACGGTGTCGAAAATGGTGCCCAAGTCTTCCCTGCAAGAGGCATCCCGCAAATGAAAACAACCTATGGGATTACCCTGGAAAAGCCCCCACAAGAGCCTATTGCTAATTCGGGATCCGATCCCAATGAAAAAGAAAGATGAATCCAAGATAAGAAAGGACAAAGCTCCCTCCCGCAAAGAGGGCTCAATACGACAATGATCATCATCTCGTTAAATGCTAGCATGCTAACCGACCCCTCAAGAGCGACCATCATTGGTCAATGGCTTCGCGACATTAGCCTAAACCCAGAATTTATATGTATTCAAGAGATTAAAATTGACGGAGAAGACCTCCAAAAACGTCTTAGGCAGGTCTCCTCGACCCATGTTTGGATTTCAACGGCGCACCAGCCGGGGTCCGGTGGAACGGTAATCAGTATTAATCAACTCTGGTTTGAAAAGTTTGAGAACTCCATTGAAGATGAAAGGCATCGATGGATTGCTGTTTCTTTTGGTGCTCCTCTTTGTTTTACTTTGGTTTCGTTGTACGCCTCTAACGGGGAATTAGAGAGACTGAACACTTGGGCCTCCTTGGACTCGCTCCCCCACAACGTGCTTATTTGTGGTGACTTCAACATGGTGGAGGACCTGATGGATAGATGGATGGGCAAGGGTAGGGTCATCGATAGTGGGGAGAAAGAAACGTGGGACAAAACCAAACTTCACTTGGATTTGGTCGAATTCAAAGACTTGAATGGCTTTTCCTGGTCAAATCTCCAAGCGGGCAAGGACCTGAGGAAAGCTATACTTTATAGATGCTACATCTCTCAGAGTTTTACTCATCAGTGGGGCCACCCATCCCTTGCGCAACACATCGACCTCACCATGTCTGATCACTACCCGATCGTTATCACTTTCCATCCTTCCATCAAGATCCATAAGGCTCCTTGGTTCCATGCCAGTGCACCCACCTTCTCTCTCCCCTCCGTCCATCAAGAAATTGCTGATGTGTGGAAGGAGGCGTTTGCGTCGGCTTGTCCCCAGCCAAGTGCTGGAGAAGTGCGGTCGATAAGTCTCGACAGATCATGATTAGATCCAGGAAGATGCTCGAGACTATGGAGTGGGCTCGTAGGGAAGCTCTTTACCACAGACTCTAGAGGCTCGAGGAGGAAGTGAACAAAGGAGAATCTCAAGCCCAGAAAGGTCTTCGAAAAATCAGAGCGCTGTTGAGATCCGAGGAAGAAATACAAAGGAAAAATTTGCAAATTTTCTTCAAGGAGTGGTGGGCTGGAAAAGACGACAAACCCACCAAAGAGATCTGCCGTATCCTTAAAAGGAAACATAACAGAGAATGGATCCTCTTATTGCTAGACTTAACTGGCAATGTATGCAATACGGAAGAAGATAATTTTGGGATCATTGAAGGGCACTTCACGAGACTCCTAGGGACCTCGAACCCCCTCTCCCACCATAGAAGGGACTGTATGGCAGCCATATCTAGGGTTTCCCCCTACAGGATACCACTCATCCTTCGCTCCCTGCTACATGCCCCTATCTCTGAAGCAGAAATCATTGAGGTCATCGATGCCCTCCCTCCTGGTCAAACTGGATAGTATTTGTAGAAACTTCCTGTGGACGTCAAGTTTTCGATCCATGGCATCCGGAGTGTGGAATCTTGGAACATTCAAAATGCCAAGAAGTTATGGAACAAAGGCTTCAAAAAATGAAACATCTTTGGAAACAAGACACCAACTATTGGATCAACTTCGAGGGTATTGACCCTGTTAGTCGGCCGCCGGAGTGGGACAGATGTAACGGATGTCAGATGTAACGGATTTTTTGAAACACGCGTGAAAAGTTGTTACGCGCATCTTGTAAAATCTTTATAAATCAATGTAAAGGGTGTGGTCAGAAAAAGAAGAGGGGGGGACGTTTTCCTGGAATTGCCAGACTGGTCGTCTGAATGTTTGTGAGAACATTGTTTAACACTGTTGTGAAATCTTGAGTACAATTGGTGTTGAGTACGTTCCGCATCGTCTTCTCATACTGTAGTTCACCGTAACTAGTGTTGAAGTAACGGATTGTGTGTCTGATTACTGTCGTCGTGTTGCGTTGTTGTGTGTTCTTCAGTTGTTTAAGTACTCTAAGTCGTTTTGAGTAGCTATATTACTATGTGAGTTTGAATAGGCAACTTGAAGCGTTGCGGTAGTGTGTTCTGTTTGTTCTACCTGATTCATCGCATTTCGGTATTATTATCTGTTGACCCCGAATACGAGGAAGAACTAGTACCTTCAGTAAACGTGAACCTTTATCTGAAGATCACAGTAAAGTGTTGTGACGAATGAATCTGTCGGCTATAGTGTTCTCTCTGGGTGATTTACTACATACTGTTGAGTCTGTGTGAGTATGATATTCTGCACCTAAGAACGTCGTGTAGAAGTTGGGCTAGTGTCGACTTGCACTAGTATAGTATTCTCGATAACTCTATTATTAATTGTGAGTATTGTCGTGGTAGAGATCGGACTACTGCTCTGTTCCAATAGCAGGTCAGTCTGAAGAAGTCGGCACCTAGGTACATAGAAATCGAGTACTGTCCATTTAATGCTAGTAACTGAGCTAAGACGCGTATTAGTGCTTTTGTTGTTGTGACGAAGATTTGGGAATTAAGTACAGGGCTTCTGTCTAATAGACCCCTACCACTCCCAAGAACCCACTCAAGTCGGTTAAACGCTCTTCTGATAGTTAGAACGAAGCAATTTAACAAGTTTTACACTTAACACTTTCACACTTAACACTTGGTGCCGTCTGTGGGAAAGTGGCATCAAGATCATCATTCGTCTGTCAGGATCGAACATCAAGATTACCGTTCGTTTGTCGGAAGTAGCAACAGACTTTGATTGTTGCAAACTTGCTGTGGAAACGTGATTATAAAATTTTAGTGATAGTAATACTACGCGATTAGTACAAAAGATGATACATGCCGGTTACTCGATCCGGTGAAACGTATCCCAAGAACCATCAGTCTGGAGTACTTAATGTACTAAAGACAACTCTAGGAGAAAAAGGTACAACTCGGTCTAACCCAGTTTTCGAGAAAGTCAAAAATGTTAGAATTGACTCCGGTCATATTCGGGTGGAATGTGTTACGCCTCTGGTACATTCCGGTGCTATTTCGACACAGTCTGTGGAAGATATAGTAATTCCAGAACCTACCAAGACGTAGTCGAAAACTAGTTTAACAATCTTGGATAAAGATTCAGATTTATCTACGATTAGAAGCACTCTAGTCAAAGAAATCGGCGAAAGCGAAAAAATACCGTATTCTGGCATAATTTCGGTTCATTCTGGTGATATTTCGGTAACAGAATCACAATTTTTCGGTGACGGTTTGGCATTTTCTGCTGAATCCTCAGCCCAACCACCGCGCTTGGAAGCAAGTTCCCAAACACTGGACATCAAGAAGGAAGGAAAGCTATTCGAAACAGAGATTCGAAGCATATTACGCAAGATCATCGCACCGAAAAGTGCACCATCCGACGATACGAATTCCGATAGTTCAAACATTCAACCCCGAGATATAGAAGGAAGGTATAATACACTCATGATGAACGGGCAACAACAACAACAACAGTTATGTCCACCCAGGCCGCCTCCAACAGGAGTGACGTACACAAAATTCGGTGGATTCCCAGGAGATGATCCGGATGCCTACGTACGCACTTTCGAGATAAGCTACGCAGTTCTCAACCATCCACCGGATCAGGCCTATAAGGCTATTGTCTTTCAAGCAACACTGGTCAATGAAGCAGCTAGATGGCTTACAGAATATGATATTAATCACTTCGGCACCTATGAAGCAGTACGAGATGCTTTTCTGCAGCGATTCAGGCCAAAAAAGAATCCAGCCAATTTTTGACTATCTACAGAACAACAGACAGAAGGCAAATCAAACCGTACAGGAGTATGCTACTCTCTTCAGAACGCACTTAAGGTAGCTACCACCGGCCCATGCTAACTTACCAGATGACGTTATCACTCAGTGGTTCATCAATGGCTTGACTCCACAACTTAAGCAGATCATGATCATAACATGTGTCGGAGCTATGACACTCGATGCAGTCATCACAATGGCTCTGCAACTGGAAAACAGAGTCGGCGGATTTACAGAAGATCTGGAGTAGTTAAAAACAAAAAAAAATGTTGCCGAAGATATGACCAGATAAGTATACTGCATCACATGCAAAAATTCAGGACATACTAGTGCCAATTGTGCACTTAATCAGACATTCTGCGCTATCTGCAACACTGCCGGACACACCACCAAAAACTACGCATACAACGCTAGAGTACAGGGAACAGTGACTGTCAATGCAATTATCCAGGAACAAGGGCAGCCAGCCAACCACTATGTGCCTCCGCAAATGAGAAACAACCAGCAGCAAGGATATCGAAATTACAGAGGACAGAGGAATAACAACTATAATACAAACCACTGGCAGAACGGACCACCACCGAAAAATCCCAATTTACCACCACCATGCTGCCATTTTTGTGGTGAATTTGGACATATTAGGAGATTTTGCAAGGATGCAGCTGAGTATGATCAAAGGAAGAAGGAACGTCAAAACCCGATGGCCAACATGGTACAAATCACACCGGTGGAAACACAGGCTGCTGCAGTTCAGACCCGATCCGGTAAACAATTGCAGCTGGCAGCAGAAATATTTGAACCAGGGATACGTGAACAACACAGAATGTACAACAAGGCTAGTCAATGGACCACAGCAGAACCACCAGTCTTCCCAGAGCCTATTCCGGTAACCCAGCCCTCGTTAACAAAGGAAGGAACACAACAACGGGAGTCAGCAGCGGGAACATCATCAGCAGCAGACACATTACCAACAGTAGACACCTCCGCATCAGTAGAGGCATCAACTTCAACATCGGTGGAGCCTGTCAACCAATGTCAACAGGCCTGGGAAATCTTATCTAAGGCATCTATCACCCTGCCTCTGGGCCAACTACTAGCATTAGTACCTGGAATTCGACAACAGTTCCAACAACAGTTCAGTCCGGTGCCTTCTTGCATTCGAGTGACAGCAGCAGTTCAACCGGAACCTGATTCTACGGTTGATCACTCAGTTCCCTTGATTACAGTATGGTATAAGAATCATAAGATTACGTAGGTACTAATTGATGGAGGCTCTGGTGTTAACATTGCGACTGCGGCATTATGAAAAAGGTTAGGATGGACCGAAATTGAACTAGTTCAATTTTTTGTCAGAATGGCAGATCAATCAAGAGTCCATCCCTTAGGACTTGTGCGGAATGTACCCATCACTTTACAAGGTACAACCTTTAAAATGACCTTTGTTATACTAGATCTGCCGGAATCCACTTTGGATTACAACCTTCTTTTCGGCCGACCTTGGCTGAAGCATGCGAAGGTAATACAGGACTGGTCTGCACAAGAGCTTACGTTTAAAGATGCCAATTGTAGATATGTGGTAAAACTAGATGCTATACAACCTTGCGAGCTACACGCTAGACCGTATTTTGCTGAACCAGTCCATATGCTAGATGGATTGTCAGATGATGAAGAAGAAGAGTTTCTAAAGAGTAACGCTGACTTAATTACCTTAGGGACTGTTGATCTACAGTCCGTTGTAGATAATTGGAACGCTTCAGTCTATACAGTAATACCCATCAAAGTTCAAAAGTCTAAGTTAGTCCAAGATGAAAGAACCCAATTGATAGTGTAGCTGGTTAAAATCAAACTCATCACCCAAAACTATGCATCAAAATTGCATTTTAGTGAGGATTTTCAAGAGATTGTGTAAAAGAAAAGTTAACTTAGTAATAGTTGAAGCATTAGTATTTTGAGTAAATGTCAATGAACATTAATAGAAGCTTAGTGGGTCAACACATCGACATTTGGTACCACATTAATGTTTAGTGGTTCAATGATGGTTTAGCTTCACTCCAAGAATATTTTTGAGAATTTTGTACTGTTCTCTTAAAGATAGTCAAAATGCTTCAAGACCTTATTAACTTGAATTAATCTATGAAGAGTTAAAGGTTTGAATCTCATAGACTTTGAATCAAATCACTTTAAGTGTCTTGAAAGATTAAATTGGTTACACAGAGTTTTGATTCTTTCTTCTTGATTCTTGAACCTTTGGAATTGATTGCGATAAAGTATTGGACCCATTTCTCTAAAGGCTACGATTAATCAATTGGAAACGATTACTAAATTAAACATCATAGGTAGATGTTTTATGAAAATCTATTCAATCTTAGAAGATGTTCCTTGGATGTTCGATGAATCATTCATGCATTTTCTTTAAGCTAATTCTTATAGCAAACTACAATTAATGAATTTGGATTTCATTGTTCTCTAAAAGAGTGTAATCAATTCGGGCAAAGAAAATGTTAGGAGTTTTTCATAGTTTTGGAGATTCCAAAAATCTTAAATCTTTGAGAAAAGTAACTTGGATAAAAAAAACTAATCACATAGGATTCTACCTAGAACTTTAAAGCCCCATTAGACACAATACTCCTCTAATAAGGTAAAAGTTCAATAAATGTTGATTAAAAGTGGAACAAAGTAGCAGCATCTAAGTTAGATGTTATCTATCATCCTCGGATAGTTATTTAGGTAGTGATTTAGATAGAATAAAGAAAAACCATTTATTAAGGTTAGGGTTTTTGCATTTTTTCCAAGGCTTCCATTAAGCTTGCACTTCTTTTTCTTCATGGTCACCTTCTTCTGCACTAAAAATTTACACGCTTAGCATTGAATGTATGTGGCCTATTAGGAGCTACAAATTTAGATATAGGACCTTTGAGCTGAACCCTATACGTGTCTAAAGTTGGTTTTTACAAATCAATATTTGATGTAGTCTAGATATGAGTAAATCTTGAGTGTCGTGGTCTTATTTTTTCAATACACAATGATCGTTTTGAGTATCCAAGCACATATTAAGGTGATAGAGAAGAAAGAGAGGGATATATACATACCATAAAAATTAGATTTTGGATCACCAAAGTCTTGAGACATTTGGATTGATTTGGATGTCTACAACACTAGATTCTCCAAGTATCACAAATTTTTTGATCCCCAAGAGCCTAAATTGATATATCTTTTTGGTAAAAAATAAACCTCGTAATATATCTTTTGGTGAAATTCTTAAAGACTCTTCATCTATGAGGTTGCTTTTGGGCAGTGGCGGGTTTTAGCTAATTTTAGCTCATCAACTTAAACTCTATAAGCTTCATCAAGTTGTATTGTGTGTCTACTCAGAACGTCGGCTTGTCTGTCTACTCAAAATGTCAGCGACAGAGCATCATGTCAGGTACTCCAAATCCGCCTGTGCGTGTGCGAGAGAGAGGGAGAGAGAGCGAGCGAGCGAGAGAGAGACAGAGGTGTGTGTCGTGTCTGCGGTGTGTGTGCGAGAGAGAGAGAGAGAGAGAGAGAGAGAGAGAGAGAGAGAGAGAGTATATGGTGTGTGTGTGTGTGAGAGAGAGAGAGAGAGAGAAAGAGAGAGAGAGAGAAAGAGAGAGAGAGAGAGTCTGTGGTGTGTGTGCGAGAGAGAGAGAGCTGATCTCTCTGCCGCCCTGAAGAGCTATGGGTAGCGGTCTCTAATTGATGTGCTTAGGAAGGATGGCCTAAAGTAGGAAACATCCAAATATTATAAGAGGAACAACAGTTGGGAGTGAATCATGATACATAGTGCATCTCTTGCATCATCTACATACCGCTAGAAGTGCTGCTATTTCTTGCACCCACATATACATATATACATGCAAACAAAGCACAAGGTAAACATAACGTAAGGTGAGGTGGCTTTTAAGATTTATTTCTCTCTCTTTCTCTCTCTCTCTCACTCTCTCTCTCTCTCTTTGTAGAAATGAATGTTTAGAAGTTACTTGCTCAGAGTCTTGCAAAGCACACAACAATCAGTTGACATAGATAATACACCTCAATATGTATATACCATACATATACATAACAAAACAAAAACATATAATGATTATATGACTATTGATAGATTTTGTCCACATAGCAGTTTTTGTTTTAACCTTGTCATCAAAATTCTATCAATGAAAGATTTCTTTGATGAAAAGAAAAGCACGATGAAGATGGAAAGTAAAATTTTCAATGTGCGATTTGAATATGATTTTTGCAATAGGCACTCCTCTTTTGTTTGTAATACATAGAGTACCACTTATGTGGTTTGGGCTCTTTTACAATTTCAACGCAATGTTTTTCCTAAGGGAACTTCTGTAGGGTACAATAATGTTCTGTAAAACATATGGTTCTATATTGATGTTTCTAGCAGAGATGATGGGTAGATTGTTTGGAATCATCTTATAAAATAGGGTAAGTATATGTATCTTGGAATAATTTTATAGAAGTAGGTAGGCCATCTGATCATTAAGCTTGGAAGAGATTAATATTATTATTTTATACACCACCCCTAGTAGATGTTTCTTACAGAGTAATGCTTCCTTTTATGTTTGCCACACATGGATCATTTGAAAGTATGTTGTTTTTAACTTATTAGGTAGATTTGGATCCTTTCGAGAAATCTATTGTGTTTGGTGGTATATGTTGTTTCCATAGAAATGGCACATCACTTGGCACTCTCTTATAGTTTTGAGATTGAACTCACCAAGATAGACCACCTGTACACATAAGTACACTATAAAACTGGACTTTACTCTCTGACCGATATCTCACAGATTATGAGTGATCTGAATGTGATATTTGAGACAGTAAAAGTAGATGCTAAGGGCATTCCAACAAGACAAAAATCACGCAATTTGGATATGTTTTGGTCAAGAAATTGAACCGATCAGAATAGACTACCTATCTACACAGGTATACTGAAACAATGGACTTCACTCTTTCACAGATATCTCACAAATTACATAAGATTTCAAAGAGATATTTGATATGCAGAAAGTACACAAGATAAGCTTTCAAATGAATGTTTAAACGCACAAAAGGGTTACATATGCACTGAGATATGAGCTCTGCAACAGAGCTATGTACAAACTGACGTGCGGCTCGAAGGAGTCTAAGGGAAAACCAAAATGACAAAATGGCTAGATCCGACTACTAGGAGCTCTTGCCTCTATCTCTCCTTGTTTTGAATGTGCTCCTACTTCACTTTTATAACCAATGAGTATGTGAAGAATTTTGTGCCTTCTTCTTGACTCACCACTTTCTCCACTACATGCTACTAACTACAAGGCAAGATATTGTATCTCTTACTCATCATGAAGTTTTAACTAGACTTTTTCTTTTAGTATTTTTTCCTTTTTTCCTCTACTTTTCCTTTATCTTTATATTTGGTAAATCTATCCAAGCATGGCTCATATGAAAATGAGCTTGTACATTTATCTTCAACAAAAAGGTCCTGCTTATAAGCTAGTTTCAGATTTGAAAAAACAAACGGATTTGAAGCAAGTACTAGATGATAATATACTTAAGAGTATTGTTTCTATCCAATTAGGAGATTTTCTAGGAATTGCTAAACGTGATTTTATTGATGAAATACTTGATAGTCTCAAGAGAAAGAGACAGTACTTTGAAGAACCAATATCAAACGAGCCAGTTCCAATGGTCCAAAATATTCAAACATAAGTAAAGTGTAATGAGTTTAGAAGATTACCTAAGGTACTTCCCGATGATGAGCAAGAATGGAATGTACCTAAAAGTTACTATGCAAATAATCTTTGGGCTAGAGGGAGAACACAAACTATGGTGAAACTTGGTGGGAAACCAAAACCTTAGGTTGCTCTTATTGACTTTGGGTCAGAAATTAATGTAAGTTCCAAAAATGTTTATGATCAAGAGTAGTGGCCGATTGATCGAGAGCATGGATGGAGGATGAAATCTGCAAATAACCTTACTGGAGCTTTACATGGAGCATGTGCTCATGTATCAATTTCCATAGGAGATATTTGTGATCAGCATCACTTTTTCATACATGATGGTTGCCCATATCCTGTAATTTTGGGACAACCATTCATTAGTGAAGCACGAATGGAGACTAAAGTCCTCGATGATGGAAGTGCATATGCATGCATTCATTTACGAGATGGACTCAAGTCTGTTCAGTTTATGACCGTGTGTGTTAATCATCCACGTAATAGGATGTTGCTGAGAAGTGATCCTATTGGACATTATGAATAGGATTCTATAAAATGCCATGATTAAGCGAGATGATTGTGGCACGAGGTTTATAGAAATCTCGCCACCTTCCATGATGGAAGAAAATTCAAGCTTTGTCTGTGATAGAGGAGAGTCAAAATTTATAAGATGCAAAGATATGAGTCAAAAATTGAGGAAGATTATTGCACGAAAAGAAAAACATTTTGTGAAAGAAGGATTGATTGAACAAGATGAGAAAATTAGTGGTTTGTTTGATTGCTTTTCATGTTCTCATATAGTGGAAAGCATTGAAACATTTCTAGTAAAAGAGAACTCCTATGATCAGTTTTTGAATGTATATTCACTTGAGGCATATGTGACTATATCTGAGTACTTTGAGTCTCTAATTGAGAAAGAGAAGATAGAGTTTGAGCCTCAAGTTGAAACAAAATACAAGAATGTTGATAGGAAAGTTAAACCTGTAGCACAACCTTTACCTTAAGAAAGTCAAAACATTGTGAATGAAGCAAGTGATGATCCCAGTCTGAGAGATGTTAAGCGAATTGGTCATATGAAACCATAGAAAAATTAAAGATTGGATGTGAAAACTTTCTATTTCCACAAGAGAAGAAGAAATGTGAATGTATGATTAGAAAGCACGGCAAAGCATTTGCATTTGAGCCTGGAGAAAAATGTTGGGTAAATCCAAAGGTGGCAGCTCCGATGGTGCTTTTCTCCATTTCTCATGTCCCTTGGAATTTACGAGCTATACCAGATCCAAAAGCTCAGCTTGAAGAATCAGTAGCTGATGAAGTGTATGAAGAATATGGTCTAAGTTCATCTTTTGAAGAAAATGAACAAGAATTCATGGAGATGAATGCAGAATTTTATGATGGCATTGCAAATAAAGAAATTGAGTTTCCTTCAAACTATATGCATAGTTTTAGAAGGAGTTCAAATTGTGATGAGTCTGACCTCAATATGCATGATTCTAGTGACACTGAAGATGAAAGCTTTCTTGATTATGAAGATATGGATTCCCTTTGTGTTGAAGGAGAACTAATTTGGGATCATGAAAAAGATAGTGATGCAGAGTTCTTGGATAGATTGGAAGTAGAAGCACACCTCATAATCTCTCAAACTCGAGCAGAAGGAAACGGTCTCACTAAACATTGCAAAGATGAATATGGATCATTTTCTAAATGTGGTGAACACTTCCATTTGAAGTGGGATCCAAATGAATCAATTTAACAAACCCATTCTAATAAAGATGGGAATATAAAAGAAGATGACAAGAAGGATGAAAGTCCTTCAAATGATTTCAAACATGAAATAGAAGAAAATGCATGTTTGCAAGAAACTTTTGATAATGAGACAAACATGTTAGACAAGCAAATAAGGTGGCTTGTGTATAAATCTACCATATTTATAAATGTTACGTTGATAGATGCGATTCAAAGATGGCTCGTTTTTAAACAAAGGTTCTTTGGGGAGCATTTATAAAATAAACCTCGTAATATATCTTTTGGTGAATTTCTTGAAGACTCTTCATCTATGAGAGAGAGAGCTGATCTCTCTGCCGCCCTGAAGAGCTATGGGTAGCGGTCTCTGATTGATGTGCTTAGGAAGGATGGCCTAAAGTAGGAAACATCCAAATATTATAAGAGGAACAACAATTGGGAGTGAATCATGATACATAGTGCATCTCTTGCATCATCTACATACCGCTAGAAGTGCTGCTATTTCTTGCACCCACATATACATATATACATGCAAACAAAGCACAAGGTAAACATAACGTAAGGTGAGGTGGCTTTTAAGATTTATTTCTCTCTCTTTCTCTCTCTCTCTCTCACTCTCTCTCTCTCTCTCTTTGTAGAAATGAATGTTTAGAAGTCATTGCTCAGAGTCTTGCAAAGCACACAACAATCAGTTGACATAGATAATACACCTCAATATGTATATACCATACATATACATAACAAAACAAAAACATATAATGATTATATGACTATTGATAGATTTTGTCCACATAGCAGTTTTTGTTTTAACCTTGTCATCAAAATTCTATCAATGAAAGATTTCTTTGATGAAAAGAAAAGCACGATGAAGATGGAAAGTAAAATTTTCAATGTGCGATTTGAATATGATTTTTGCAATAGGCACTCCTCTTTTGTTTGTAATACATAGAGTACCACTTATGTGGTTTGGGCTCTTTTACAATTTCAACGCAATGTTTTTCCTAAGGGAACTTCTGTAGGGTACAATAATGTTCTGTAAAACATATGGTTCTATATTGATGTTTCTAGCAGAGATGATGGGTAGATTGTTTGGAATCATCTTATAAAATAGGGTAAGTATATGTATCTTGGAATAATTTTATAGAAGTAGGTAGGCCATCTGATCATTAAGCTTGGAAGAGATTAATATTATTATTTCATACACCACCCCTAGTAGATGTTTCTTACAGAGTAATGCTTCCTTTTATGTTTGCCACACATGGATCATTTGAAAGTATGTTGTTTTTAACTTATTAGGTAGATTTGGATCCTTTCAAGAAATCTATTGTGTTTGGTGGTATATGTTGTTTCCATAGAAATGGCACATCATTTGGCACTCTCTTATAGTTTTGAGATTGATGTGCTCATTATTCTAGGAAAAAACCTGTGATATTATTGAATATTATATTTTGTGAATAATGTTTCTTTTTTTTCTAAGGTTCTTTATTTTTAAGGTTAGTTTACGCAATGCATTTTTAAACATATGCTTAGTGTGTTACATAGAACTTATGCAAGCAAGCTGTAATAGTTTTTTCTTTATGCAACATATTTTGAAACAAGTGCACAGTATGTTGATGTTATAGAAATTATGGAAGCAAGATATAGTGTTATTTTCAGATCCCTGCAGGAAAACTTTATTTGGAATGCTTATGAGTTTGGAAAGGCTTATGGGAACAAAAGAACAAATCTAGATTCAACTTCATGATAATGGGCTTGATCTCTCTGCCCCCCCGAAGAGCTGTGGGTAGCGATCTCTGATGTCCTCATATGCCTGCCATCTACATGTGTAGTGCTCCTCCTCCTCCACCTCCTCTCTACATATCCTGCATAATCTCTCGTCCCTCGGGGTATGTTTCACTCGCCCAACCTCAATCTCGAGCTGGTGTGATGATACTCTGAGCTGCCCAATGGCCACTCTCTCAGCTGGTGCCATGTATGTATCCACTCTCTCCATGTATCGTGTATGTATACACTACAATATATACATATATATATATATATATATATATATATATATATATATATATATATATATATATATATATATATATGTATGTATGTATATATATATATATATATATATATATATATATATATATATATATATATATATATATATATATATACATACATATATATATATATATATATGTATATATACATATATGCATACACATATATACAGATATATACATACATATATATATATATATATATATATATATATATATATATACATATATATATATATAATAAATAAATAAATAAATATATATATATATATGTGTGTGTGTATATATATATATATATATATATATATATATATATATATATATATATATATATATATATATATATATATATATATATATATATATATATATATATATATATATACATAAATATATATGTATATACATACATATATATACCTACATACTATAATCATCGCCGCTCACAATACCCCATAAGCCTTTGCCCATTAGGTAGTTGGTCATTCTAAACCTCAACACAGGATAGTTATCCTTATCCAACTTCTCTACTTGTTGGCCCAAGTCAACCATTGAAGAGTATCAAAGACTTTGAGAGTTACCTCGAATAGTTATAGTCCTTTGCTCTTGCGTTTGTGAAGCTCCTCCTTGTTTGTTAGCTCCTCTTTTGCTTTTCTTTATCTCCAGCTCTGTTGATGAAGCTTCAGTACCAAGTTTGCTCTGATACCAACTGTTGAGAATGAGTTCTCCTATGCGCAACGGAAGTCTGTAGTGAACCCTTGTATGTCCAGCACTTGGACAAATAGCAACACCTTAGATAGCTTGCTGCTCTCAATACAAAACTCAAATGGACTTGAGCCTTTAGTCAATCAAAGTAGACAAAGAGAGCTTTCTAAAAAGCTATAAATAACTTAATTTGGACAAGTTTTGATTAGGAAATACAATTGACAAAGATGAACTACTGTCCGCACAGGTATGGTGAAGAACTGAGCTTCACTCTCGGACTGATAGCTCTCTGAATATATATCCTTTGAGAAAGATATCTGGTATAAAGAAAGTAGATACAAATAGCTTTCCAACAAGCTAAAAATCAAGTAATTTGGATGAGTTTTGATCAGGAAACTCAACTCACCAAGATAGACTACCTGTACACATAAGTACACTATAAAACTGGACTTTACTCTCTGACAGATATCTCACAGATTATGAATGATCTGAATGTGATATCTGAGACAGTAAAAGTAGATGCCAAGGGCATTCCAACAAGATAAAAATCACGCAATTTGGATATGTTTTTGTCAAGAAATTGAACCGGCCAGAATATACTACCTATCTACACAGGTATACTGAAACAATGGACTTCACTCTTTCACAGATATCTCACAAATTACATAAGATTTCAAAGAGATATTTGATATGCAGAAAGTACACGCGATAAGCTTTCCAATGAATGTTTAAACGCACAAAAGGGTTACATATGCACTGAGATATGAGCTCTGCAACAGAGCTATGTATGAACTGACGTGCGGCTGGAAGGAGTCTAAGGGAAAACCAAAATGACAAAATGGCTAGATCCGACTACTAGGAGCTCTTGCCTCTATCTCTCCTTGTTTCGAATGTTCTCCCACTTCACTTTTATAACCAATGAGCATGTGAAGAATTTTGTGCCTTCTTCTTAACTCACCACTTTCTCCACTACATGCTACTAACTACAAGGCAAGATATTGTATCTCTTACTCATCATGAAGTTTTGACTAGACTTTTTCTTTTAGTATTTTTTCCTTTTTTCCTCTACTTTTCCTTTATCTTTATATTTGATAAATCTATCCAAGCATGGCTCATATGAAAATGAGCTTGTACATTTATCTTCAACAAAAAGGTCCTGCTTATAAGCTAGTTTCAGATTTGAAAAAACAAACGGATTTGAAGCAAGTACTAGATGATAATATACTTAAGAGTATTGTTTCTATTCAATTAGGAGATTTGCTAGGAATTGCTAAACGTGATTTTATTGATGAAATACTTGATAGTCTCAAGAGAAAGAGACAGTACTTTGAAGAACCAATATCAAACGAGCCAGTTCCAATGGTCCAAAATTTTCAAACATAAGTAAAGTGTAATGAGTTTAGAAGATTACCTAAGGTACTTCCCGATGATGAGCAAGAATGGAATGTACCTAAAAGTTACTATGCAAATAATCTTTGGGCTAGAGGGAGAACACAAACTATGGTGAAACTTGGTGGGAAACCAAAACCTTAGGTTGCTCTTATTGACTTTGGGTCAGAAATTAATGTAAGTTCCAAAAATGTTTATGATCAAGAGTAGTGGCCGATTGATCGAGAGCATGGATGGAGGATGAAATCTGCAAATAACCTTACTGGAGCTTTACATGGAGCATGTGCTCATGTATCAATTTCCATAGGAGATATTTGTGATCAGCATCACTTTTTCATACATGATGGTTGCCCATATCCTGTAATTTTGGGACAATCATTCATTAGTGAAGCACGAATGGAGACTAAAGTCCTCGATGATGGAAGTGCATATGCATGCATTCATTTACAAGATGGACTCAAGTCTGTTCAGTTTATGACCGTGTGTGTTAATCATCCACGTAATAGGATGTTGCTGAGAAGTGATCCTATTGGACATTATGAATAGGATTCTATAAAATGCCATGATTAAGCGAGATGATTGTGGCACGAGGTTTATAGAAATCTCGCCACCTTCCATGATGGAAGAAAATTCAAGCTTTGTCTGTGATAGAGGAGAGTCAAAATTTATAAGATGCAAAGATATGAGTCAAAAATTGAGGAAGATTATTGCACGAAAAGAAAAACATTTTGTGAAAGAAGGATTGATTGAACAAGATGAGAAAATTAGTGGTTTGTTTGATTGCTTTTCATGTTCTCATATAGTGGAAAGCATTGAAACATTTCTAGTAAAAGAGATCTCCTATGATCGGTTTTTGAATGTATATTCACTTGAGGCATATGTGACTATATCTGAGTACTTTGAGTCTCTAATTGAGAAAGAGAAGATAGAGTTTGAGCCTCAAGTTGAAACAAAATACAAGAATGTTGATAGGAAAGTTAAACCTGTAGCACAACCTTTACCTTAAGAAAGTCAAAACATTATGAATGAAGCAAGTGATGATCCCAGTCTGAGAGATGTTAAGTGAATTGGTCATATCTTTACTGATGAAACCATAGAAAAATTAAAGATTGGATGTGAAAACTTTCTATTTCCACAAGAGAAGAAGAAATGTGAATGTATGATTAGAAAGCACGGCAAAGCATTTTCATTTGAGCCTGGAGAAAAATGTTGGGTAAATCCAGAGGTGGCAGCTCCAATGGTGCTTTTCTCCATTTCTCATGGCTCGTTTTTAAACAAAGCTTCTTTGGGGAGCATTTATTTGTGAAAATATATTGGAAAGGAATTTCTTGAATTTACAAGAAATTCAAAAAGTGACTTTTGTAAATATAAGTATGTAAATACTTAATAATTATATTTTGATTTTTTGAGATGGATTAAAGTAAATATAAAAATAATAAATAAATAAATAGATATATAAATGCATAAATAAATAAATACATAAATGAAATAAATAAATAAATACAAATAAAATATAAATATATAAATATATAAATAAATAAATATATATATATAAATAAATTAAATAAATAAATAAATACATAAATATATAAATAAATAAATAAATACGTGAATAAATAAATAAATATACAAATAAGTAGAAGAACTAACTGCATCTAGTATTCAAGTAGATGATTTTTTTTCAAATAATCTTTTTGAATATGATGCTACTGATGTGTTTTCTGAGTTTATGAGTACAGGTGAAGATTTGGAGCCTATTGCAAATCAGGAATTTGAATGGATTGTAAAAAGAGCAACAATTTTTGAATCGTCTATACATACTGTGAAGTGTTATCATGGATTGCATGTGTACATATGAATATTTTGATTCGATATTTCTTATCATGTGCTCAGTGTTTGAATGCAGGAGAAGATTGAAGGAAGGTGATCGAGATTAAAGAAGAGTTCAAAAAAGCTTTGTCTTTTTTATAGTTCTCCTGTTAACCAAAATCTTTTTATCACCCATTTTGAGATGCATTGCACACCAAATATGCATGTACAAATGTGTAGAAAGAACGTCTTTTAAAAGCAATAGAAGCATGTCTATCTGCACATTAGATAAATAGGTAAACATCATTGAAAAGTTAATAAATCAAGAGAGTGTAGTTCTGAGTAAGGAAGAGAGATTGCATCTGTGAGAGAGTGGAATTGTGAGTATTGAGAGTTTCCTTGCTTAGATACCATAAACCCTCAATTTTTCACACCATTTTGTTTCCCTTCATGCACCTAGAGTATGCATGTTTGAAAATGTAAATGCACATGTGCTTTCAAATTGATAGATGCACATCCAATTGCACGCTAAATAATTTGTAAATACATCAAGAAAATATGAGCTTTAGAATGAGTGAGGAGCCTCGTCATCCAATGCTAATTACCTCTCTTATTGTGCCATTATGTTTTTTATGCTTGAGAAAGTGAAGTTTTTGAACGAAAGATAAGGAGCTTAGACATGTGGTGGCTTACATGGGCTAAAGTTATTTGCTATAATTTTATTTCGCTCTTTATAGAATTTCTTAGCAAATGGGTTTACAAGACCATACGAAATGGTAGAATTATATTTGTTCCGAGCTAAGAATGGTAGGTTACTGCTCTAGAAGAAAATGTTTCACTTCATGGAAAAAGATACCAAAAGCGAGTTGTGCACCAGGCAGATTTCAGGGAGGCATCTGGCAGTTTGTGAGGAGGATGGCCATCACAAGGGAATCCATCAGATGGGACAGGATCTCTCTCGCAGAGGTAGGAGACAAGAGCTCTCTCGTGGAGGTCTGAGGGAGGGTACAAGACTCAAATTTTAGATATAGTTCTGCCATATCTCCTCGATGTGCTATGGGATTCAGGCCATATTCATGGAGCGCTAAAAACAGAGAGAAGCACATGATGGAGGGGGACAACAATCGTGTGGACAGGAGGGATATATGATTTCAGAGGATTCCCTCAGTTTTTTATTGCTCCAAACAATTGTTGTAATCGAGGGTTTTCCTTGCGAGGAGTTCTTTCCGAAAGGGATTATGATGCTGAATTGGTGGTGTTGGTAGAAGGAGAAAGGACTCATGCCGACACACGTATCTGAGGAGGATGGGAGGTCAATATAGTGATAGATCTGATGGCTTTGCACATAAAATCTGAGCGGATGATTCATCTCTTCTATACTTGCTGAAGCTGAGTTATGTGCACTCACATGCTGAGTCAAGCTAATAGACACCAATATGGCACATGCAAACATCGTTTTGATGAACCATATGATACCTGTGCTTGAGGTTGCTTGTGAGAAGAGGACAGAAGGTTTTGATATGATTGGGATTAATTTTTGAAGACTTCGTGATTGCTGAATGTGAAGGAAAACAACCAACATTTCTCTATTACTCCGACTACATGAGACCTCAAAGCTCTGCGCAAAATCAATAACACTCTGATGAGTTCAAAGATAACAGTGCGTACGTTTGATGATGACGATGTGTAAGTTCATGAATTTGGAGTTTGCATTTGAAATATAGTTATTTGTTTTTTTATTTATTTTACGGCGTTCGAGTCATGATGATGATAGCTTGGATGAGAAGCGCATACTCTATGTTGAATATCTAAATCTTTGACGATGTCAGTTCAGTTTAGAAATGAAGACATATGACAAATTCTCTAACTCTAATTATCAATTTTAGTAATGCACCAGTAATGCGCCAAAATATGGTTTTGATTGCTAGTTTTCTTTTAGGAGAAAAATTTTAAGAATACTGATGGCATAACTCTGTGAAATCTGAATGCATCTGCGTTATGTTACGGTTGCCATGCGTTCTTTGATCGTTAATTCTGAATATTATACCTTAAAGTTTTAGCTGGAGATAAAAAGTTGAATGGAAAGAGTTTAAGTTTTGTTTGATAGAATAAAAGAAAAGTATGTTCTACAGAGAAGGTTTATTCGAGTTTTTTCTCCTTTAACTTCTATTTGTTGTGATGTGTCATGAACTTCGTGATTAAGAGTCTATACTTTAAACGATGTTTCAAAGATCACTCATCGCTTGATGAATCTTGAAAATTGCACTGTTCGTTCGTCATATGTAGAAAGCACAGCAAAGTGGCAACATATTTATATGTGTAAATTGCACTGTTCGTTCGTCATATGTAGAAAGCACAGCAAAGTGGCAACATATTTCCTAGAAAATTGCACTGTTCGTTCGTCATATGTAGAAAGCACAGCAAAGTGGCAACATATTTATATGTGTAAATCACTTACACGTAATCATCAGATCCCTAAGCGTAGCCTTCAAACTATGGAATCTATGCATTGACGTTGTTATGAACAACACATAAGATATTGACTTGCTTTTGAACTTTTCTCAAACATGTAATTTCTTTGATTGAATGATGAGTTGTTTTGCAATTTGCACGACTAACAACATTGCATTCTCACTAACAATTTGAAATGAGCGGTCGGATTTAGATAGCATTAATTCATTTGGTTATCAATTTATAGAATCAAGGTAATAGAGAAGTTTATAGAATCAAGGTAATAGAGAAGGAGACCTCCAAAAAGCTAAGAAACTCTACACCAAAGGACTTATCATTGGAAGCACCTTTGGTGCGAACATGAAGAAATGGGAAAATATTTGAGGATATTCATTAGAGCCATAGAGTGGACTATGTCGACTAGTGAATCTTAAAACGGAGGCTCCATGTCTGGGGGGACTCAGAGAGTTCTCTCCTTATTCGCAAGGAAGTTACTCATCCCAAAGCTGTCAGATGAAAAGATGGAAACACGGTTGAAGATGTACCAATAGTTAATCTAATACTACACTTAACAAATAGCGGAGATTGACTCGATCCTAGATCACACCTGATCTTAAGTTCTAGGACCCCCTCATGGAATGTATGAAAGTGATCCTCATGGAATGTACGAAAGCTTGTCTATCGCGGAGGTCTCACTTTTTCCCTAGGGAGGACATCAATGAATTCAATGATTTCTTCTTCCAAGATAGGAGCATCAAGCAGGGTACAAAGGTTGTGTGGGATCCTATGAAACAATACCCTAGAGAAGGCTGCCATGCAATCCCATCTATGGTGTGAGAGGGGGATCCAAATCCCCATACGTATCGTAAAGTGCTCTTCAATGATTCTGAAATTTTCTTCTTCTCTATTGCATACATCGCCATTTGAGTCTAGCAATAAGGGGGATTGATTCTCTATTTTGTTTCCTTTTAAGGATGTTGCAAATCTCTTTGGCAGGTTTGTCAGCTTTGCCAGCCCACCACTCCTTAAAGAATATTTGCCAATTTTTCCTTTGTATTTCTTCCTCGTATCTCAGCAATGCTTTGATCTTTTGAAGATCCTTCTCGGATTATGCTTTTCCTTTGTTCACTTCCTCCTCAAGTCTCTTGAGTCTTTGATATAGAGCTTCTCTACGTGCCCGCCGAACACACTAGAGCATCTTCCTAGTTCTGATCATGATCAACCATGACTTTTCGACCATGCATCTCCAACTCTTGGCTGGGATGAACAGGAGCTGAACACCTCCTTCCACACTTCAGCAATTTCTTGATGGATGAAGGGGAGAGAGAAGGAAGTCCAGCATGTGTGAAACCAAGGTGTCTTATGGGTTTTGGTGAGAGGTTGGAAAGCGATAATGATCAGGTAGTGATCAGAGATGGCCAGGTTAGTGCGTTGTGAGAGGGAAGGATGACCCCACTGATAAATAATGTTCTCAGCAATGTAGCTTCTATCTAGTCTAGCTTTCCTCAAGTCCTCACCCACTTGGAAATTTGAGCACGAAAAAGCCTTTCGAGTCTTTGAATTCAACCAGATCCAAGGGTAGTTTGCTTTTGTCCCAAGTTTCTTTCTCATGATAGTCAATGACTCAACCCTTGTTATTCCATCTGTCCATAGGGTCCTCCGCCATGTTGAAGTGACCACAGATAAGTACATTGTAGGGGAACGAGTCCAAGGAGACCTAGGAATCTAGTCTCTCTAGCTCCCCGTTTGGGGTGTACAAAAAAACTAATGTAAATCGAAAGGGGGCACCAAAGGAAGTGACAATCCATCGATGGATCTAATCTTCAATGGAGTTCTCGAGCTTCTCAATACCCCTAGAAGTACGACGTCGACATAGAGACATCGGTCCGAGAGACCTATCTAAGTCATTTTTGGAGGTCTGCTCCATCAATTTTAGTCTCTTGAATACAGATAAATTCAGGGTTTAGGCTAAAGCCATAGACCAATGATGGTTGCCCTTGAGGGGGTTAGTTAGCCCCATAGCATTTAACGAGATGATGATAATTGTCGTAATTTACCCCCTTTGTGGGAAGGGTTATTATGCTTTCTCCTCTTGGATTTTTCTTTCTTTTTGTTTGGGAGGGGATCCCACTTAGTAACTTGTTTTTCCATGGTAACTCAATAGGTCGTTTTCACTTGCAGGAAGTCTCGCAATAAAATGAAGAGAAGACGGTATCTGGAATAGTCGATCCAATGCTGGAACATTCACTATCCGTGTTGTCTTCCTTACTAGTGGTAAAGGTGACTTCTTTGCTTGTAGTGTAGCCCTCATGATTGGTTTCTTTGTTTCTAGGGATCTCTACGACTTTGTTGCTGGTGTCCACCTCAAACTCGTTCCTATTTGGGTAATCGAACTCATTAATCTCCTTTTCCAGATTGCAATACAAGTTGTTTGGGGGGCATCTGGAGTATGGCTTCTCTCAGCAGTCACCCTAGGATTTCTTTTCCTTCTTCCTTTGATTGCCCTGAAGCCGTCCGAGTCAGTTTTTGGGTTTTGGGAGTCCTTAACTTCCTCTTGTTCACAAGGGGATTCAGGGTCCCATTGTTGTCTTGAGTTTTTTTGGATGCTTCTTGAATTTGTTTGCTTTTTTGTCTCAAGAGGCACTGTTTGATCCTGCGGCCTTGTGGGCCACAATGAAAACACGTGTTAGGTAGATTTTTGTCGTTAATGCCTTGTTTCTAGACATCTCCATCACCGAAGTGCACTTTGATCTTTGAAGAAAGCGGCGTGCTGAGGTCAGCCTCGAAGCAGATTTGAGGGTGCCAGTACCGAGCATTGAAAGAATGCCTTGCACCTTCTTAAATAAAACTGCCAACATCCTCCCGTGAAGCCAATGGCTTGCGGATTGGAGAAATAATGTCCCACACGAAGTTGTACAAGAAGTAGAGCAGGTTAGTGAGCTTGACCTAGAGAGGGTAGTAGAGACATTTTCGATTTGTCGGGAATAAAATCGGGGGACCATCTGAATAGACACAGGGTTGCCTGTCGGAGTTGCTAGGTTCCGACACTCAGGGCTTGGAATGCCATATCTTCTTTCTCAAATACTAGCAACATATGACTAGCTAGTAGGAACCGACACTTGCTAACAATCAGCCCACAAGGGAACTAGTCTTTTCGAAGCCACTGGCACACAGTTTCGAGCGGCGGCTCAAGACCCTCAAAGGCCCTAGGAGCGACAGGATTCCATCTCTACTAAGAGAGACGAATGGAGGTTCAAGACCCTCAAAGGCCCTAGGAGCGACATAAGAACCCCCCTCCAAAATAGGAGTGAAGTTACCAATCATCCCCAGGGTCAGGGCTAGGTTGCTTATCACGAGGAGGGGGACACCGAAGCCATGCCAAGGACCCCGAATCATGCTCCAAAGATAAACTTTCGCAATCCCAGAGATTGATCTTTGTCTCTGACTAGCTCGAAAGTGATCGACAGCAACACTTGAAACTCCCGAGCCGTTACTGACGAAATTGCACCGCACCCAAAGCACCTTATAGTCTCCAAAGAAACGGGCTGCCGAGAAGCAATCAAAGCACCAAGGCCATCACAAAGGCCCCAAAGCTCACCAATCTCACAATGTTTTTCCTCAAACTCCTACCCTCTTCCTTCACAACCCCCTTTTTTTGTTTTGTTTTTTTTTTTTTTTTTTTCTTTTCTCTTCCTTTTTTTTCTCTTTTTTATAACCCTCCAAACACGAGCCAAAATGAACACTTGCGTTGAAAGAAGCAACCGATAGAGAAACTCTTCACGAGTTCGATCAAACAAAAAGGAGATTCACTTACAGTGGCAAACCGAGCACGAGTTTGAAGGTCGCAAGGAACATATAGTGAGGTCCAGAGAGAAAAAAGGAGCTGATAGATGGACGGGCCCACGCGAGGAAAAGCTTGTCTATCACGGAGGTCTGGCTATCACGGTGTGAAATTTTCTACCGCGGAAGAACATTTCGTGTGCAGCGGAGAGCTTAGACTCCCGTGCGCACATGGTTTCTTACGCACATGGTTTTTTTTTTTTAAATAAAAGAAGTTCGGGCTTAGCCTAATCTTCCGGACTTTAATTATAATAAAGAGAAAAAGTTACAAGTGAATGGGACTAGTGCCCATGGGACCCCCCAAATTTCACAATGCAGGGGAGGAGTATAGCAAGCTACAAGGCATTACAAATGAGGCGGATAAAATTATCATCACCCTCATGTGGGACCCATTTGGGTTTCAACTTGTTGTTTTCGAGGAGATAAATACAGTGATGTCTAAACGGTGGCGATCTCTTGACTCGGGAGATTCTTTTACCTAGGAGAAACAAGGATTTCTCGATCGACCATTCCTTAGGAGTTTGGCCAAAATTGACAGCACAATGCTCCCTCCAAATCTTCCAGAGAGCCTCACCTCTGATAGCATTCCACAGCCTCGATGAGCAGCCGATCGCCTCACCCAACATCACATGTTGCCAGTTGATTTGACTCGTGAGTCTCAATACCCGTGTCACGTGATGCCAGATAACACGGGACTTGGGGCAGTCGAAGAACAGGTGAGCGAAATCTTCAATGCACCGATGGCAACGCTTGCACCATGGCGGCACACCACAGATTTTGTTAGCCCTTGCATTGGTCCAGATACCTTTATGCAAGATCTGCCACATGAGAACGGATTTTTTGACCTCAATTAGGGGGTGCCAAATAGACATGAATTTTAGCTCCCACAGAAGTTTGGTCCAAGAAAGGCACCATCTCTTGTTAAGGGTGTGGTGAACATCTAAATCCTCTTTGAAGTTGGGGATTCTGGATAGCTTCTTACCATTGCTCCATTTGAGGCCCTCCAAGCAAGGAAGATCCTGACCGCAGAGAAGGCGGGTAGTTGAGCGGTCCCATGCTAAACACCTGCTTTGAAGAAGAGTCCATTCCTCAAAGGTAACTCTAAGTCTCGGATCCAATTCTTCGAACCTAATCCACTGGCTGGTCTCTTGTTTCCAGAGTTGTTTCCACTGTTTGAACCCCTTGTTCCATAACCGCCTTGCAGTTTGGAGGTTCCAAGACTCCACCCCCCGAATGCCACTGATCGGGAACCAAATAGAGTCATTTTGTCTTATGCCAGCCGCCCACTTCCACTCATCACTGATTCTGATGAACTGTTTGGCCTTGTTCCAATTCTTCCATAAGGAACACACGAGGCTAGAGCCTTTAGGGAAGACCGGGTGGGGGGAGAACAAAAGCGTGAGAATCCCTATGTCCTTCCAACCAGGGTGGCCAACTAAGGTAAGGTCTTCCGTGTTTCTAAAGATCAATTTAGCCCAGGAGGACTCCCTATTGCTCCAAGCCTTGATAAGCCACTTTGCCGCCAACTTGTCTGCCAACCCAACAATATCCAAAATTCCCAAGCCCCCTGAATCTTTAGGGCTAATGCAAGCTTCCCATTTGATTTTGGGAATCCCCCTCCTGTTGGGGTCCCCAGTCCAAAGGAAGTTTCTGCAGATTCTTTCCACTTTGGCCAAGTCTTTCTCCTTAGGTCTCCAACACGAGATAAAGTAAATAATTGTAGACAGCATAAATGTGTTAACAACCATAGCACGCCCTGCCAGGTTGACTTGCATACCTTTCCAATGATTCAGCTTCCTATCCAGCTTGGATAGCACCCAGTTCCAGCGTTGGTCCATTGAGATGTCGAATCCCATCGGAATGCCAAGGAGACGGAAGACTTGACCACTAGGGATAACTTGACACCCCTGATCCACCAACAATTGGGGAGTATGTCCGTTGATTGCTCTAAAAGCAGTTTTAGCATGGTTGATTTTTGAGCCTGATGCCACACAAAAGGTGTGGAGGCACCACCAAAACACCTCAATGCTGTTTATATCGTTATGCACAAAGGCATTCATGTCATCAACAAAATGTCTCACAATCATTTGGCCGTGGTTTAGAGGTAAGGAAAGACCCTTGAGGTAAGGATGAATCTTAAACCGGACTAGTGACTGAGAGAATTGTCTCCTTATTTGCAAGGAGGTTCCTCATCCCAAAGCTGTCAGATGAAAAAATGGAAACACGGTTGAAGATGTACCAATAGTTAATCCAACACCACACTTCTATCAAGATCTTAAGAGATAGTGGAGATTGACTTGGTCCTAGATCAGATCTGATGTTAAGTTCTAAGACCCCCTCATGGAATGTACGAAAGTGATCCTCTCTTAGAAAATCATCCACAAGGGATCCGGACCAACATTAAGTGATTAAAATATGTGGTGCTATGTCTTGGTGTATAAGATCCCATCAGGTTGTGAAGACCATAGATACCTCTTCACTTTATATCCAAGAAGTTGTTTCGTTCTGAGGAGAGTCCATACACATCTTAAGCTAGATAGACGATCGACTCCAAACAATCCTTGTTGGGGGAGGCAATGTGCTACTCCTTAGCCCTTTAAAATGCGATCAAATTGGAGGTCCTCTAAAAGAGATGGACAGATAAATGCACCTATTAATTTCATAGACCACGACAAGAATGATTTATTGTTTCTTCACTTATTTCTAGTCGAAAGGATTGGTAATTCCATTAGCCCACCCCCCTCCCCCCCCGGTTTTCATAGCATCATAAAATTTTCATCACAAAAACAAAAAAATTAAGAGTGAGTGGCATGAAGCCTTAATAAGGCTCCTTTGCACCTCAATAGCGTTCTTTGATTCCCTTGGTTCATTCCCTATGTGAAGGAATTAAGGAATTAACTCCCTGTTTTCGCTTGTATTATCCCTCTACTTAATATATTTGAAGCACTTTCAAAAATCCTTCAAGTTAAGTGGTAACCTTGTGTCGGCCTACGTTCCGAGTTGAATAGAGTACTAAGAGGTCCAACATGCAAGTGAGGAGTGGACTATTGGAGGTATCCAAAGGTAATGCCCCTAGAAAAATGCTAAAGGGATCATCCCCTGAAAAACCCTTTATCCAATCAAGTTTGCAAACGTTTTTATTCTAGACGAATCTAACAAGCATATATATATATATATATATATATATATATATATATATATATATATATATATATATATATATATATATATATATATATATATATATAAAAGGTTTAAATTTACTCATCTTGTGTGGATGGAATGATTGGGAAAGAAGTGTGAATTTGTGGATTATTCTATCCACTAAAATGAGGATTACATAGATTGTATGTACAAAGATGTTAGGGTGAAGGGAGAGGTGAACTACTAAACTTTTGTTTACCCAATCATTCCATCCACACATGATAAAAGAATGAGTTTGGCGAAGCCCATGATTGAAAAGTTCGTCGACCAATAGCTTTCAAAACCTTCTCATTATCCTTATACATTGATCTCTCTCCCTCTATTTCTCTCTCATCTCTCTCTATCTTCTTCTTATACATTGCTCTCACTCTCTCTATGGTCTACTAATACGCTTCTCTCTCTCTATCTCTCTCTCTCCCTCTATTTCTCTCTCATCTCTCTCTATCTTCTTCTTATACATTGCTCTCTCTATGGTCCATTAATACGCTTCTCTCTCTCTCTCTCTCTCTCTCTCTCTCTCTCTCTCTCTCTATCTCTCTCTCTCTCGCCACTTTTTCTCCTTCTCTTGATTCAATCGCTATTATTTCTACTCTTGGTCAAAGCAAACACCGAAGGGTACATAAAACCACTATTTCTTTCTTTTTCTCTTTCTCTCTCTCTATTCTATCAAATCAAGGCAACAAATATCTATTTTTTTAAATCATAGAATCAAAATCAATATTTTCTTTCTCTCTCATTCCCTCTATTTATCTTTCTCTCTCTTTCTCTTTCCTTCTCATTATCTATGGCTGCCATCTAGATTACCATATGCACAATGTTGAAAATAAAGGTGCAAGCTTATGTGGATATGACATGGACAAGAGCCAAAAGATGGTTCAAGCATTGCATGCATAAAAGGAACCTCCTTACCTATATGGAGTGAATTAGAGCACCAAAGGTCACGAAAGGGAATGGAAGCACAAAGGAAAAGAAGTGTAAAGGTCATGATAACAAAGATGATGCAAGGGTACATGAAGAAGCAGTAGATCCTTTGCCAGTTTATGCATGTTTTAAGGGATTTTTTGCATGATCTTTTTTAAAGATCTCAAGGATATAGTGGAAAAGTAGAGACAGATCATCCATTTACAGACTCTTGTTAAAATTGTGAGTGTGCTATAAGGCACATTGGCATTCCAATAGTATATGTTTTTGTACACAGTCATCTTGTAGAAGGCATCTTTATTTACTACTTCACCTGAGCTCATAGGTAACCTATCTTTAATCAATTATTTCTCTGACCATTTGAATTCCGTTTGGAGGGAATTATAGCTTCGTAGAAAGCTAGTTGTTTCTATGAGATATGGGAGAAATCTTTGATTCATTGTGTATGTGTGAATTTAAGTGAGTCAACTTATAAATTAAAAAAAATATATATATAGGATAGATTATACAAGAGGTTCACTATCGTTGTGGATATTCGAGTCAATTGTCTCCATTTTCTATACGAGAGCTGAAGGATATCTGCACCAAATGTAGGGGTGCTACATCAAGAGGGTACATTATCAACAAGTGAGGTAAACAAAGAGGTAACTCTACAAACTCTCATATTTTCAGATAGAGGATTTGAGTAAAAGTAGAGCAACTAGACTAGGAAGAATATCAATATTGGAAGTTCAAAAGAATAACTTCTTCATGAATGAAGAAGTTTGGGGAATAGTTATTGTAGAGAATCCACAACCATAGGTAGATCTCCACAATCTAAGCACCAGCGATGAACAAAGGGGGCAAGTGAAGGAATGAGAGGAAAGGAACAGACGAGTCATGCTTGTCATGCTACAAGTCATCTCCAACACAATGATAGGACATATACAAACTCTATACAAAGCAAAGGAGTTTTGGAAGGCTTGTGAGAAGATATATGCCACCTCTACAAGGAAAAGGAAAATGCAACTCAAGAATTCCTTTAACGGGGTTTTGGGAGGCTTGGGAGAAGATATATGCCACCTCTACAAGGTAAAGGAAAATGCAACTGAAGAATTACTTTAACGCACTAAAGAAGGCTCGTGTCAAAACATCAAAGACTAATCTCCCAAGACTAAGGACCTTAGCGATCAATTGGCGTGACTGGGATGCACCATTGAGGAACAAGAAATTATGCAAATATATCTTAATGGATTGAGAGTTTTTTTTTTTAATATAAAGGAAGTTCAGCAATAGCCTACTCTCCTAGACTTGAATTAAATTAAGAAACAAAGGTACAATAGAAGGGGACTAGTGCCCACGGGACCCCCCAAATCCCACAAAGCAGGGGAAGCTTGATTGAATCCTAGGTTGCATTACAGAGAAGGTTAATCACCCTCTCATCGCCCTCATGCGGGGCCCACTTGGGTTTGAGCTTGTTGTTGATCAAAAGGAGGACTTGATGGTGCCTGAAGGGGGGGGATTTCTTACTGTTAACAATCCTTTTGCCAAGGAGGAATAGTGATTTCTCAATCGACCACTCCCTGGGGGGATCGCCGAAGTTGAGAGCACACCTCTCCCGCCAAATTTTCCACAGGACTTCCCCTCTGATGGCGTTCCAGAGTGTCGCAGAGCAGCCGATCGCTTCTCCCAAAAGGACTTGTTTCCAACTAAGCTGTTTTTGAAGTCTAATTTTCATTCCAACCGTCTGCCAGATTCTGTAGGAGTTGGGGCAAGTAAGGAAGATGTGTGGGACATCTTCGATAGCCCGGTGGCAGCGTTTGCACCAAGGAGGGATCCCACAAAGTTTGCTAGCCTTATGGTTGGTCCAAATTCCTCGATGAAGAATTTGCCATAAGAGGACAGACTTCTTAATCTCTATAAGGGGGTGCCAGATACCCATGAATTTCATGTCCCACCGAAGCCGCCTCCAAGACAGGCACCACTTCTTGTTGAGGCTGATCTGGTGGTCAGCCGTTTCTTTGATGTTCGGGATTTTGAGTAGGCTATTTCCATTGTGCCATTTGAGACCAAGCGAGTTCGGTGTGTCGTGTCCCATGAGAAGGAGAGTCTTGTGACGATCCCATGCGAGGCATCTGCTTTGCAAAGTGTTCCATTCTTCGTAGGAGATGTTTATGCGAGGGTCAATATCCTCGAAGTTGATCCAGCTGTTGGTGTCATGTTTCCAGAGGTGTTTCCATTTTTTGAATCCTTTGTTCCATAACTTCTTGGCATTTTGAATGTTCCACGACTCCACACTCCGGATGCCATGTATCGGAAACCAGATAGAGTCGTTTTGTCTGATTCCGGCTGCCCACTTCCAGTCCTCACTAATTCTTGTGAAGCTTTTGACTTTATTCTAGCCCTTCCAAAGGGAGCACACGAGATTGGAGCCTTTCGGGAAGACGGGGATCGGGGAGAATAGCAGGGTCATGATGTCAAGATTCTTCCAGTTCGGGAACCCCATTAGGGCCAACTCATTCTTGTTTCTGAAGATCAGCTTGGCCCACGAGGCCTCCCTATTGCACCAAGCCTTAATCATCCATTTGGCTGCCAGTTTGTTAGCCATACACCCAATGTCCAGGATACCAAGCCCCCCGCTATCTCTAGGGCTAGTGCAGATGGCCCATTTGATTTTAGGCACCCCCCTTCTGTTATGATCGCCCGTCCAAAGAAAGTTTCTACAAATACTATTCAGTTTGGACAGGCCCTGCTCATTCGGTCTCCAACAAGAAAGGAAATAGATGGTAGAAGAGAGGAGGAACGTGTTGATAACCATCGCACGCCCAGCGAGATTGATTTGCATACCTCTCCAATAGTTAAGCTTGTTTTCGAGTTTGGCCAACACCCAGTTCCATCGCTACTCCATAGAGACGCCAAACCCCAAGGGGATTCCAAGAAGTCGAAAGATTTGGCCCTGCGGAATGATTTGACAGCCATGATCAATGAGAAGGCCAGGATGATGTCCCACAATAGCCCAAAAGGCGGTCTTAGAGTGGTTGATTTTGGATCCAGAGGCATCACAAAAGGTAGCAAGACACCTCCAGAAAGTCTCCAGGCTGGTATTATCATTGTGAACGAACGCGTTCATATCATCGGCAAAAAGTCTCATGATGATTTGACTGTGGTCGTGAGGCAGCCGGAGGCCTTTGATATTGCCAGCCTCCACATGATGTGCCACAAGTCTGCTCAGCCCCTCAGTGGCGATGGCAAAAAGAAGGGGGGCCAGAGGGCACCCTTGTCTAATAGATCTTCTAAGATGGATCGCCTTCGAAAGTTTGCCGTTAACGTTAATTTGGGTCATTGCGTTTCCGAGAAGGGTCGCGATCATCTTGGTGAATTTCTGACTACATCCGAGATCTTGGAGCGACTGTAGAATATAGTCCCATTCTAGCCTGTCGTAGGCTTTGTCAAAGTCGATCTTGAGGAAAACCACATCTTGATTAGACTCATTTGCAAATTGAATACCTTCCCAAATATCCATAATGGTTTCCAGGATAGACCTGCCTTTGATGAAACCTTTTTGGTCCTCACTAAGCCAAGATCTCAGGTGGCACGAGAGTCTGTTGGCAATGACTTTGGTGATGATCTTGTATCCTGTTTGGAGCATCGTAATAGGCCGCCAGTTCTCGATTCTGTTCTTTTCCCCCTTCTTGTGTATGAAATTGATAATTCCATTATTTAGACAAGAAGGAAGAGCACCAAACTTTAGCGCTTCTTGCCAAACCATCCGAAGAGGGGTGGCAACCACCAGCTTGAAGGATTTAAAGAACTCATTAGTGAGTCCGTCGGGTCCCGGGCTTTTACCGAGAGGGAGGGCATCAATGACCTCAATGATTTCTGATTCAGAGATAGGGGCATGAAGCAGGGAGTGGAGGTTGGGTGGTATCCTCCGGGGGGAAACCCTAGAAATGGCAGCCATACAGTCCCTTCTATGGTGGGAGAGGGGGTTCGAGGTTCCCAGGAGTCTCGTGAAGTGCCCTTCGATGATGCCAAAATTATCTTCTTCCGAATTGCATACATTGCCATGTGGATCTAGCAGTAGGGGGATCGATTCTCTGTTGTGTTTCCTTTTAAGGATACGGCACATCTCTTTGGTGGGTTTGTCGGCTTTGCCAGCCCACCACTCCTTGAAGAAGATTTGCAAGTTTTTCCTTTGTATTTCTTCCTCGTATCTCAACACTCCTCTGATTTTTCGGAGACCTTTCTGGGCTTGGTGTTTTCCTTTGTTCACTTCCTCCTCGAGCCGCCAAAGTCTGTGGTAAAGAGCTTCCCTACGAGCCCGCCGCACAGTCTCGAGCATCTTCTTAGTTCTGATCATGATCTTACGAGACTTGTCGACCGCACTTCTCCAGCACTTGGCTGGGGCCAAGCCAGAGGCGAACGCCACCTTCCACACATCGGCAATTTCTTGATGGACGGAGGGGAGAGAGAAGGTGGTTGCGTTGGCATGGAACCACGGAGCCTTGCGGATCTTGTTGGAAGGTTGAAAAGTGATAACGATTGGGTAGTGATCAGAGATAGTGAGGTCAGTGCGTTGCGTGATGGTAGGGTGGCCCCACTGATGAGTAAAACTCTGAGAGATGTAGCATCTATCGAGTCTAGCTTTCCTCAGGTCCTCGCCCGCTTGGAGATTCGACCAAGAAAAGCCATTCGAGTCTTTGAATTCAACCAAATCCAAGTGGAGTTTGGTCATGTCCCACGTTTCTTTCTCCCGACTGTCGATGACCCTGCCCTTGCCCATCCATCTGTCCATAGGGTCCTCCACCATGTTGAAGTCTCCACATATAAGCACGTTGTGGGGAAGCGAGTCTAAGGAGGCCCAAGTGTTCAGTCTCTCCAAATCCCCGTTAGGGGCGTACAAAGAAACCATAGTAACACAAAGAGGAGCACCAAAAGAAACAGCAATCCAACGGTGACTTACATCTTCAATGGAGTTCTCAAGCTTTTCAAACCAGAGTTGTTTAACACCGATAACCGTTCCTCCAGACCCCCGCTGGTGCTTCGTTGGGATCCACACATGGGCCGAGGAGACCTGTTTGAGCCGTTTCTGGAGGTCTTCTCCGTCAATTTTAATCTCTTGAATACATATAACGTCTGGGTTTAAGCTAATGTCGCGAAGCCATTGACCAATGATGGTCGCTCTTGAGGGGTCGGTTAGCCCTCTAGCATTTAGCGAGATGACAATCATTTTTGTATTGATCCCTCTTTGCGGGAGGGAGCTTTGTCCTTTCTTCTCTTGGCTTCATCTTTCTTTTTCGCTGGGATCTGATCCCGACTTAGAAATCGGTTCTTGTGGGGGCTTTTCCAGGGTAACTCCATAGGCTGTTTTCCTTTGCGGGATGCCCCTTGCTGGGGAGACTTGGGCCCCGTGCTCGGCACCGTTTCCGGGATCGTCGATCCAATGATGGAACTTTCACTATCCATGTTGTCTTCGTTACTAGTGGTGAAACCATCTTCTTTGCTTGTAGTGTAGCCCTCTTGGGGGGTTTCTTTATTGTCAGGGATCTCTAGGGCTTTGTCGTAGGTGTCTACCTCAAGTAGCTTCCCACCTGGGTAGTCAAGCTCATTGATCTCCTTTCCTAGATTGCAATACAAATTGCTATAGGGGGTAAGTGGCAGGTTGTTTCTCTCACCGTTGGCCCTAGGGCTTCTTTTCCTTCTTCTTCTAACTTCAATAAAGCCATCAGCATCAGCTTGTGGATTAAGGAGTCCCTTGCCTTCCCCTTCCTTGGTCGAGTGGGTCAAATCGCCAATGTTGTCTTGAGCAGTTTTGGAGGCTTCTTGAAATCGCTTGTTTTTTTGCCTGAAAAGGCAATCTTTAATCCTGTGACCTTGTTGGCCACAACGAAAGCACGCGTTGGGAAGGTTTTTGTAGGTGATGTCCTGCTCCCATACATCTCCTTCGCCCATGTCCACTTTGATCCTTGATGGAAGCGGCGAATTGAGGTCGGCCTCGACACAGATTTGGGGGTGCCACCTAGCATTGAACGAGTGTCTTGCACCTTCATAGATGAGACCACCAATGTCTTCGCGTGAAGCCAGCGGCTTGCCGATAGGAGATACAATGTCCCACACGAAGTTGTACAAGAAGTAAGGAAGGTTAGGGAGCTCAACCCAAAGAGGGTACCGAAGCGATTTCGATTTGTCGGGAGTAAAGTCCGGGGACCATCTGAATAGGCACAGGGTCGCCCGACCGAACTGCTAGGTGCCAACGCTTAGGGCTTGGAGCGCCATCTCTTCATTTTCAAAGACTAGCAGCATGTGGCTCGCTGGTAAGAACTGACATTTGCTAACAATTAGTCCTTGAGGGAACCACTCTTTTCGAAGCCATTGTCGCACAGTTTCGAGCGGGGGCCTAGGGCCAAACACTTGGCCGACGAGGCAAACTTTCTTGAGCTCCTCCTCAGCTGACAGAACTGCGGGTCTACTGAGGGAAACAATGGGGGATTCAACACTTTCGGATGCCCCAGGGGCGGCACACGACCCCCCCTCCAGCAGAGCGGCCAGGATATCGGTCTCCCCAGGGGGAGGGGCCCGATTACTTTTCACGAGAGAGGATGAAGCCACATCCATGGCCAAAAGGAACTTGCACCCACTTCACTTAAACTTTGAACCTCGTGACCATTGTCGCTCTAAATCTTATTCTTTTTGACGAACAAACTCCTCTTGCAATTACTTCTTGGATTTTAGAAAAAAAAAAAGCTACAATCAGTTTTGGAAACCCTGGAGCATCCGACATTAGTACATAGCTCTTTTTTCCTTTTTACTTTTTTCTCTTCTTTTTCTTCGCATCTTCTCTCTCTTCTACTGCCTTTTTTTCTTTTCTCTTTTTCTTTTCTTTTTTTTTTTTCCTTTTTTTTTTTTATAACTCCTTGCAGACACTTAACCCAAATTAATCAAACTAACGCGAATCGCGATGGTGACTATCATGGAAGTCAAGGATTCACATAAGATTTAAAAATTGTCAATCGAGAAAGACAGGACTGAATGACGCAAAAAAAGAGGAGTAGTCTATCGTGAGTTCAGCCACAAATCACGATAGACCAACTGGTCTATCGCCGCCACGCCTGTCGCGGAGGTGTCTATCGCAGAAGAAAACAGCCGTCTATCGCGCCCCCTACTATCCGTCGCGATAGACCAAATGAGGGGATCGCAAAGGTGTCTGTCGCCGCGCAAACTTCGAGCAATAGCCAAGAGCGTTGAAATCGAGGGAGGAGACCGTCGTGCAAACTTATCTATCGTCTGTCGCCAAATTCGTCTATCGCAGACGGTGGATATTGGTCTATCGCCAAACCCATCTATCGCCGAAGCTGTCTATCGCAGATGGAAAGCCGTCTATCGCAGATGGAAGAACCATGTCTGTCGCAGAAATCAAGAGTTGCGAACAATCTACCGCCTTGCCGGGTGACTTACTACAGGAGAGAAAAGAGGGAAGACCCGAATTAATGGATTGAGAGTTGAAGAGATATGGAAACCCCTCATTACTACTATAATGAGGAGTTTCCATATCTCTTCAAGTCTCAATCCATTAAGATATATTTGGACAATTTCTTGGAAATATGGATTGAAACCCATCATCTTAACTTGAGGAGTCCATTCCGCACCTTTTGGAAAAGGAAGCTCAACATGGAGATGAATCAAAGTCAAACAACAGCATAATCAAATGTTCTAGAAAAATAGGTGCGACAAAAGAGGGGTAGGGGAAACAGTTACAACAAACAAGGAAACCATCAATTGAAGGAAACACTCCACAATAAAGCTGAAGGATCAAGTGAAGGAAACGCTCCACAAAGAGATAAATGTGGGGGCAAACGAAGAGGTACAGATTTCCTATAATTGTTGCAATATTCAGACTAAAAGAATGTGACTCTCCTGGTTGAATAGAGAATAAAGAGGTCGCGCTACATTTAGGGACCCATACTCTCCTACATGCAAGCGAGGAGTGGACTATTAGAGCTATCCAGCGTGCAAATGATTACCATTATGGTGGGTGCAAAGGTAGTGCCCCTAAAAGACCCCTAAATTGGGTATGCAAACGTTTGCATTCTAGATGAATCTAACCAGACGAATTGGGTATGCAAAGGTTTGTACTCTCTCTCTCTCTCTCTCTCCGCCCCTCATTTTCTCTCCACTTGCACGTTTCATGTGATCAGGTGGCTGTTACCCTGTGGGGGCCAAGGGCTACACAGTGTTGAAATGTGTCGGACTACTTAACTTTTGTTTTTACAATCCTTTTCTTGTTATTCATAATAAATAGGGTAAAGAATGAGCGCAAAGTTCTTCCAGCGATAGCTTCCAAAACCTTCGCCTTATCTTTGTGCCATTCTTCAATTCAACCAGCTCCACTTCTTCGGCTTTCTTTATTTATTTTTATTTACTTTTGATTAATTTTGATATATTATCTCTTTTCCTACCTTTTTCTATACTTATTTCTCCCTAACCGTTATCATTTTCACTTTCTCATCTCGAAGTTAATATGCAATGTGCATCATTAAATAAAAACAAACTTTTACTCCCATTTTTGTTTCACCTACTGTAGAGCAAATTTGTTTGGATGGTAGAGATGCTCAGACACATGCATTGATAGCTTTGTCTATCAAATGTGTCATTATTCCTCACATTTGCTCTTGGTGAATAGCTAAGGATGCTTGGGATACACTTACCACATTGGTAGGCTAAGGATGCTTGGGATACACTTACCACATTGTACCAGGCTAGGAATGAGGCTCCTATTGCTTACCTTCAAAAACAATTGGAGAGTAACCACATGAATGAAGGTGATTCTATGGAAAGTTTTCTGACAAAGATCAAGGATTTGAAGGAACAATTGATTTTTGTAGATGAAGTCCTTTCTAACATTTCACTTGTGCAGACTGTTCTGAATGGTCTTCTTGACTCATATCAGAGTTTTGCTTCTACTCTTCATTTGATGGTGAAAGACACCAAAGGTGCTTTGGCCCACTCGATGAAGGAAGAGGAAGGCAAGGGCCCACGTAATCGAGAAGCTGATGCTGACGGGTTCATCAAAGTCAGAAGAAGAAGGAAAAGAAGCCCTAGGGCGACTTCTGAGTGAAACATCATGTCAGTTACCCCTCTAGCAATTTATATTGCAATCTGGAAAAGGAGATCAATGAGTTTGACTACCTAGGTGGGAACCTACTTGAGGTGGACACCAATGGCAAAGCCCTAGAGATCCCTGATAATAAAGAAACCTCCCAGGAGGGATACACTACAAGTAAAGAAGATGGCTTTACCACTAGTAACGAAGATAACATGGATAGTGAAAGTTCCATCATCAGATCGACTATTCCGGAAACGGTGTCGAAAATGGTGCCCAAGTCTTCCCAGCAAGAGGCATCCCGCAAATGAAAACAACCTATGGGATTACCCTGGAAAAGCCCCCACAAGAGCCTATTGCTAATTCGGGATCCGATCCCAATGAAAAAGAAAGATGAATCCAAGATAAGAAAGGACAAAGCTCCCTCCCGCAAAGAGGGCTCAATACGACAATGATCATCATCTCGTTAAATGCTAGCATGCTAACCGACCCCTCAAGAGCGACCATCATTGGTCAATGGCTTCGCGACATTAGCCTAAACCCAGAATTTATATGTATTCAAGAGATTAAAATTGACGGAGAAGACCTCCAAAAACGTCTTAGGCAGGTCTCCTCGACCCATGTTTGGATTTCAACGGCGCACCAGCCGGGGTCCGGTGGAACGGTAATCAGTATTAATCAACTCTGGTTTGAAAAGTTTGAGAACTCCATTGAAGATGAAAGGCATCGATGGATTGCTGTTTCTTTTGGTGCTCCTCTTTGTTTTACTCTGGTTTCGTTGTACGCCTCTAACGGGGAATTAGAGAGACTGAACACTTGGGCCTCCTTGGACTCGCTCCCCCACAACGTGCTTATTTGTGGTGACTTCAACATGTTGGAGGACCTGATGGATAGATGGATGGGCAAGGGTAGGGTCATCGATAGTCGGGAGAAAGAAACGTGGGACAAAACCAAACTTCACTTGGATTTGGTCGAATTCAAAGACTTGAATGGCTTTTCCTGGTCAAATCTCCAAGCGGGCAAGGACCTGAGGAAAGCTATACTTTATAGATGCTACATCTCTCAGAGTTTTACTCATCAGTGGGGCCACCCATCCCTTGCGCAACACATCGACCTCACCATGTCTGATCACTACCCGATCGTTATCACTTTCCATCCTTCCATCAAGATCCATAAGGCTCCTTGGTTCCATGCCAGTGCGCCCACCTTCTCTCTCCCCTCTGTCCATCAAGAAATTGCTGATGTGTGGAAGGAGGCGTTTGCCTCGGCTTGTCCCCAGCCAAGTGCTGGAGAAGTGCGGTCGATAAGTCTCGACAGATCATGATTAGATCCAGGAAGATGCTCGAGACTATGGAGTGGGCTCGTAGGGAAGCTCTTTACCACAGACTCTAGAGGCTCGAGGAGGAAGTGAACAAAGGAGAATCTCAAGCCCAGAAAGGTCTTCGAAAAATCAGAGCGCTGTTGAGATCCGAGGAAGAAATACAAAGGAAAAATTTGCAAATTTTCTTCAAGGAGTGGTGGGCTGGAAAAGACGACAAACCCACCAAAGAGATCTGCCGTATCCTTAAAAGGAAACATAACAGAGAATGGATCCTCTTATTGCTAGACTTAAATGGCAATGTATGCAATACGGAAGAAGATAATTTTGGGATCATTGAAGGGCACTTCACGAGACTCCTAGGGACCTCGAACCCCCTCTCCCACCATAGAAGGGACTGTATGGCAGCCATATCTAGGGTTTCCCCCTACAGGATACCACTCATCCTTCGCTCCCTGCTACATGCCCCTATCTCTGAAGCAGAAATCATTGAGGTCATCGATGCCCTCCCTCCTGGTAAAAGCCCGAGACCCTACGGGCTCACTAATGAGTTCTTTAAATCCTTCAAGTTGGTGGTTGCCACCCCTCTTCGTCTCGTTTGGCAAGAGGCACTCAAGTTTGGCGCACTTCCTTCTTGTCTCAACAATGGTATTATCAAGTTAATACACAAAAAAGGGGAAAAGAACAAAATAGAGAACTGGCGTCCTATTACGATGCTCCAAACAGGATACAAGATCATCGCCAAAGTCATTGCCAACAGAATCTCTTGCCACTTGAGAGCGTGCCTAAGCGAGGACCAAAAAGGTTTCATCAAAGGCAGGTCAATTTTGGAAACCATTATAGATATTTGGAAGGCCTTGAATTTGCAAATGAGTCTAAAAAAGATGTGGTCTTCCTCAAGATCGACTTTGATAAAGCCTACGACAGGCTAGAATGGGACTATATTCTGCAGCCGCTCCAAGGTCTTGGATGTAGTAAGAAATTCACCAAGATGATCGCGGCCCTTCTCGGAAACGCATCAACCCAAATTAACATTAATGGAAAACTTTCGAAGGGGATCAAACTTAGAAGATCTATCAGACAAGGGTGCCCATTGGCTCCCCTTCTCGTTGCCATCACCACGGAGGGGCTTAGCAGGTTTGTGGCGCACTAGGTGGAAGCTGGTAATATCAAAGGCCTCCGCTTGCCTCACGACCACAATCAGATCACCATGAGACTTTTTGCCGATAATATGAACGCATTTGATCACAATGATAGTACCCGCCTGGAGACATTCTGGAGGTGTCTTGCTACTTTTTGTGAAGCCTATGGATCCATAATCAACCACTCTAAGATCGCCTTTAGAGCTATTGTGGGGTCTCAACCCGGCCTTCTCATTGATCATGGCTGTCAAATCATTCCGCAAGGCCAAATTTTTCGGCTTCTTGGGATCCCCTTGGGGTTTGGCATCTCTATGGAACAACCGTGGAACTGGGTGCTGGCCAAACTCGAAAACAAGCTTAACTATTGGAGAGGTATGCAAATCAATCTTGCTGGTCGTGCTATGGTTATCAACACGTTCCTCCTCTCTTCTACCATTTATTTCCTTTCTTGCTCGAGACCGAAAGAGCAAGATCTGTCAAACTGGATAGTATTTGTAGAAACTTCCTGTGGACATCAAGTTTTCGATCCATGGCATCCGGAGTGTGGAATCTTGGAACATTCAAAATTCCAAGAAGTTATGGAACAAAGGCTTCAAAAAATGGTAACATCTTTGGAAACAAGACACCAACTATTGGATCAACTTCGAGGGTATTCACCCTGTTAGTCGGCCGCCGGAGTGGGACAGATGTAACGGATGTCAAATGTAACGGATTTTTTGAAACACGCGTGAAAAGTTGTTACGCGCATCTTGTAAAATCTTTATAAAGCAATGTAAAGGGTGTGGTCAGAAAAAGAAGAGGGGGGGACGTTTTCCTGGAATTGCCAGACTGGTCGTCTGAATGTTTGTGAGAACATTGTTTAACACTGTTGTGAAATCTTGAGTACTGTTGGTGTTGAATACGTTCCGCATCGTCTTTTCATACTCTAGTTCACCATAACGAGTGTTGAAGTAACGGATTGTGTGTATGATTACTGTCGTCGTGCTGCGTTGTTGTGTGTTCTTCAGTTGTTTAAGTACTCTAAGTCGTTTTGAGTAGCTATATTACTGTGTGAGTTTGAATAGGCAACTTGAAGCGTTGCGGTAGTGTGTTATGTTTGTTCTACTTGATTCATCGCATTTCGGTATTATTATCTGTTGACCCCGAATACGAGGAAGAACTAGTACCTTCAGTAAACGTGAACCTTTATCTGAAGATCACAGTAAAGTGTTGTGACGAATGAATCTGTCGGCTATAGTGTTCTCTCTGGGTGATTTACTACATACTGTTGAGTCTGTGTGAGTATGATATTCTACACCTAAGAACGTCGTGTAGAAGTTGGGCTAGTGTTGACTTGCACTAGTATAGTATTCTCGATAACTCTATTATTAATTGTGAGTATTGTCGTGGTAGAGATCGGACTACTGCTCTGTTCCAATAGCAGGTCAGTCTGAAGAAGTCGGCACCTAGGTACATAGAAATCGAGTATTGTCCATTTAATGCTAGTAACTGAGCTAAGACGCGTATTAGTGCTTTTGTTGTTGTGACGAAGATTTGGGAATTAAGTACAGGGCCTCTGTCTAATAGACCCCTACCACTCCCAAGAACCCACTCAAGTCGGTTAAACGCTCTTCTGATAGTTAGAACGAAGCAATTTAACAAGTTTTACACTTAACACTTTCACACTTAACACTTGGTGCCGTCTGTGGGAAAGTGGCATCAAGATCATCATTCGTCTGTCAGGATCGAACATCAAGATTACCGTTCATTTGTCGGAAGTAGGAACAGACTCAGATTGTTGCAAACTGGAAACGTGATTATATAATTTTACCGATAGTCATACTACGCGATTAGTACAAAAGATGATACATGCCGGTTACTCGATCTGGTGAAACGTATCCCAAGAACCATCAGTTTGGAGTACTTAATGTACTAAAGACAACTCTGGGAGAAAAAGGTACAACTCGGTCTAACCCAGTTTTCGAGAAAGTCAAGAACGTTAGAATTGACTCCGGTCATATTCCGATGGAATGTGTTACGCCTCTGGTACATTCCGGTGCTATTTCGACACAGTCTGTCGAAGATATAGTAATTCCAAAACCTACCAAGATGCAGTCGGAAACTAGTTTAACAATCTTGGATAAAGATTCAGATTTATCTACGATTAGAAGCACTCTAGTCAAAGAAATCGGCGAAAGCGAAAAAATACCGTATTCTGGCATAATTTCGGTTCATTCTGGTGATATTTCGGTAACAGAATCACAATTTTTCGGTAACGGTTTGGCATTTTCTACTGAATCCTCAGCCCAACAACCGCGCTTGGAAGCAAGTTCCCATACACTAGACATCAAGAAGGAAGGAAAGCTGTTCGAAACAGAGATTCGAAGCATATTAAGCAAGATCATCGCACCGAAAAGTGCACCATCCGACGATACGAATTCCGATAGTTCAAACATTCAGCCCCGAGATACAGAAGGAAGGTATAATACACTCACGATGAACGGGAAACAACAACAACAGTTATGTCCACCCAGGCCGCCTCCAACAGGAGTGACGTACACGAAATTCGGTGGATTGCCAGGAGATGATCCGGATGCTCACGTACGCACTTTCGAGATAAGCTACGCAGTTCTGAACCATCGACCGGATCAGGCCTATAAGGCTATTGTCTTTCAAGCAACACTGGTCAATGAAGCAGCTAGATGGCTTACAGAATATGATATTAATCACTTCGGCACCTATGAAGCAGTACGAGATGCTTTTTTGCAGCGATTCAGGCTAAAAAAGAATCCAGCCAATTTTTGACTATCTACAGAACAACAGACAGAAGGGATATCAAACCGTACAGGAGTATGCTACTCTCTTCAGAACGCACTTAAGGTAGCTACCACCGGCCCATGCTAACTTACCAGATGACGTTATCACTCAGTGGTTCATCAATGGCTTGACTCCACAACTTAAGCAAATCATGATCATAAGATGTGTCGGAGCTATGACACTCGATGCAATCATCACAATGGCTCTGCAACTGGAAAACAAAGATCTGGAGTGGTTAAAAACAAAAAAAAATGTTGCCGAAGATATGACCAGACAAGTATACTGCATCACATGCAAAAATTCAGGACATACTAGTGCCAATTGTGCACTTAATCAGACATTCCGCGCTATCTGCAACAGTGCCGGACACACCACCAAAAACTACGCATATAACGCTAGAGTACAGGGAACAGTGACTGTCAATGCAATTATCGAGGAACAAGGGCAGCCAGCCAACCACTATGTGCCTCCGCAAATGAGAAACAACCAGCAGCAAGGATATCGAAATTACAGAGGACAGAGGAATAACAACTATAATACAAACCGCTGGCAGAACGGACCACCACCGAAAAATCCCAATTTACCACCACCATGCTGCCATTTTTGTGGTGAATTTGGACATATTAGGAGATTTTGCAAGGATGCAGCTGAGTATGTTCAAAGGAAGAAGGAACGTCAAAATCCAATGGCCAACATGGTACAAATCACACCGGTGGAAACACAGGCTGCTGCAGTCCAGACCCGATCCGGTAAACAATTGCAGCTGGCAGCAGAAATATTTGAACCAAGGATACATGAACAACACAGAATGTACAACAAGGCTAGTCAATGGACCACAGCAGAACCACCAGTCTTCCCAGAGCCTATTCCGGTAACCCAGCCCTCGTTAACAAAGGAAGGAACACAACAACGGGAGTCAGCAGCGGGAACATCATCAGCAGCAGACACATTACCAACAGTAGACACCTCCGCATCAGTAGAGGCATCAACTTGAACATCGGTGGAGCCTGTCAACCAATCTCAACAGGCCTGGGAAATCTTATCTAAGGCATCTATCACCTTGCCTCTGGGCCAACTACTGGCATTAGTACCTGGAATTCGACAACAGTTCCAACAACAGTTCAGTCCGGTGCCTTCTTGCATTCGAGTGACAGCAGCAGTTCAACCGGAACCTGATTCTACGGTTGATCACTCAGTTCCCTTGATTACAGTATGGTATAAGAATCATAAGATTACGTAGGTACTAATTGATGGAGGCTCTGGTGTTAACATTGCGACTGCGGCATTATGAAAAAGGTTAGGATGGACCGAAATCGAACTAGTTCAATTTTTTGTCAGAATGGCAGATCAATCAAGAGTCCATCCCTTAAGACTTGTGCAGAATGTACCCATCACTTTTTTACAAGGTACGACCTTTAAAATGACCTTTGTTATACTAGATCTGCCGGAATCCACTTTGGATTACAACCTTCTTTTCGGCCAACCTTGGCTGAAGCATGCGAAGGTAATACAGGATTGGTCTGCACAAGAGCTTACGTTTAAAGATGCCAATCGTAGATATGTGGTAAAACTAGATGCTATACAACCTTGCGAGCTACACGCTAGACCGTATTTTGCTGAACCAGTCCATATGCTAGATGGATTGTCAGATGATGAAGAAGAAGAGTTTCTAAAGAGTAACACTGACTTAATTACCTTAGGGACTGTTGATCTACAGTCCATTGTAGATAATTGGAACGCTTCAGTCTGTACAGTAATACCCATCAAAGTTCAAAAGTCTAAGTTAGTCCAAGATGAAAGAATCCAATTGATAGTGTAGCTGGTTAAAATCAAACTCATCACCCAAAACTATGCATCAAAATTGCATTTTAGTGAGGATTTTCAAGAGATTGTGTAAAAGAAAAGTTAACTTAGTAATAGTTGAAGCATTAGTATTTTGAGTAAATGTCAATGAACATTAATAGAAGCTTAGTGGGTCAACACATCGACATTTGGTACCACATTAATGTTTAGTGGTTCAATGATGGTTTAGCTTCACTCCAAGAATATTTTTGAGAATTTTGTACTGTTCTCTTAAAGATAGTCAAAATGCTTCAAGACCTTATTAACTTGAATTGATCTATGAAGAGTTAAAGGTTTGAATCTCATAGACTTTGAATCAAATCACTTTAAGTGTCTTGAAAGATTAAATTGGTTACACAGAGTTTTGATTCTTTCTTCTTGATTCTTGAACCTTTGGAATTGATTGCGATAAAGTATTGGACCCATTTCTCTAAAGGTTACGATTAATCAATTGGAAACGATTACTAAATTAAACATCATAGGTAGATGTTTTATGCAAATCTATTCAATCTTAGAAGATGTTCCTTGGATGTTCGATGAATCATTCATGCATTTTCTTTAAGCTAATTCTTATAGCAAACTACAATTAATGAATTTGGATTTCATTGTTCTCTAAAAGAGTGTAATCAATTCGGGCAAAGAAAATGTTAGGAGTTTTTCATAGTTTTGGAGATTCCAAAAATCTTAAATCTTTGAGAAAAGTAACTTGGATAAAAGAAACTAATCACATAGGATTCTACCTAGAACTTTAAAGCCCCATTAGACACAATACTCCTCTAATAAGGTAAAAGTTCAATAAATGTTGATTAAAAGTGGAACAAAGTAGCAGCATCTAAGTTAGATGTTATCTATCATCCTCGGATAGTTATTTAGGTAGTGATTTAGATAGAATAAAGAAAAACCATCTATTAAGGTTAGGGTTTTTGCATTTTTTCCAAGGCTTCCATTAAGCTTGCACTTCGTTTTCTTCATGGTCACCTTCTTCTGCACTAAAAATTTACACGCTTAGCATTGAATGTATGTGGCCTATTAGGAGCTACAAATTTAGATATAGGACCTTTGAGCTGAACCCTATACGTGTCTAAAGTTGGTTTTTACAAATCAATATTTGATGTAGTCTAGATATGAGTAAATCTTGAGTGTCGTGGTCTTATTTTTTCACTATACAATGATCGTTTTGAGTATCCAAGCACATATTAAGGTGATAGAGAAGAAAGAGAGGGATATATACATACCATAAAAATTAGATTTTGGATCACCAAAGTCTTGAGACATTTGGATTGATTTGGGTGTCTACAACACTAGATTCTCCAAGTATCACAAATGTTTTGATCCCCAAGAGCCTAAATTGATATATCTTTTTGGTAAAAAATAAACCTCGTAATATATCTTTTGGTGAAATTCTTGAAGACTCTTCATCTCTGAGGTTGCTTTTGGGCAGTGGCGGGTCTTAGCTAATTTTAGCTCATCAACTTAAACTCTATAAGCTTCATCAAGTTGTATTGTGTGTCTACTCAGAACGTCGGCTTGTCTGCCTACTCAGAATGTCAGCGACAGAGCATCATGTCAGGTACTCCGAATCCGCCTGTGCGTGTGCGAGAGAGAGGGAGAGAGAGCGAGCAAGCGAGAGAGAGACAGAGGTGTGTGTCGTGTCTGCGGTGTGTGTGCGAGAGAGAGAGAGAGAGAGAGAGAGAGAGAGAGAGTATGGTGTGTGTGTGTGTGAGAGAGAGAGAGAGAGAGAGAGAGAGAGAGTCTGTGGTGTGTGCGAGAGAGAGAGAGCTGATCTCTCTGCCGCCCTGAAGAGCTATGGGTAGCGGTCTCTGCTTGATGTGCTTAGGAAGGATGGCCTAAAGTAGGAAACATCCAAATATTATAAGAGGAACAACAGTTGAAGTGCTGCTATTTCTTGCACCCACATATACATATATACATGCAAACAAAGCACAAGGTAAACATAACGTAAGGTGAGGTGGCTTTTAAGATTTATTTTTCTCTCTTTCTCTCTCTCTCTCTCACTCTCTCTCTCTCTCTCTTTGTAGAAATGAATGTTTAGAAGTTACTTACTCAGAGTCTTGCAAAGCACACAACAATCAGTTGACATAGATAATACACCTCAATATGTATATACCATACATATACATAACAAAACAAA
>CM035425.1:41779295-41814295 GCA_020310875.1 Ceratopteris richardii
TCAAGAAAGAGGAATCAAAAGAGAGGTAACTACAAGGTACACTCCTGAGCAAAATGGAGTGGCAGAAAGGAGGAATAGGACAATTGTTGAAGCTGCAAGGTCTATGTTAAATGAAAAGCATTTACCTAATTACTTATGGGCTGAGGCTGTATCTACAGCCACTTACTTGATTAACAGGTTGCCTTCAAAATCCCTTGATGGGATGACTCCATATGAGGCTTGGAATGGAAGAAGACCAAGTTTAGATCATTGTAAAATTTTTGGATGTATTGCTTTTGCTCATGTTCCTTCACAGGTTAGAGGCAAGATGGATCCAAAAGCAGAAAGGTGTGTATTTATTGGATATGACAACAATCAAAAGGGCTACAGGTTATACAACCCTACCAACAAAGGATTCTTGGTAAGCAGAGATGTAGTTTTTGATGAGAACAATTCATGGTATGAAGATTCATGCAGGAAGATCAATTTACCATATGATCTTGAAGAAGATTTTCCAAAGCTTGGTAGAGAACAATCAAAGATTGAAGAACAAGACACCTCAGAGGATGATGAAGAATCTCACATGGAAAAGATCAAAGCATGGAAGTCTAAAGGTAAAGCAAAATTGCAGGAACTCGGACATGAGGCAGAATCATCACATCATGGCCTAAGAAGATCTATGAGGGAAAAGAAAAAACCAGAAAGGTATGGGTTTGACACCTCATTAGTAACTAAACATTCTATCTACATAGCACAGGACATAAACCAAGAGGAGCCATCATCATTTGAAGAGGCCAAAGCAAAAACAGAATGGAAGCATGCAATGAAGGAAGAGATTGAAGCACTCGAGGAAAACAACACTTGGGATTTGGTGCCCAAGACTTCATCCATGAAGGTAATAGGCTCAAGATGGGTCTATAAACTCAAGAAGAATTCTGATGGTTCCATTAACAGGTATAAGGCAAGGCTTGTAGCAAAAGGCTTTGCACAAACTCAGGGAATTGATTATGAGGAGACTTTCTCTCCTGTGGCAAAGATGCCTACTATTAGGGTTTTGCTTAGTATTGCCTCTTCCAAGAATTGGAAGATACTTCAACTAGATGTAAAGAATGCATTCTTGAATGGTTGGATAACAGAAGAGGTATATATGGCACAACCACCTGGTTTTGAGAATCAAGTTTATCCTGATTATGTGTGTAAACTTAACAAAGCATTGTATGGTCTCAAGCAAGCTCCAAGAGCTTGGAATTTCAGGCTTGTTTCATTCTTGCAGGACAAAGGCTTTCAACCAAGCAAGGCAGATCCTTCACTCTTTATTAAAAAGAGTAATTCCGAGGTCATCTACCTATGTGTATATGTAGATGATATTATATTGACAGGAAATGATGCAGATGGTATGAAGAAGATCAAAGATCAGATGAGAGAAGAGTTCAAGATAAGTGATTTGGGTTCACTTACCTACTTCCTAGGTTTGGAAGTTGTCTACAAAGATCATGGTTTGTTTCTCACTCAAAGAAAGTACATTAAGGACATGTTGGCAAAATTCAAGATGCAAGATTGTAAGATTGCAAGTACTCCAATGGAGGTTAATCACAAATTGAGCTCACATGAAGGTGAACTCATAGAGGACATCACATCATATCAAAGTCTAGTGGGTAGTCTCAACTATGCCACATTGACAAGAGTAGATATATGTTACAGTGTGAGTGTGCTAAGCCAATTTATGTGCACACCAAGGAAACCACATATGGATGCTGCCAAAAGGATACTCAAATATCTCAAAGGAACCATAAATGAAGGACTTTACTATCCTTATGTATCTGATTTAGGTTTGAAGCTATTTTCTGATGCAGATTGGGCTGGCTCCAAGGAAGATAGAAGGAGCACTTCAGGTTATCTTACCTTTGCAGGTTCAAAGCTTATTTCATGGTCATCCAAGAAGCAACCCACAGTTGCTCTCTCTTCTACCGAAGCTGAATATAGAGGTCTTGCCATAGCTACACAGGAAGCTATGTGGATGAAGACATTGTTCAAAGATCTTGGATTGGAGTTTGGAACTCCAACTATTTTTGGTGACAATATGAGTTCTATTCATTTGGCTGCTAATCCTATTTTTCATGCAAGGACTAAACATATTGAAGTTCATTATCACTATGTACGAGAGAAGGTTCTAAGCAAAGAGATTCAAATATCATATGTGTCCACTCATCAACAATGTGCAGATATTCTAACTAAAGCATTGGATGGTACAAAGCTTTGCAAATTCAAGGCTATGATTGGTTTGCAGGTAATCTTGGAAGATTGAAGACCTCAACCATACTTGGCTTGAGGGGGAGCTGTTGGAGCAAGTCTATGATAAGCCTAAGTATTGGCTTGAGTCTCACAAAGTCATTAAAGAAGCTTCAAAATGAAGACTATGTAAAGTTCACTTGTGAACTACCTCTTGTAACTTTTGAAGAGTTTACTTAATGTAAAAGTAAGAGAATCTTAAGTGGTTGAGCCCACATGATCAAGAATGGAAAGAGGAGCCACGAATTCGTGATTTGTGGTAGGTAGAGAATCAAATCAATCATTGATTGATTGGAGAGTGATTGAGGGAAGTTAGCCTCCCAAACTCAACTATAAATAGATGGCAGTTTTAGTCATGGTTAGAGAGACCTATGTGAAGACCTCCAAGAGCTGAGCTTTATGCCATATCAAGGTGTGATTACAAGGCACACATATGTATCAGTAAGTCATTGTATTGTACAAGCAATATACTTTCATTTTCATGATTATTTGAGTTCATCTTTCCATGTTCTTGTGATGTGTACTACTCACTGCCATTACTTCAGTTTTTCTCAGTCAGCTTGCAGAGATTGTTTCTCTGCACTTGGTTCATCATTTTCAGTGATTTAACTTGGTAAAGTTAGCTCTATAAGTCTAATATATGCTCACAAATTTTCATGTCATTTGGATGTTGGAATCTTCAGTTATGTTCATTTGAAGTCAACAGGGTATGTTCATCTTCACTTCTCTGTCAGGTACCCGACTTTTTCAGTCATCTTGTCAGAGTCATTTCTCAGTGTTTACTCATCCAAATTCAGTGATTTCAAGCTTGTTGGATTCAGCTTACTGTCTAGTATAAGCATACAAATTTTCATGATCATTGGATTCTTATATCTTGAGTTATGTTAATTTTTCTACTCACTGGTCTATTTCTGTAGCAGCCCGTGAAAATCGGGATGATGTCATCACTTGTTAAAAGTCATTCTCAGTGTGTGGTTTGTTATTTTTTTATGAGATTACTCTCTAAAGTTAGCTCTTTAAGCTACCTAGCCTTCCCCAAGAGGAATTAATCTAATTGCTGCTGTGCTCAGAGAATTATGTAAAACACTGGACAGGTGTATCAACCAAGAATAGCAATTTTTCACCTCTGAGCTAACTCCAACTTATCTGTTTTGATCTATCTTTTTGAGAGTGATCTTCCAAGGTACATAGGGTGTCTAATACATCCATTGGCAAGCTAAAAGGGCCCACCATCTACTCCTAGAGTTCATTTGGCTGGTGTAGAGCAAAGATTTTGCAACACCTCTTCATCTTCAACACATACCTATCCATCTCTTCACAAACCTCAACACAGGATAGTTATCCTTATCCAACTTCTCTACTTGTTGGCCCAAGTCAACCATTGAAGAGTATCAAAGACTTTGAGAGTTACCTCGAATAGTTATAGTCCTTTGCTCTTGCGTTTGTGAAGCTCCTCCTTGTTTGTTAGCTCCTCTTTTGCTTTTCTTTATCTCCAGCTCTGTTGATGAAGCTTCAGTTCCAAGTTTGCTCTGATACCAACTGTTGAGAATGATTTCTCCTATGCGCAATGGAAGTGTGTAGTGAACCCTTGTATGTCCAACACTTGGACAAATAGGTGCACCTTAGATAGCTTTCTGCTCTCAATACAAAATTCAAATGGACTTGAGCCTTTAGTCAATCAAAGTAGACAAAGAGAGCTTTCTAACAAGCTATAAATAACTTAATTTGGACAAGTTTTGATTAGGAAATACAATTGACAAAGATGAACTACTTGTCCACACAGGTATGCTGAAGAACTGAGCTTCACTCTCGGATTGATAGCTCTCTGAATATATATCCTTTGAGAAAGATATCTGGTACAGAGAAAGTAGATACAAATAGCTTTATAACAAGCTAAAAATCAAGTAATTTGGATGAGTTTTGATCAGGGAACTCAACTCACCAAGATAGACTACCTGTACACATAAGTACACTATAAAACTGGACTTTACTCTCTGACAGATATCTCACAGATTATGAATGATCTGAGTGTGATATTTGCGACAGTAAAAGTAGATGCCAAGGGCTTTCCAACAAGACAAAAATTACGCAATTTGGATATGTTTTGGTCAAGAAATTGAACCAACCAGAATAGACTACCTATCTACACAGGTATACTGAAACAGTGGACTTCACTCTCTCACTGATATCTCACAAATTACATAAGATTTCAAAGAGATATCTGATATGCAAAAAGTACACGAGATAAGCTTTCCAATGAATGTTTAAACGCACAAAAGGGTTACATATGCACTGAGATATGAGCTCTGCAACAGAGCTATGTACAAACTGACGTGCGGCTGTAAGGAGTCTAAGGGAAAACCAAAATGACAAAATGGCTAGATCCGAATACTAGGAGCTCTTGCCTCTATCTCTCCTTGTTTTGAATGTGCTCCCACTTCACTTTTATAACCAATGAGCATGTGAAGAATTTTGTGGCTTCTTCTTAACTCACCACTTTCTCCACTACATGCTACTAACTACAAGGCAAGATATTGTATCTCTTACTCATCATGAAGTTTTGACTAGAATTTTTCTTTTAGTATTTTTTCCTTTTTTCCTCTACTTTTCCTTTATCTTTATATTTGGTAAATCTATCCAAGCATGGCTCATATGAAAATGAGCTTGTACATTTATCTTCAACAAAAAGGTCCTGCTTATAAGCTAGTTTCAGATTTGAAAAAACAAACGGATTTGAAGCAAGTACTAGATGATAATATACTTAAGAGTATTGTTTCTATTCAATTAGGAGATTTGCTAGGAATTGCTAAACGTGATTTTATTGATGAAATACTTGATAGTCTCAAGAGAAAGAGACAGTACTTTGAAGAACCAATATCAAACGAGCCAGTTCCAATGGTCCAAAATATTCAAACATAAGTAAAGTGTAATGAGTTTAGAAGATTACCTAAGGTACTTCCCGATGATGAGCAAGAATGGATTGTACCTAAAAGTTACTATGCAAATAATCTTTGGGCTAGAGGGAGAACACAAACTATGGTGAAACTTGGTGGGAAACCAAAACCTTAGGTTGCTCTTATTGACTTTGGGTCAGAAATTAATGTAAGTTCCAAAAATGTTTATGATCAAGAGTAGTGGCCGATTGATCGAGAGCATGGATGGAGGATGAAATCTGCAAATAACCTTACTGGAGCTTTACATGGAGCATGTGCTCATGTATCAATTTCCATAGGAGATATTTGTGATCCGCATCACTTTTTCATACATGATGGTTGCCCATATCCTGTAATTTTGGGACAACAATTCATTAGTGAAGCACGAATGGAGACTAAAGTCCTCGATGATGGAAGTGCATATGCATGCATTCATTTACGAGATGGACTCAAGTCTGTTCAGTTTATGACCGTGTGTGTTAATCATCCACGTAATATGATGTTGCTGAGAAGTGATCCTATTGGACATTATGAATAGGATTCTATAAAATGCCATGATTAAGCGAGATGATTGTGGCACGAGTTTATAGAAATCTCGCCACCTTCCATGATGGAAGAAAATTCAAGCTTTGTCTGTGATAGAGGAGAGTCAAAATTTATAAGATGCAAAGATATGAGTCAAAAATTGAGGAAGATTATTGCACGAAAAGAAAAACATTTTGTGAAAGAAGGATTGATTGAACAAGATGAGAAAATTAGTGGTTTGTTTGATTGCTTTTCATGTTCTGATATAGTGGAAAGCATTGAAACATTTCTAGTAAAAGAGAACTCCTATGATCGGTTTTTGAATGTATATTCACTTGAGGCATATGTGACTATATCTGAGTACTTTGAGTCTCTAATTGAGAAAGAGAAGATAGAGTTTGAGCCTCAAGTTGAAACAAAATACAAGAATGTTGATAGGAAAGTTAAACCTGTAGCACAACCTTTACCTTAAGAAAGTCAAAACATTGTGAATGAAGCAAGTGATGATCCCAGTCTGAGAGATGTTAAGCGAATTGGTCATATCTTTACTGATGAAACCATAGAAAAATTAAAGATTGGATGTGAAAACTTTCTATTTCCACAAGAGAAGGAGAAATGTGAATGTATGATTAGAAAGCACGGCAAAGCATTTTCATTTGATCCTGGAGAAAAATGTTGGGTAAATCCAAAGGTGGCAGCTCCGATGGTGCTTTTCTGCATTTCTCATGTCCCTTGGAATTTACGAGCTATACCAGATCCAAAAGCTCAGCTTGAAGAATCAGTAGCTGATGAAGTGTATGAAGAATATGGTCTAAGTTCATCTTTTGAAGAAAATGAACAAGAATTCATGGAGATGAATGCAGAATTTTATGATGGCATTGCAAATAAAGAAATTGAGTTTCCTTCAAACTATATGCATAGTTTTAGAAGGAGTTCAAATTGTGATGAGTCTGACCTCAATATGCATGATTCTAGTGACACTGAAGATGAAAGCTTTCTTGATTATGAAGATATGGATTCCCTTTGTGTTGAAGGAGAACTAATTTGGGATCATGACAAAGATAGTGATGCAGAGTTCTTGGATAGATTGGAAGTAGAAGCACACCTCATAATCTCTCAAACTCGAGCAGAAGGAAACGGTCTCACTAAAGATTGCAAAGATGAATATGGATCATTTTCTAAACTGGGTGAACACTTCCATTTGAAGTGGGATCCAAATGAATCAATTTAACAAACCCATTCTAATAAAGATGGGAATATAAAAGAAGATGACAAGAAGGATGAAAGTCCTTCAAATGATTTCAAACATGAAATAGAAGAAAATGCATGTTTGCAAGAAACTTTTGATAATGAGACAAACATGTTAGACAAGCAAAAGGTGGCTTGTGTATAAATCTACCATATTTATAAATGTTATGTTGATAGATGCGATTCAAAGATGGCTCGTTTTTAAACAAAGCTTCTTTGGGGAGCATTTATTTGTGAAAATATAATGGAAAGGAATTTCTTGAATTTACAAGAAATTCAAAAAGTGACTTTTGTAAATATAAGTATGTAAATACTTAATAATTATATTTTGATTTTTTGAGATGGATTAAAGTAAATATAAAAATAATAAATAAATAAATAGATATATAAATGCATAAATAAATAAATACATAAATGAAATAAATAAATAAATACAAAATAAAATATAAATATATAAATATATAAATAAAAAAAAATATATATATATATATAAATAAATAAGTAAATACATAAATATATAAATAAATAAATAAATACGTGAATAAATAAATAAATATACAAATAAGTAGAAGAACTAACTGCATCTAGTATTCAAGTAGATGATTTTTTTTCAAATAATCTTTTTGAATATGATGCTACTGATGTGTTTTCTGAGTTTATGAGTACAGGTGAAGATTTGGAGCCTATTGCAAATCAGGAATTTGAATGGATTGTAAGAAGAGCAACAATTTTTGAATCGTCTATACATACTGTGAAGTGTTATCATGGATTGCATGTGTACATATGAATATTTTGATTCGATATTTCTTATCATGTGCTCAGTGTTTGAATGCAGGAGAAGATCGAAGGAAGGTGACGCAGCGGTGTGCGTGAAGATTTTTTGTCATGTTATCATGCTTTTCATAATAGCTAAACGGCGCCAAAAATGGACAGCGGACGGAGTTGGTTTTTTGCAACATGTTTTTGCTTTTGGAGAAGTGCGATCGCATAGCTTTATGTGCTTTATTGTGCTTTTCAAGATACAAAAAATAGTATAAAAGAAGTACTTTGGGTCACTTATAATCATCCTTCACCTAGGATCAACACAAGCTTTCTAGAGCTTGGACCTCAGTAGAGGTGGTGTTTCTTCTAGCACATGGGGCAGCCATGGTGCTAACTTGAAGCATGTTGAGGAGCAGCTATGGAGTTCTTCTTGGTGATTCTTCTTGGAGAAGATGAAGGGTGTGCTCACACTCTACCTCATGGAGAGGAGGTCATCTCTTGTTCATGGCAAGAAGACTTGGTCATTAGCAGCTTGATGGTGAGGATCGCCCATCTACAGGATGTATTTGAAGATTGTCTTCTACAGGAAGATATTAGGTTGAAGATTGTCTTCTACAAGAAGCTGTCTGGCTACTTCAAAGACATTGGATGGGACCATCTACATGGCGTATTTGAAGATCATCTTCTACAAGAAGATGTTAGGTTGAAGATTGTCTTCTACAAGAAGATATCTGGCTACTTCAAAGACATTAGATGGAGTTTAACATAAGATTCACATCTTATGTTAAAGTATTCAGGTACATATTCTCTTTATGCACACAGGTACTACTTGAAGTTTATGGAGGCTGTGGCGTTCATATCAGGAGGAGTCCTATTCGGCATAGGTACAAGAGAAACAGTACGTATATGCTTTGTGCATATTTTATGAGGTGTTTGAGAAGGTGTGTTCACATGAGTTTGAAGATTTCCGTTCACACTGATCCTTCCTCTTTCAGTCACTCATATTCACTCTTCTATAACCTATAAGGTCACACATCTCATGTATATTCAGATTACTGCCCATACATCTGAATATGTTTGTTACATTGTACATTCACTCATTCATCTATTTCTCATCACATAGAATGGTTGAGAATTTTGCTCCCACATTGTACATTGAACATTGGTATATATGATACTATGAGTAAGCGATGGCTTACGTAACACCTTACACATGTTGTCTATTCTTTCTCTATCTTTATCTCATCATTTGTATGATTAAGTTGTGGTATGTTCATGTTTTGTCAATATGGAAGATTGCTAGAATTAATGTTGTATATATACTGGACCTATGGAACCATGGACCTGTGACATGAGCCTAAGGGCCTACCTCACTTCCAACAAGTGGTGTGTCCGGAGGCCACACAGATTTGGAGGGGGTGGATGTCATGGAGATCCTACTCCATTTGCGACAATAAGATGTTGATTCAAAGAACTTAATTCATGGAAGCGCTTAGTGCATTTAAGGAGTGAACGAGAATACTTGGTGTGGTTTGTCTTGAGAAAGTGAGGTTTTTGAACGAAAGATAAGGAGCTTAGACATGTGGTGGCTTGCATGGGCTAAAGTTATTTGCTATAATTTTATTTCGCTCTTTATAGAATTTCTTAGCAAATGGGTTTACAAGACCATACGAAATGGTAGAATTATATTTGTTCCGAGCTAAGAATGGTAGGTTACTGCTCTAGAAGAAAATGTGTCACTTCATGGAAAAAGATACCAAAAGCGAGTTGTGCACACTCGGGAGGCAGATTTCAGGGAGGCATCTGGCAGTTTGTGAGGAGGATGGCCATCACAAGGGAATCCATCGGATGGGACAGGATCTCTCTCGCAGAGGTAGGAGACAAGAGCTCTCTCGTGGAGGTCTGAGGGAGGGTACAAGACTTAAATTTTAGATATAGTTCTGCCATATCTCCTCGATGTGCTATGGGATTCAGGCCATATTCATGGAGCGCTAAAAACAGAGAGAAGCACATGATGGAGGGGGACAACAATCGTGTGGACAGGAGGGATATATGATTTCAGAGGAGTCCCTCAGTTTTTGATTGCTCCAAACAATTGTTGTAATCGAGGGTTTTCCTTGCGAGGAGTTCTTTCCGAAAGGGATTATGATGCTGAATTGGTGGTGCTGGTAGAAGGAGAAAGGACTCATGCCGACACACGTATCTGAGGAGGATGGGAGGTCAATATAGTGATAGATCTGATGGCTTTGCACATAAAATCTGAGCGGATGATTCATCTCTTCTATACTTGCTGAAGCTGAGTTATGTGCACTCACATGCCGAGTCAAGCTAATAGACACCAATATGGCACATGCAAACATCGTTTTGATGAACCATATGATACCTGTGCTTGAGGTTGCTTGTGAGAAGAGGACAGAAGGTTTTGATATGATTGGGATTAATTTTTGAAGACTTCGTGATTGCTGAATGTGAAGGAAAACAACCAACATTTCTCTATTACTCTGACTACATGAGACCTCAAAGCTCTGTGCAAAATCAATAACACTCTGATGAGTTCAAAGATAACAGTGCGTACGTTTGATGATGATGATGTGTAAGTTCATGAATTTGGAGTTTGCATTTGAAATATAGTTATTTGTTTTTTTATTTATTTTACGGCGTTCGAGTCATGATGATGATAGCTTGGATGAGAAGCGCATACTCTATGTTGAATATCTAAATCTTTGACGATGTCAGTTCAGTTTAGAAATGAAGACATATGACAAATTCTCTAACTCTAATTATCAATTTTAGTAATGCACCAGTAATGCACCAAAATATGGTTTTGATTGCTAGTTTTCTTTTAGGAGAAAAATTTTAAGAATACTGATGGCATAACTTGGTGAAATCTGAATGCATCTGCGTTATGTTACGGTTGCCATGCGTTCTTTGATCGTTAATTCTGAATATTATACCTTAAAGTTTTAGCTGGAGATAAAAAGTTGAATGGAAAGAGTTTAAGTTTTGTTTGATAGAATAAAAGAAAAGTATGTTCTACACAGAAGGTTTATTAGAGTTTTTTCTCCTTTAACTTCTATTTGTTGTGATGTGTCATGAACTTCGTGATTAAGAGTCTATACTTTAAACGATGTTTCAAAGATCACTCATCGCTTGATGAATCTTGAAAATGATATTATGTTTTCCTAGAAAATTGCACTGTTCGTTCGTCATATGTAGAAAGCACAGCAAAGTGGCAACATAATTATATGTGTAAATCACTTACACGTAATCATCAGATCCCTAAGCGTAGCCTTCAAACTATGGAATCTATGCATTGACGTTGTTATGAACAACACATAAGATATTGACTTGCTTTTGAACTTTTCTCAAACATGTAATTTCTTTGATTGAATGATGATAAGGTAAGCTTCAAATATATATGATGAGTTGTTTTGCAATTTGCACGACTAACAACATTGCATTCTCACTAACAATTTGAAATGAGCGGTCGGATTTAGATAGCATTAATTCATTTGGTTATCAATTTATAGAATCAAGGTAATAGAGAAGTTTATAGAATCAAGGTAATAGAGAAGGAGACCTCCAAAAAGCTAAGAAACTCTACACCAAAGGACTTATCATTGGAAGCACCTTTGGTGCGAACATGAAGAAACGGGAAAATATTTGAGGAAATTCATTAGAGCCATAGAGTGGACTATGTCGACTAGTGAATCTTACAACGGAGGCTCCATGTCTGGGGGGGACTCAGAGAGTTCTCTCCTTATTCGCAAGGAAGTTACTCATCCCAAAGCTGTCAGATGAAAAGATGGAAACACGGTTGAAGATGTACCAATAGTTAATCTAATACTACACTTAAGAGATAGCGGAGATCGACTCGATCCTAGATCACACCTGATCTTAAGTTCTAGGACCCCCTCATGGAATGTATGAAAGTGATCCTCATGGAATGTACGAAAGCTTGTCTATCGCGGAGGTCTGACTTTTCCCCTAGGGAGTACATCAATGAATTCAATGATTTCTTCTTCCAAGATAGGAGCATCAAGCAGATTACAAAGGTTGTGTGGGATCCTATGAAACAATACCCTAGAGAAGGCTGCCATGCAATCCAATCTATGGTGTGAGAGGGGGATCCAAATCCCCATACGTATCGTAAAGTGCTCTTCAATGATTCTGAAATTTTCTTCTTCTCTATTGCATACATCGCCATTTGAGTCTAGCAATAGGGGGGATTGATTCTCTATTTTGCTTCCTTTTCAGGATGTTGCAAATCTCTTTGGCAGGTTTGTCGGCTTTGCCAGCCCACCACTCCTTAAAGAATATTTGCCAATTTTTCCTTTGTATTTCTTCCTCGTATCTCAGCAATGCTTTGATCTTTTGAAGGTCCTTCTCGGATTATGCTTTTCCTTTGTTCACTTCCTCCTCAAGTCTCTTGAGTCTTTGATATAGAGCTTCTCTACGTGCCCGCCGAACACACTAGAGCATCTTCCTAGTTCTGATCATGATCAACCATGACTTTTCGACCATGCATCTCCAACTCTTGGCTGGGATGAATAGGAGACGAACACCTCCTTCCACACTTCAGCAATTTCTTGATGGATGAAGGGGAGAGAGAAGGAAGTCCAGCATGTGTGAAACCAAGGTGTCTTATGGGTTTTGGTGAGAGGTTGGAAAGCGATAATGATCAGGTAGTGATCAGAGATGGCCAGGTCAGTGCGTTGTGAGAGGGAAGGATGACCCCACTGATAAATAATGTTCTCAGCAATGTAGCTTCTATCTAGTCTAGCTTTCCTCAAGTCCTCACCCACTTGGAAATTTGAGCACGAAAAAGCCTTTCGAGTCTTTGAATTCGACCAGATCCAAGTGTAGTTTGCTTTTGTCCCAAGTATCTTTCTGATGATAGTCAATGACTCAACCCTTGTTATTCCATCTGTCCATAGGGTCCTCCACCATGTTGAAGTGACCACAGATAAGTACATTGTAGGGGAACGAGTCCAAGGAGGCCTAGGAATCTAGTCTCTCTAGCTCCCCATTTGGGGTGTACAAAAAAACTAATGTAAATCGAAAGGGGGCACCAAAGGAAGTGACAATCCATCGATGGATCTAATCTTCAATGGAGTTCTCAAGCTTCTCAATACCCCTAGAAGTACAACGTCGACATAGAGACATTGGTCCGAGAGACCTATCTAAGTCATTTTTGGAGGTCTGCTCCATCAATTTTAGTCTCTTGAATACAGATAAATTCAGGGTTTAGGCTAAAGCCATAGACCAATGATGGTTGCCCTTGAGGGGGTTAGTTAGCCCCATAGCATTTAACGAGATGATGATAATTGTCGTAATTTACCCCCTTTGTGGGAAGGGTTATTATGCTTTCTCCTCTTGGATTTTTCTTTCTTTTTTGCTGGGAGGGGATCCCACTTAGTAACTTGTTTTTTCCATGGTAACTCAATAGGTCGTTTTCACTTGCAGGAAGTCTCGCAATGAAATGAAGAGAAGACGGTATCTGGAATAGTCGATCCAATGCTCGAACTTTCACTATCCGTGTTGTCTTCATTACTAGTGGTAAAGGTGACTTCTTTGCTTGTAGTGTAGCCCTCATGATTGGTTTCTTTGTTTCTAGGGATCTCTACGGCTTTGTTGCTGGTGTCCACCTCAAACTCGTTCCTATTTGGGTAATCGAACTCATTAATCTCCTTTTCCAGATTGCAATACAAGTTGTTTGGGGAGCATCTGGAGTATGGCTTCTCTCAGCAGTCACCCTAGGATTTCTTTTCCTTCTTCCTTTGATTTCCCTGAAGCCGTGCGAGTCAGTTTTTGGGTTTTGGGAGTCCTTAACTTCCTCTTGTTCACAAGGGGATTCAGGGTCCCATTGTTGTCTTGAGTTTTTTTGGATGCTTCTTGAATTTGTTTGCTTTTTTGTCTCAAGAGGCACTGTTTGATCCTGCGGCCTTGTGGGCCACAATGAAAACACGTGTTAGGTAGATTTTTGTCGTTAATGCCTTGTTTCTAGACATCTCCATCACCGAAGTGCACTTTGATCTTTGAAGAAAGCGGCGTGCTGAGGTCAGCCTCGAAGCAGATTTGAGGGTGCCAGTACCGAGCATTGAAAGAATGCCTTGCACCTTCTTAAATAAAACTGCCAACATCCTCCCGTGAAGTCAATGGCTTGCGGATTGGAGAAATGATGTCCCACACGAAGTTGTACAAGAAGTAGAGCAGGTTAGTGAGCTTGACCTAGAGAGGGTAGTAGAGACATTTTCGATTTGTCGGGAATAAAATCGGGGGACCATCTGAATAGACACAGGGTTGCCTGTCGGAGTTGCTAGGTTCCGACACTCAGGGCTTGGAATGCCATATCTTCTTACTCAAATACTAGCAACATATGACTAGCTAGTAGGAACCGACACTTGCTAACAATCAGCCCACAAGGGAACTAGTCTTTTCAAAGCCACTGGTACACAGTTTCGAGCGGCGGCTGAAGACCCTCAAAGGCCCTAGGAGCGACAGGATTCCATCTCTACTAAGAGAGACGAATGGAGGTTCAAGACCCTCAAAGGCCCTAGGAGCGACATAAGAACCCCCCTCCAAAATAGGAGTGAAGTTACCAATCATCCCCAGGGTCAGGGCTAGGTTGCTTATCACGAGGAGGGGGACACCGAAGCCATGCCAAGGACCCTGAATCATGCTCCAAAGATAAGCTTTCGCAATCCCAGAGATTGATCTTTGTCTCTGACTAGCTCGAAAGTGATCGACAGCAACACTTGAAACTCCCGAGCCGTTACTGACGAAATTGCACCGCACCCAAAGCACCTTACTGTCTCCAAAGAAAGAGGCTGCCGAGAAGCAATCAAAGCACCAAGGCCATCACAAAGGCCCCAAAGCTCACCAATCTCACAATGTTTTTCCTCAAACTCCTACCCTCTTCCTTCACAACCCCCTTTTTTTATTTTGTTTTGTTTTTTTTTATTTTTCTTTTCTCTTCCTTTTTTTTCTCTTTTTTATAACCCTCCAAACACGAGCCAAAATGAACACTTGCGTTGAACGGACGGGCCCACACAAGGAAAAGCTTGTCTATCACGGAGGTCTGGCTATCACGGTGTGAAATTTTCTACCGCGGAAGAACATTTCGTGTGCAGCGGGGAGCTTAGACTCCCGTGCCACCCCGCCTTTTCTGTCTGTCGACTTTGAATAAGGTCGCCCTCAGCTTGCGCACATGGTTTCTTGCGCACATGGTTTCTGCTTCAATTCTATGAGAAATTTACGGCCTGAGGTTTCTACCAGTTCGGCATCCAATCATCGCCGTGCGCAGTCCTGGTTATGATCTGCTTATGCACCCGTGACCTGACCAGTGGACCACTGTTTCATTACGAGAAGTCCGAAATTGAATGCTGCAGACAAGGTGACGTTGGTCAATGCCTTCTTTATTTCCTACTCCTCGCCTCTAGGAGAGATAGACAAAGAATTGAAGAAGATGCAAAAGGATTTGTAGGAACTTTCTACATACGGCTGCTCGTCGAGGCTATGGAATGCCATCAGGGGTGAGACTCTCTGGAAGATTTGGAGGGAGCGATGTGCTCTCAATTTTGGCCAAACTCCTAAGGAATGGTCGATCGAGAAATCTTTGTTTTTTCTGGGTAAAAGAATCTCCCGAGATAAGAGATCTCCACCGTTTAGACATCAGTGTATTTATCTCCTTGAAAACAACAAGTTGAAACCCAAATGGGTCCCACATGAGGGTGATGATGAGTTTATCCGCCTCATTTGTAATGCCCTCTAGGCTGCCATACTCCTCCCCTGCTTTGTGGCACTTGGGGGGTCCCATGGGCACTAGTGCCATCCACTTGTAATTTTTCTTCTTTATTTTAATTAAAGTCCGGGAGATTAGGCTAAGTCCGAACTTCCTTTTATTAAAAAAAAAACTTTCTACATACGGCCCCACATGGACTATGAAGACTAGTGAATCTTAAAACGGATGAATCTTAAAACGGACTAGTGACTGAGAGAATTGTCTCCTTATTGAGGTTCCTCATCCCAAAGCTGTCAGATGAAAAAATGGAAACACGGTTGAAGATGTACCAATAGTTAATCCAACACCACACTTCTATCAAGATCTTAAGAGATAGTGGAGATTGACTTGGTCCTAGATCAGATCGGATCTTAAGTTCTAAGACCCCCTCATGGAATGTACGAAAGTGATCCTCTCTTAGAAAATCATCCACAAGGGATCCGGACCAACATTAAGTGATTAAAATATGTGGTGCTATGTCTTGGTGTATAAGATCCCATCAGGTTGTGAAGGCTGCCATGCAATCCCATCTATGGTGTGAGAGGGGGATCCAAATCCCCATACGTATCGTAAAGTGCTCTTCAATGATTCTGAAATTTTCTTCTTCTCTATTGCATACATCGCCATTTGAGTCTAGCAATAGGGGGGATTGATTCTCTATTTTGTTTCCTTTTAAGGATGTTGCAAATCTCTTTGGCAGGTTTGTCGGCTTTGCCAGCCCACCACTCCTTAAAGAATATTTGCCAATTTTTCCTTTGTATTTCTTCCTCGTATCTCAGCAATGCTTTGATCTTTTGAAGGTCCTTCTCGGATTATGCTTTTCCTTTGTTCACTTCCTCCTCAAGTCTCTTGAGTCTTTGATATAGAGCTTCTCTACGTGCCCGCCGAACACACTAGAGCATCTTCCTAGTTCTGATCATGATCAACCATGACTTTTCGACCATGCATCTCCAACTCTTGGCTGGGATGAACAGGAGCCGAACACCTCCTTCCACACTTCAGCAATTTCTTGATGGATGAAGGGGAGAGAGAAGGAATTCCAGCATGTGTGAAACCAAGGTGTATTATGGGTTTTGGTGAGAGGTTGGAAAGCGATAATGATCAGGTAGTGATCAGACATGGCCAGGTCAGTGCCTTGTGAGAGGGAAGGATGACCCCACTGATAAATAATGTTCTCAGCAATGTAGCTTCTATCTAGTCTAGCTTTCCTCAAGTCCTCACCCACTTGGAAATTTGAGCACGAAAAAGCCTTTCGAGTCTTTGAATTCGACGAGATCCAAGTGTAGTTTGCTTTTGTTCCAAGTTTCTTTCTCATGATAGTCAATGACTCAACCCTTGTTATTCCATCTGTCCATAGGGTCCTCCACCATGTTGAAGTGACCACAGATAAGTACATTGTAGGGGAACGAGTCCAAGGAGGCCTAGGAATCTAGTCTCTCTAGCTCCCCGTTTGGGGTGTACAAAAAAACTAATGTAAATCGAAAGGGGGCACCAAAGAAGTGACAATCCATCGATGGATCTAATCTTCAATGGAGTTCTCAAGCTTCTCAATACCCCTAGAAGTACGGCGTCGACATAGAGACATCGGTCCGAGAGACCTATCTAAGTCATTTTTGGAGGTCTGCTCCATCAATTTTAGTCTCTTGAATACAGATAAATTCAGGGTTTAGGCTAAAGCCATAGACCAATGATGGTTGCCCTTGAGGGGGTTAGTTAGCCCCATAGCATTTAACGAGATGATGATAATTGTCGTAATTTACCCCCTTTGTGGGAAGGGTTATTATGCTTTCTCCTCTTGGATTTTTCTTTCTTTTTTGCTGGGAGGGGATCCCACTTAGTAACTTGTTTTTCCATGGTAACTCAATAGGTCGTTTTCACTTGCAGGAAGTCTCGCAATGAAATGAAGAGAAGACGGTATCTGGAATAGTCGATCCAATGCTGGAACTTTCACTATCCATGTTGTCTTCATTACTAGTGGTAAAGGTGACTTCTTTGCCTGTAGTGTAGCCCTCATGATTGGTTTCTTTGTTTCTAGGGATCTCTACGGCTTTGTTGCTAGTGTCCACCTCAAACTCGTTCCTATTTGGGTAATCGAACTCATTAATCTCCTTTTCCAGATTGCAATACAAGTTGTTTGGGGGGCATCTGGAGTATGGCTTCTCTTAGTAGTCACCCTAGGATTTCTTTTCCTTCTTCCTTTGATTTCCCTGAAGCCGTGCGAGTCAGTTTTTGGGTTTTGGGAGTCCTTAACTTCCTCTTGTTCACAAGGGGATTCAGGGTCCCATTGTTGTCTTGAGTTTTTTTGGATGCTTCTTGAATTTGTTTGCTTTTTTGTCTCAAGAGGCACTGTTTGATCCTGCGGCCTTGTGGGCCACAATGAAAACACGTGTTAGGTAGATTTTTATCGTTAATGCATTGTTTCTAGACATCTCCATCACTGAAGTGCACTTTGATCTTTGAAGAAAGCGGCGTGCTGAGGTCAGCCTCGAAGCAGATTTGAGGGTGCCAGTACCGAGCATTGAAAGAATGCCTTGCACCTTCTTAAATAGAACTGCCAACATCCTCCGGTGAAGCCAATGGCTTGCGGATTGGAGAAATGATGTCCCACACGAAGTTGTACAAGAAGTAGAGCAGGTTAGTGAGCTTGACCTAGAGAGGGTAGTAGAGACATTTTCGATTTGTCGGGAATAAAATCGGGGGACCATCTGAATAGACACAGGGTTGCCTGTCGGAGTTGCTAGGTTCCGACACTCAGGGCTTGGAATGCCATATCTTCTTTCTCAAATACTAGCAACATATGACTAGCTAGTAGGAACCGACACTTGCTAACAATCAGCCCACAAGGGAACTAGTCTTTTCGAAGCCACTGGCACACAGTTTCGAGCGGCGGCTCAAGACCCTCAAAGGCCCTAGGAGCGACAGGATTCCATCTCTACTAAGAGAGACGAATGGAGGTTGAAGACCCTCAAAGGCCCTAGGAGCGACATAAGAACCCCCCTCCAAAATAGGAGTGAAGTTACCAATCATCCCCAGGGTCAGGGCTAGGTTGCTTATCACGAGGAGGGGGACACCGAAGCCATGCCAAGGACCCCGAATCATGCTCCAAAGATAAACTTTCGCAATCCCAGAGATTGATCTTTGTCTCTGACTAGCTCAAAAGTGATCGACAGCAACACTTGAAACTCCCGAGCCGTTACTGACGAAATTGCACCGCACCCAAAGCACCTTACAGTCTCCAAAGAAACGGGCTGCCGAGAAGCAATCAAAGCACCAAGGCCATCACAAAGGCCCCAAAGCTCACCAATCTCACAATGTTTTTCCTCAAACTCCTACCCTCTTCCTTTACAACCCCCTTTTTTTGTTTTGTTTTTTTTTTTTATTTTTCTTTTCTCTTCCTTTTTTTTCTCTTTTTTATAACCCTCCAAACACGAGCCAAAATGAACACTTGCGTTGAAAGAAGCAACCGATAGAGAAACTCTTCACGAGTTCGATCAAACAAAAAGGAGATTCACTTACAGTGGCAAACCGAGCACGAGTTTGAAGGTCGCAAGGAACATATAGTGAGGTCCAGAGAGAAAAAAGGAGCTGATAGATGGACGGGCCCACGCGAGGAAAAGCTTGTCTATCACGGAGGTCTGGCTATCACGGTGTGAAATTTTCTACCGCGGAAGAACATTTCGTGTGCAGCGGAGAGCTTAGACTCCCGTGCGCACATGGTTTCTTACGCACATGGTTTTTTTTTTTTAAATAAAAGAAGTTCGGCCTTAGCCTAATCTTCCGGATTTTAATTATAATAAAGAGAAAAAGTTACAAGTGAATGGGACTAGTGCCCATGGGACCCCCCAAATCCCACAATGCAGGGGAGGAGTATAGCAAGCTACAAGGCATTACAAATGAGGCGGATAAAATTATCATCACCCTCATGTGGGACCCATTTGGGTTTCAACTTGTTGTTTTCGAGGAGATAAATACAGTGATGTCTAAACGGTGGCGATCTCTTGACTCGGGAGATTCTTTTACCTAGGAGAAACAAGGATTTCTCGATCGACCATTCCTTAGGAGTTTGGCCAAAATTGACAGCACAACGCTCCCTCCAAATCTTCCAGAGAGCCTCACCTCTGATGGCATTCCACAGCCTCGATGAGCAGCCGATCGCCTCACCCAACATCACATGTTGCCAGTTGATTTGACTCGTGAGTCTCAATACCCGTGTCACGTGATGCCAGATAACACGGGACTTGGGGCAGTCGAAGAACAGGTGAGCGAAATCTTCAATGCACCGATGGCAACGCTTGCACCATGGCGGCACACCACATATTTTGTTAGCCCTTGCATTGGTCCAGATACCTTTATGCAAGATCTGCCACATGAGAACGGATTTTTTGACCTCAATTAGGGGGTGCCAAATAGACATGAATTTTAGCTCCCATAGAAGTTTGGTCCAAGAAAGGCACCATCTCTTGTTAAGGGTGTGGTGAACATCTAAATCCTCTTTGAAGTTGGGGATTCTGGATAGCTTCTTACCATTGCTCCATTTGAGGCCCTCCAAGCAAGGAAGATCCTGACCGCAGAGAAGGCGGGTAGTTGAGCGGTCCCATGCTAAACACCTGCTTTGAAGAAGAGTCCATTCCTCAAAGGTAACTCTAAGTCTCGGATCCAATTCTTCGAACCTAATCCACTGGCTGGTCTCTTGTTTCCAGAGTTGTTTCCACTGTTTGAACCCCTTGTTCCATAACCGCCTTGCAGTTTGGAGGTTCCAAGACTCCACCCCCCGAATGCCACTGATCGGGAACCAAATAGAGTCATTTTGTCTTATGCCAGCCGCCCACTTCCACTCATCACTGATTCTGATGAACTGTTTGGCCTTGTTCCAATTCTTCCATAAGGAACACACGAGGCTAGAGCCTTTAGGGAAGACCGGGTGGGGGGAGAACAAAAGCGTGAGAATCCCTATGTCCTTCCAACCAGGGTGGCCAACTAAGGTAAGGTCTTCCGTGTTTCTAAAGATCAATTTAGCCCAGGAGGACTCCCTATTGCTCCAAGCCTTGATAAGCCACTTTGCCGCCAACTTGTCTGCCAACCCAACAATATCCAAAATTCCCAAGCCCCCTGAATCTTTAGGGCTAATGCAAGCTTCCCATTTGATTTTGGGAATCCCCCTCCTGTTGGGGTCCCCAGTCCAAAGGAAGTTTCTGCAGATTCTTTCCACTTTGGCCAAGTCTTTCTCCTTAGGTCTCCAACACGAGATAAAGTAAATAATTGTAGACAGCATAAATGTGTTAACAACCATAGCACGCCCTGCCAGGTTGACTTGCATACCTTTCCAATGATTCAGCTTCCTATCCAGCTTGGATAGCACCCAGTTCCAGCGTTGGTCCATTGAGATGTCGAATCCCATCGGAATGCCAAGGAGACGGAAGACTTGACCACTAGGGATAACTTGACACCCCTGATCCACCAACAATTGGGGAGTATGTCCGTTGATTGCTCTAAAAGCAGTTTTAGCATGGTTGATTTTTGAGCCTGATGCCACACAAAAGGTGTGGAGGCACCACCAAAACACCTCAATGCTGTTTATATCGTTATGCACAAAGGCATTCATGTCATCAACAAAATGTCTCACAATCATTTGGCCGTGGTTTAGAGGTAAGGAAAGACCCTTGAGGTAAGGATGAATCTTAAACCGGACTAGTGACTGAGAGAATTGTCTCCTTATTTGCAAGGAGGTTCCTCATCCCAAAGCTGTCAGATGAAAAAATGGAAACACGGTTGAAGATGTACCAATAGTTAATCCAACACCACACTTCTATCAAGATCTTAAGAGATAGTGGAGATTGACTTGGTCCTAGCTTAAGTTCTAAGACCCCCTCATGGAATGTACGAAAGTGATCCTCTCTTAGAAAATCATCCACAAGGGATCCGGACCAACATTAAGTGATTAAAATATGTGGTGCTATGTCTTGGTGTATAAGATCCCATCAGGTTGTGAAGACCATAGATACCTCTTCACTTTATATCCAAGAAGTTGTTTCGTTCTGAGGAGAGTCCATACACATCTTAAGCTAGATAGACGATCGACTCCAAACAATCCTTGTTGGGGGAGGCAATGTGCTACTCCTTAGCCCTTTAAAATGCGATCAAATTGGAGGTCCTCTAAAAGAGATGGACAGATAAATGCACCTATTAATTTCATAGACCACGACAAGAATGATTTATTGTTTCTTCACTTATTTCTAGTCGAAAGGATCGGTAATTCCATTAGCCCACCCCCCTCCCCCCCCCCGGTTTTCATAGCATCATAAAATTTTCATCACAAAAACAAAAAAATTAAGAGTGAGTGGCATGAAGCCTTAATAAGGCTCCTTTGCACCTCAATAGCGTTCTTTGATTCCCTTGGTTCATTCCCTATGTGAAGGAATTAAGGAATTAACTCCCTGTTTTCGCTTGTATTATCCCTCTACTTAATATATTTGAAGCACTTTCAAAAATCCTTCAAGTTAAGTGGTAACCTTGTGTCGGCCTACGTTCCGAGTTGAATAGAGTACTAAGAGGTCCAACATGCAAGTGAGGAGTGGACTATTGGAGGTATCCAAAGGTAATGCCCCTAGAAAAATGCTAAAGGGATCATCCCCTGAAAAACCCTTTATCCAATCAAGTTTGCAAACGTTTTTATTCTAGACGAATCTAACAAGCATATATATATATATATATATATATATATATATATATATATATATATATATATATATAAGGTTTAAATTTACTCATCTTGTGTGGATGGAATGATTGGGAAAGAAGTGTGAATTTGTGGATTATTCTATCCACTAAAATGAGGATTACATAGATTGTATGTACAAAGATGTTAGGGTGAAGGGAGAGGTGAACTACTAAACTTTTGTTTACCCAATCATTCCATCCACACATGATAAAAGAATGAGTTTGGCGAAGCCCATGATTGAAAAGTTCGTCGACCAATAGCTTTCAAAACCTTCTCATTATCCTTATACATTGATCTCTCTCCCTCTATTTCTCTCTCATCTCTCTCTATCTTCTTCTTATACATTGCTCTCACTCTCTCTATGGTCTACTTATACGCTTCTCTCTCTCTATCTCTCTCTCTCCCTCTATTTCTCTCTCATCTCTCTCTATCTTCTTCTTATACATTGCTCTCTCTATGGTCCACTAATACGCTTCTCTCTCTCTCTCTCTCTCTATCTCTCTCTCTCTCGCCACTTTTTCTCCTTCTCTTGATTCAATCGCTATTATTTCTACTCTTGGTCAAAGCAAACACCGAAGGGTACATAAAACCACTATTTCTTTCTTTTTCTCTTTCTCTCTCTCTATTCTATCAAATCAAGGCAACAAATATCTATTTTTTTAAATCATAGAATCAAAATCAATATTTTCTTTCTCTCTCATTCCCTCTATTTATCTTTCTCTCTCTTTCTCTTTCCTTCTCATTATCTATGGCTGCCATCTAGATTACCATATGCACAATGTTGAAAATAAAGGTGCAAGCTTATGTGGATATGACATGGACAAGAGCCAAAAGATGGTTCAAGCATTGCATGCATAAAAGGAACCTCCTTACCTATATGGAGTGAATTAGAGCACCAAAGGTCACGAAAGGGAATGGAAGCACAAAGGAAAAGAAGTGTAAAGGTCATGATAACAAAGATGATGCAAGGGTACATGAAGAAGCAGTAGATCCTTTGCCAGTTTATGCATGTTTTAAGGGATTTTTTGCATGATCTTTTTTAAAGATCTCAAGGATATAGTGGAAAAGTAGAGACAGATCATCCATTTACAGACTCTTGTTAAAATTGTGAGTGTGCTATAAGGCACATTGGCATTCCAATAGTATATGTTTTTGTACACAGTCATCTTGTAGAAGGCATCTTTATTTACTACTTCACCTGAGCTCATAGGTAACCTATCTTTAATCAATTATTTCTCTGACCATTTGAATTCCGTTTGGAGGGAATTATAGCTTCGTAGAAAGCTAGTTGTTTCTATGAGATATGGGAGAAATCTTTGATTCATTGTGTATGTGTGAATTTAAGTGAGTCAACTTATAAATTAAAAAAAATATATATATAGGATAGATTATACAAGAGGTTCACTATCGTTGTGGATATTCGAGTCAATTGTCTCCATTTTCTATACGAGAGCTGAAGGATATCTGCACCAAATGTAGGGGTGCTACATCAAGAGGGTACATTATCAACAAGTGAGGTAAACAAAGAGGTAACTCTACAAACTCTCATATTTTCAGATAGAGGATTTGAGTAAAAGTAGAGCAACTAGACTAGGAAGAATATCAATATTGGAAGTTCAAAAGAATAACTTCTTCATGAATGAAGAAGTTTGGGGAATAGTTATTGTAGAGAATCCACAACCATAGGTAGATCTCCACAATCTAAGCACCAGCGATGAACAAAGGGGGCAAGTGAAGGAATGAGAGGAAAGGAACAGACGAGTCATGCTTGTCATGCTACAAGTCATCTCCAACACAATGATAGGACATATACAAACTCTATACAAAGCAAAGGAGTTTTGGAAGGCTTGTGAGAAGATATATGCCACCTCTACAAGGAAAAGGAAAATGCAACTCAAGAATTCCTTTAACGGGGTTTTGGGAGGCTTGGGAGAAGATATATGCCACCTCTACGAGGTAAAGGAAAATGCAACTGAAGAATTACTTTAACGCACTAAAGAAGGCTCGTGTCAAAACATCAAAGACTAATCTCCCAAGACTAAGGACCTTAGCGATCAATTGGCGTGACTGGGATGCACCATTGAGGAACAAGAAATTATGCAAATATATCTTAATGGATTGAGAGTTTTTTTTTTTAATATAAAGGAAGTTCAGCAATAGCCTACTCTCCCAGACTTGAATTAAATTAAGAAACAAAGGTACAATAGAAGGGGACTAGTGCCCACGGGACCCCCCAAATCCCACAAAGCAGGGGAAGCTTGATTGAATCCTAGGTTGCATTACAGAGAAGGTTAATCACCCTCTCATCGCCCTCATGCGGGGCCCACTTGGGTTTGAGCTTGTTGTTGATCAAAAGGAGGACTTGATGGTGCCTGAAGGGGGGGGATTTCTTACTGTTAACAATCCTTTTGCCAAGGAGGAATAGTGATTTCTCAATCGACCACTCCCTGGGGGGATCGCCGAAGTTGAGAGCACACCTCTCCCGCCAAATTTTCCACAGGACTTCCCCTCTGATGGCGTTCCAGAGTGTCGCAGAGCAGCCGATCGCTTCTCCCAAAAGGACTTGTTTCCAACTAAGCTGTTTTTGAAGTCTGATTTTCATTCCAACCGTCTGCCAGATTCTGTAGGAGTTGGGGCAAGTAAGGAAGATGTGTGGGACATCTTCGATAGCCCGGTGGCAGCGTTTGCACCAAGGAGGGATCCCACAAAGTTTGCTAGCCTTATGGTTGGTCCAAATTCCTCGATGAAGAATTTGCCATAAGAGGACAGACTTCTTAATCTCTATAAGGGGGTGCCAGATACCCATGAATTTCATGTCCCACCGAAGCCGCCTCCAAGACAGGCACCACTTCTTGTTGAGGCTGATCTGGTGGTCAGCCGTTTCTTTGATGTTCGGGATTTTGAGTAGGCTATTTCCATTGTGCCATTTGAGACCAAGCGAGTTCGGTGTGTCGTGTCCCATGAGAAGGAGAGTCTTGTGACGATCCCATGCGAGGCATCTGCTTTGCAAAGTGTTCCATTCTTCGTAGGAGATGTTTATGCGAGGGTCAATATCCTCGAAGTTGATCCAGCTGTTGGTGTCATGTTTCCAGAGGTGTTTCCATTTTTTGAATCCTTTGTTCCATAACTTCTTGGCATTTTGAATGTTCCACGACTCCACACTCCGGATGCCATGTATCGGAAACCAGATAGAGTCGTTTTGTCTGATTCCGGCTGCCCACTTCCAGTCCTCACTAATTCTTGTGAAGCTTTTGACTTTATTCTAGCCCTTCCAAAGGGAGCACACGAGATTGGAGCCTTTCGGGAAGACGGGGATCGGGGAGAATAGCAGGGTCATGATGTCAAGATTCTTCCAGTTCGGGAACCCCATTAGGGCCAACTCATTCTTGTTTCTGAAGATCAGCTTGGCCCACGAGGCCTCCCTATTGCACCAAGCCTTAATCATCCATTTGGCTGCCAGTTTGTTAGCCATACACCCAATGTCCAGGATACCAAGCCCCCCGCTATCTCTAGGGCTAGTGCAGATGGCCCATTTGATTTTAGGCACCCCCCTTCTGTTATGATCGCCCGTCCAAAGAAAGTTTCTACAAATACTATTCAGTTTGGACAGGCCTTGCTCATTCGGTCTCCAACAAGAAAGGAAATAGATGGTAGAAGAGAGGAGGAACGTTTGATAACCATCGCACGCCCAGCGAGATTGATTTGCAAATATATCTTAATGGATTGAGAGTTGAAGAGATATGGAAACCCCTCATTACTCCTATCCTTTATAATGAGGAGTTTCCATATCTCTTCAAGTCTCAATCCATTAAGATATATTTGGACAATTTCTTGGAAATATGGATTGAAACCCATCATCTTAACTTGAGGAGTCCATTCCGCACCTTTTGGAAAAGGAAGCTCAACATGGAGATGAATCAAAGTCAAACAACAGCATAATCAAATGTTCTAGAAAAATAGGTGCGACAAAAGAGGGGTAGGGGAAACAGTTACAACAAACAAGGAAACCATCAATTGAAGGAAACACTCCACAATAAAGCTGAAGGATCAAGTGAAGGAAACGCTCCACAAAGAGATAAATGTGGGGGCAAACGAAGAGGTACAGATTTCCTATAATTGTTGCAATATTCAGACTAAAAGAATGTGACTCTCCTGGTTGAATAGAGAATAAAGAGGTCGCGCTACATTTAGGGACCCATACTCTCCTACATGCAAGCGAGGAGTGGACTATTAGAGCTATCCAGCGTGCAAATGATTACCATTATGGTGGGTGCAAAGGTAGTGCCCCTAAAAGACCCCTAAATTGGGTATGCAAACGTTTGCATTCTAGATGAATCTAACCAGACGAATTGGGTATGCAAAGGTTTGTACTCTCTCTCTCTCTCTCCGCCCCTCATTTTCTCTCCACTTGCACGTTTCATGTGATCAGGTGGCCAAGGGCTACACAGTGTTGAAATGTGTCGGACTACTTAACTTTTGTTTTTACAATCCTTTTCTTGTTATTCATAATAAATAGGGTAAAGAATGAGCGCAAAGTTCTTCCAGCGATAGCTTCCAAAACCTTCGCCTTATCTTTGTGCCATTCTTCAATTCAACCAGCTCCACTTCTTCGGCTTTCTTTATTTATTTTTATTTACTTTTGATTAATTTTGATATATTATCTCTTTTCCTACCTTTTTCTATACTTATTTCTCCCTAACCGTTATCATTTTCACTTTCTCATCTCGAAGTTAATATGCAATGTGCATCATTAAATAAAAACAAACTTTTACTCCCATTTTTGTTTCACCTACTGTAGAGCAAATTTGTTTGGATGGTAGAGATGCTCAGACACATGCATTGATAGCTTTGTCTATCAAATGTGTCATTATTCCTCACATTTGCTCTTGGTGAATAGCTAAGGATGCTTGGGATACACTTACCACATTGGTAGGCTAAGGATGCTTGGGATACACTTACCACATTGTACCAGGCTAGGAATGAGGCTCCTATTGCTTACCTTCAAAAACAATTGGAGAGTAACCACATGAATGAAGGTGATTCTATGGAAAGTTTTCTGACAAAGATCAAGGATTTGAAGGAACAATTGATTTTTGTAGATGAAGTCCTTTCTAACATTTCACTTGTGCAGACTGTTCTGAATGGTCTTCTTGACTCATATCAGAGTTTTGCTTCTACTCTTCATTTGATGGTGAAAGACAACAAAGGTGCTTTGGCCCACTCGATGAAGGAAGAGGAAGGCAAGGGCCCACGTAATCGAGAAGCTGATGCTGACGGGTTCATCAAAGTCAGAAGAAGAAGGAAAAGAAGCCCTAGGGCGACTTCTGAGTGAAACATCATGTCAGTTACCCCTCTAGCAATTTATATTGCAATCTGGAAAAGGAGATCAATGAGTTTGACTACCTAGGTGGGAACCTACTTGAGGTGGACACCCATGGCAAAGCCCTAGAGATCCTTGATAATAAAGAAACCTCCCAGGAGGGATACACTACAAGCAAAGAAGATGGCTTTACCACTAGTAACGAAGATAACATGGATAGTGAAAGTTCCATCATCAGATCGACTATTCCGGAAACGGTGTCGAAAATGGTGCCCAAGTCTTCCCAGCAAGAGGCATCCCGCAAATGAAAACAACCTATGGGATTACCCTTGAAAAGCCCCCACACGAACCTATTGCTAATTCGGGATCCGATCCCAATGAAAAAGAAAGATGAATCCAAGATAAGAAAGGACAAAGCTCCCTCCCGCAAAGAGGGCTCAATACGACAATGATCATCATCTCGTTAAATGCTAGCGCGCTAACCGACCCCTCAAGAGCGACCATCATTGGTCAATGGCTTCGCGACATTAGCCTAAACCCAGAATTTATATGTATTCAAGAGATTAAAATTGACGGAGAAGACCTCCAAAAACGTCTTAGGCAGGTCTCCTCGACTCATGTTTGGATTTCAACGGCGCACCAGCCGGGGTCCGGTGGAACGGTAATCGGTATTAATCAACTCTGGTTTGAAAAGTTTGAGAACTCCATTGAAGATGAAAGGCATCGATGGATTGCTGTTTCTTTTGGTGCTCCTCTTTGTTTTACTCTGGTTTCGTTGTACGCCTCTAACAGGGAATTAGAGAGACTGAACACTTGGGCCTCCTTGGACTCGCTCCCCCACAACGTGCTTATTTGTGGTGACTTCAACATGGTGGAGGACCTGATGGATAGATGGATGGGCAAGGGTAGGGTCATCGATAGTCGGGAGAAAGAAACGTGGGACAAAACCAAACTTCACTTGGATTTGGTCGAATTCAAAGACTCGAATGGCTTTTCCTGGTCAAATCTCCAAGCGGGCAAGGACCTGAGGAAAGCTAGACTTGATAGATGCTACATCTCTCAGAGTTTTACTCATCAGTGGGGCCACCCATCCCTTGCGCAACGCATCGACCTCACCATGTCTGATCACTACCCGATCGTTATCACTTTCCAACCTTCCATCAAGATCCATAAGGCTCCTTGGTTCCATGCCAGTGCGCCCACCTTCTCTCTCCCCTCCGTCCATCAAGAAATTGCTGATGTGTGGAAGGAGGTGTTTGCCTCGGCTTGTCCCCAGCCAAGTGCTGGAGAAGTGCGGTCGATAAGTCTCGACAGATCATGATTAGATCCAGGAAGATGCTCGAGACTATGGAGTGGGCTCGTAGGGAAGCTCTTTACCACAGACTCTAGAGGCTCGAGGAGGAAGTGAACAAAGGAGAATCTCAAGCCCAGAAAGGTCTTCGAGAAATCAGAGCGCTGTTGAGATCCGAGGAAGAAATACAAAGGAAAAATTTGCAAATTTTCTTCAAGGAGTGGTGGGCTGGAAAAGACGACAAACCCACCAAAGAGATGTGCCGTATCCTTAAAAGGAAACATAACAGAGAATCGATCCTCTTATTGCTAGACTTAAATGGCAATGTATGCAATACGGAGGAAGATAATTTTGGGATCATTGAAGGGCACTTCACGAGACTCCTAGGGACCTCGAACCCCCTCTCCCACCATAGAAGGGACTGTATGGCAGCCATATCTAGGGTTTCCCCCTGCAGGATACCACTCATCCTTCGCTCCCTGCTACATGCCCCTATCTCTGAAGCAGAAATCATTGAGGTCATTGATGCCCTCCCTCCTGGTAAAAGCCCGAGACCCTACGGGCTCACTAATGAGTTCTTTAAATCCTTCAAGTTGGTGGTTGCCACCCCTCTTCGTCTCGTTTGGCAAGAGGCACTCAAGTTTGGCGCACTTCCTTCTTGTCTCAACAATGGTATTATCAAGTTAATACACAAAAAAGGGGAAAAGAACAAAATAGAGAACTGGCGTCCTATTACGATGCTCCAAACAGGATACAAGATCATCGCCAAAGTCATTGCCAACAGAATCTCTTGCCACTTGAGAGCGTGGCTAAGCGAGCACCAAAAAGGTTTCATCAAAGGCAGGTCAATTTTGGAAACCATTATAGATATTTGGAAGGCCTTGAATTTGCAAATGAGTCTAAAAAAGATGTGGTCTTCCTCAAGATCGACTTTGATAAAGCCTACGACAGGCTAGAATGGGACTATATTCTGCAGTCGCTCCAAGGTCTTGGATGTAGTAAGAAATTCACCAAGATGATCGCGGCCCTTCTCGGAAATGCATCAACCCAAATTAACATTAATGGAAAACTTTCGAAGGGGATCAAACTTAGAAGATCTATCAGACAAGAGTGCCCATTGGCTCCCCTTCTCGTTGCCATCACCACGGAGGGGCTTAGCAGGCTTGTGGCGCACTAGGTGGAAGCTGGTAATATCAAAGGCCTCGGCTTGCCTCACGACCACAGTCAGATCACCATGAGACTTTTTGCCGATAATATGAATGCATTTGATCACAATGATAGTACCCGCCTGGAGACGTTCTGGAGGTGTCTTGCTACTTTTTGTGAAGCCTATGGATCCATAATCAACCACTCTAAGATCGCCTTTAGAGCTATTGTGGGGTCTCAACCCGGCATTCTCATTGATCATGGCTGTCAAATCATTCCGCAAGGCCAAATTTTTTGGCTTCTTGGGATCCCCTTGGGGTTTGGCGTCTCTATGGAACAGCCGTGGAACTGGGTGCTGGCCAAACTCGAAACAAGCTTAACTATTGGAGAGGTATGCAAATCAATCTTGCTGGTCGTGCTATGGTTATCAACACATTCCTCCTTTCTTCTACCATTTATTTCCTTTCTTGCTCGAGACCGAAAGAGCAAGATCTGTCAAACTGGATAGTATTTGTAGAAACTTCTTGTGGACGTCAAGTTTTCGATCCATGGCATCCGGAGTGTGGAATCTTGGAACATTCAAAATGCCAAGAAGTTATGGAACAAAGGCTTCAAAAAATGGAAACATCTTTGGAAACAAGACACCAACTATTGGATCAACTTCGAGGGTATTGACCCTGTTAGTCGGCAGCCGGAGTTGGACAGATGTAACGGATGTCAGATGTAACGGATTTTTTGAAACACGCGTGAAAAGTTGTTACGCACATCTTGTAAAATCTTTATAACCAATGTAAAGGGTGTGGTCAGAAAAAGAAGAGGGGGGGACGTTTTCTTGGAATTGCCAGACTGGTCGTCTGAATGTTTGTGAGAACATTGTTTAACATTGTTGTGAAATCTTGAGTATTGTTGGTATTGAGTACGTTCGGCATCGTCTGCTCATACTGTAGTTCACCGTAACGAGTGTTGAAGTAACGGATTTTGTGTCTGATTACTGTCGTCGTGTTGCGTTGTTGTGTGTTCTTCAGTTGTTTAAGTACTCTAAGTCGTTTTGAGTAGCTATATTACTGTGTGAGTTTGAATAGGCAACTTGAAGCGTTGCGGTAGTGTGTTCTGTTTGTTCTACCTGATTCATCGCATTTCGGTATTATTATCTGTTGACCCCAAATACGAGGAAGAACTAGTACCTTCAGTGAACGTGAACCTTTATCTGAAGATCACAGTAAAGTGTTGTGACGAATGAATCTGTCGGCTATAGTGTTCTCTGTGGGTGATTTACTACATACTGTTGAGTCTGTGTGAGTATGATATTCTGCACCTAAGAACGTCGTGTAGAAGTTGGGCTAGTGTTGACTTGCACTAGTATAGTATTCTCGATAACTCTATTATTAATTGTGAGTATTGTCGTGGTAGAGATCGGACTACTGCTCTGTTCCAATAGCAGGTCAGTCTAAAGAAGTCGGCACCTAGGTACATAGAAATCGAGTATTGTCCATTTAATGCTAGTAACTGAGCTAAGACGCGTATTAGTGCTTTTGTTGTTGTGACGAAGATTTGGGAATTAAGTACAGGGCCTCTGTCTAATAGACCCCTACCACTCCCAAGAACCCACTCAAGTCGGTTAAACGCTCTTCTGATAGTTAGAACGAAGCAATTTAACAAGTTTTACACTTAACACTTTCACACTTAACACTTGGTGTCGTCTGTGGGAAAGTGGCATCAAGATCATCATTCGTCTGTCAGGATTGAACATCAAAATTACCGTTCGTTTGTCGGAAGTAGCAACAGACTCAGATTGTTGCAAACTTGCTGTGGAAACGTGATTATAAAATTTTAGCGATAGTAATACTACGCGATTAGTACAAAAGATGATACATGCCGGTTACTCGATCCGGTGAAACGTATCCCAAGAACCATCAGTCTGGAGTACTTAATGTACTAAAGACAACTCTGGGAGAAAAAGGTACAACTCGGTCTAACCTAGTTTTCGAGAAAGTCAAGAACGTTAGAATTGACTCCGGTCATATTCCGGTGGAATGTGTTACGCCTCTGGTACATTCCGGTGCTATTTCGACACAGTCTGTCGAAGATATAGTAATTCCAGAACCTACCAAGACGCAGTCGGAAACTAGTTTAACAATCTTGGATAAAGATTCAGATTTATCTACGATTAGAAGCACTCTAGTCAAAGAAATCGGCGAAAGCGAAAAAATACTGTATTCTGGCATAATTTCGGTTCATTCTGGTGATATTTCGGTAACATAATCACAATTTTTCGGTGACGGTTTGGCATTTTCTCCTGAATCCTCAGCCCAACCACCGCGCTTGGAAGCAAGTTCCCATACACTGGACATCAAGAAGGAAGGAAAGCTGTTCGAAACAGAGATTCGAAGCATATTAAGCAAGATCATCGCACCGAAAAGTGCACCATCCGACGATACTAATTCCGATAGTTCAAACATTCAGCCCCGAGATACAAAAGGAAGGTATAATACACTCACGATGAACGGGCAACAACAACAACAACAGTTATGTCCACCCAAGCCGCCTCCAACAGGAGTGATGTACACGAAATTCGGTGGATTCCCAGGAGATGATCCGGATGCTCACGTACGCACTTTCGAGATAAGCTACACAGTTCTCAACCATCCACCGGATCAGGCCTATAAGGCTATTGTCTTTCAAGCAACACTGGTCAATGAAGCAGCTAGATGGCTTACAGAATATGATATTAATCACTTTGGCACCTATGAAGCAGTACCGGATGCTTTTCTGCAACGATTCAGGCTAAAAAAGAATCCAGCCAATTTTTGACTATCTACAGAACAACAGACAGAAGGCAAATCAAACCGTACAGGAGTATGCTACTCTCTTCAGAATGCACTTAAGGTAGCTACCACCGGCCCATGCTAACTTACCAGATGACGTTATCACTCAGTGGTTCATCAATGGCTTGACTCCACAACTTAAGCAGATCATGATCATAAGATGTGTCGGAGCTATGACACTCGATGCAGTCATCACAATGGCTCTGCAACTAGAAAACAAAGTCGGCGGATTTACAGAAGATCTGGAGTGGTTAAAAACAAAAAAAAATGTTTTCGAAGATATGACCAGACAAGTATACTGCATCACATGCAAAAATTCAGGACATACTAGTGCCAATTGTGCACTTAATCAGACATTTTGCGCTATCTGCAACACTGCCGGACACACCACCAAAAACTACGCATACAACGCTAGAGTACAGGGAACAGTGACTGTCAATGCAATTATCCAGGAACAAGGGCAGCCAGCCAACCACTATGTGCCTCCGCAAATGAGAAACAACCAGCAGCAAGGATATCGAAATTACAGAGGACAGAGGAATAACAACTATAATACAAACCGCTGGCAGAATGGACCACCACCGAAAAATCCCAATTTACCACCACCATGCTGCCATTTTTGTGGTGAATTTGGACATATTAGGAGATTTTGCAAGGATGCAGCTGAGTATGATCAAAGGAAGAAGGAACGTCAAAATCCAATGGCCAACATGGTACAAATCAGACCGGTGGAAACACAGGCTGCTGCAGTTCAAACCCGATCCGGTAAACAATTGCAGCTGGCAGCAGAAATATTTGAACCAGGGATACGTGAACAACACAGAATGTACAACAAGGCTAGTCAATGGACCATAGCAGAACCACCAGTCTTTCCAGAGCTTATTCCGGTAACCCAGCCCTCGTTAAAAAAGGAAGGAACACAACAACGGGAGTCAGCAGCGGGAACATCATCAGCAGCAGACACATTACCAATAGTAGACACCTCCGCATCAGTAGAGGCATCAACTTCAACATCGGTGGAGCCTGTCAACCAATCTCAACAGGCCTGGGAAATCTTATCTAAGGCATCTATCACCCTGCCTCTCGGCCAACTACTGGCATTAGTACCTGGAATTTGACAACAGTTCCAACAATAGTTCAGTCCGGTGCCTTCTTGCATTCGAGTGACAGCAGCAGTTCAATCGGAACCTGATTCTACGGTTGATCACTCAGTTCCCTTGATTACAGTATGGTATAAGAATCATAAGATTACGTAGGTACTAATTGATGGAGGCTCTGGTGTTAACATTGCGACTGCGGCATTATGAAAAAGGTTAGGATGGACCGAAATCGAACTAGTTCAATTTTTTGTCAGAATGGCAGATCAATCAAGAGTCCATCCCTTAGGACTTGTGCGGAATGTACCCATCACTTTACAAGGTACGACCTTTAAAATGACCTTTGTTATACTAGATCTGCCGGAATCCACTTTGGATTACAACCTTCTTTTCGTCCGACCTTGGCTGAAGCATGCGAAGGTAATACAGGACTGGTCTGCACAAGAGCTTACGTTTAAAGATGCCAATCGTAGATATGTGGTAAAAATAGATGCTATACAACCTTGCGAGCTACACGCTAGACCGTATTTTGCTGAACCAGTCCATATGCTAGATGGATTGTCAGATGATGAAGAAGAAGAGTTTCTAAAGAGTAACGCTGACTTAATTACCTTAGGGACTGTTGATCTACAGTCCGTTGTAGATAATTGGAACGCTTCAGTCTGTACAATAATACCCATCAAAGTTCAAAAGTCTAAGTTAGTCCAAGATGAAAGAACCCAATTGATAGTGTAGCTGGTTAAAATCAAACTCATCACCCAAAACTATGCATCAAAATTGCATTTTAGTGAGGATTTTCAAGAGATTGTGTAAAAGAAAAGTTAACTTAGTAATAGTTGAAGCATTAGTATTTTGAGTAAATGTCAATGAACATTAATAGAAGCTTAGTGGGTCAACACATCGACATTTGGTACCACATTAATGTTTAGTGGTTCAATGATGGTTTAGCTTCACTCCAAGAATATTTTTGAGAATTTTGTACTGTTCTCTTAAAGATAGTCAAAATGCTTCAAGACCTTATTAACTTGAATTGATCTATGAAGAGTTAAAGGTTTGAATCTCATAGACTTTGAATCAAATCACT
>CM035425.1:41819295-42024295 GCA_020310875.1 Ceratopteris richardii
CCTGCTTATAAGCTAGTTTCAGATTTGAAAAAACAAACGGATTTGAAGCAAGTACTAGATGATAATATACTTAAGAGTATTGTTTCTATTCAATTAGGAGATTTGCTAGGAATTGCTAAACGTGATTTTATTGATGAAATACTTGATAGTCTCAAGAGAAAGAGACAGTACTTTGAAGAACCAATATCAAACGAGCCAGTTCCAATGGTCCAAAATATTCAAACATAAGTAAAGTGTAATGAGTTTAGAAGATTACCTAAGGTACTTCCCGATGATGAGCAAGAATGGAATGTACCTAAAAGTTACTATGCAAATAATCTTTGGGCTAGAGGGAGAACACAAACTATGGTGAAACTTGGTGGGAAACCAAAACCTTAGGTTGCTCTTATTGACTTTGGATCAGAAATTAATGTAAGTTCCAAAAATGTTTATGATCAAGAGTAGTGGCCGATTGATCGAGAGCATGGATGGAGGATGAAATCTGCAAATAACCTTACTGGAGCTTTACATGGAGCATGTGCTCATGTATCAATTTCCATAGGAGATATTTGTGATCAACATCACTTTTTCATACATGATGGTTGCCCATATCCTGTAATTTTGGGACAACCATTCATTAGTGAAGCACGAATGGAGACTAAAGTCCTCGATGATGGAAGTGCATATGCATGCATTCATTTATGAGATGGACTCAAGTCTGTTCAGTTTATGACCGAGTGTGTTAATCATCCACGTAATAGGATGTTGCTGAGAAGTGATCCTATTGGACATTATGAATAGGATTCTATAAAATGCCATGATTAAGCGAGATGATTGTGGCACGAGGTTTATAGAAATCTCGCCACCTTCCATGATGGAAGAAAATTCAAGCTTTGTCTGTGATAGAGGAGAGTCAAAATTTATAAGATGCAAAGATATGAGTCAAAAATTGAGGAAGATTATTGCACGAAAAGAAAAACATTTTGTGAAAGAAGGATTGATTGAACAAGATGAGAAAATTAGTGGTTTGTTTGATTGCTTTTCATGTTCTGATATAGTGGAAAGCATTGAAACATTTCTAGTAAAAGAGAACTCCTATGATCGGTTTTTGAATGTATATTCACTTGAGGCATATGTGACTATATCTGAGTACTTTGAGTCTCTAATTGAGAAAGAGAAGATAGAGTTTGAGCCTCAAGTTGAAACAAAATACAAGAATGTTGATAGGAAAGTTAAACCTGTAGCACAACCTTTACCTTAAGAAAGTCAAAACATTGTGAATGAAGCAAGTGATGATCCTAGTCTGAGAGATGTTAAGCGAATTGGTCATATCTTTACTGATGAAACCATAGAAAAATTAAAGATTGGATGTGAAAACTTTCTATTTCCACAAGAGAAGAAGAAATGTGAATGTATGATTAGAAAGCACGGCAAACCATTTGCATTTGAGCCTAGAGAAAAATGTTGGGTAAATCAAGGTGGCAGCTCCGATGGTGCTTTTCTCCATTTCTCATGTCCCTTGGAATTTACGAGCTATACCAGATCCAAAAGCTCAGCTTGAAGAATCAGTAGCTGATGAAGTGTATGAAGAATATGGTCTAAGTTCATCTTTTGAAGAAAATGAACAAGAATTCATGGAGATGAATGCAGAATTTTATGATGGCATTGCAAATAAAGAAATTGAGTTTCCTTCAAACTATATGCATAGTTTTAGAAGGAGTTCAAATTGTGATGAGTCTGACCTCAATATGCATGATTCTAGTGACACTGAAGATGAAAGCTTTCTTGATTATGAAGATATGGATTCCCTTTGTGTTGAAGGAGAACTAATTTGGGATCATGACAAAGATAGTGATGCAGAGTTCTTGGATAGATTGGAAGTAGAAGCACACCTCATAATCTCTCAAACTCGAGCAGAAGGAAACGGTCTCACTAAAGATTGCAAAGATGAATATGGATCATTTTCTAAATTGGGTGAACACTTCCATTTGAAGTGGGATCCAAATGAATCAATTTAACAAACCCATTCTAATAAAGATGGGAATATAAAAGAAGATGACAAGAAGGATGAAAGTCCTTCAAATGATTTCAAACATGAAATAGAAGAAAATGCATGTTTGCAAGAAACTTTTGATAATGAGACAAACATGTTAGACAAGCAAATAAGGTGGCTTGTGTATAAATCTACCATATTTATAAATGTTACGTTGATAGATGCGATTCAAAGATGGCTCGTTTTTAAACAAAGCTTCTTTGGGAAGCATTTATTTGTGAAAATATATTGGAAAGGAATTTCTTGAATTTACAAGAAATTCAAAAAGGGACTTTTGTAAATATAAGTATGTAAATACTTAATAATTATATTTTGATTTTTTGAGATGGATTAAAGTAAATATAAAAATAATAAATAAATAAATAGATATATAAATGCATAAATAAATAAATACATAAATGAAATAAATAAATAAATACAAATAAAATATAAATATATAAATATATATATAAATAAATTAATTAAATAAATAAATACATAAATATATAAATAAATAAATAAATACGTGAATAAATAAATAACTATACAAATAAGTAGAAGAACTAACTGCATCTAGTATTCAAGTAGATGATTTTTTTTCAAATAATCTTTTCGAATATGATGCTACTGATGTGTTTTCTGAGTTTATGAGTACAGGTGAAGATTTGGAGCCTATTGCAAATCAGGAATTTGAATGGATTGTAAGAAGAGCAACAATTTTTGAATCGTCTATACATACTGTGAAGTGTTATCATGGATTGCATGTGTACATATGAATATTTTGATTCGATATTTCTTATCATGTGCTCAGTGTTTGAATGCAGGAGAAGATCGAAGGAAGGTGATCGAGATTAAAGAAGATTTCAAAAAAGCTTTGTCTTTTTTATAGTTCTCCTGTTAACCAAAATCTTTTTATCACCCATTTTGAGATGCATTGCACACCAAATATGCATGTACAAATGTGTAGAAAGAACGTCTTTTAAAAGCAATAGAAGCATGTCTATCTGCACATTAGATAAAAAGGTAAACATCATTGAAAAGTTAATAAATCAAGAGAGTGTAGTTCTGAGTAAGGAAGAGAGATTGCATCTGTGAGAGAGTGGAATTGTGAGTATTGAGAGTTTCCTTGCTTAGATACCATAAACCCTCAATTTTTCACACCATTTTGTTTCCCTTCATGCACCTAGAGTACGCATGTTTGAAAATGTAAATGCACATGTGCTTTCAAATTGATAGATGCACATCCAATTGCACGCTAAATAATTTGTAAATACATCAAGAAAATATGAGCTTTAGAATGAGTGAGGAGCCTCGTCATCCAATGCTAATTACCTCTCTTATTGTGCCATTATGTTTTTGATGCACTTAGAGTATGCATGTATAGGGCCCACTACATGACCATGCATAGACACAATGATTTGTATGCCCATGCACTTGATTTATAGACATGCCCATGCATAGACACAATGATTTGTATGCCCATGCATAGACACAATCAATTTATAGAATCAAGGTAATAGAGAAGTTTATAGAATCAAGGTAATAGAGAAGGAGACCTCCAAAAAGCTAAGAAACTCTACACCAAAGGACTTATCATTGGAAGCACCTTTGGTGCGAACATGAAAAAATGGGAAAATATTTGAGGATATTCATTAGAGCCATAGAGTGGACTATGTCGACTAGTGAATCTTAAAACGGAGGCTCCATGTCTGGGGGGACTCAGAGAGTTCTCTCCTTATTCGCAAGGAAGTTACTCATCCCAAAGCTGTCAGATGAAAAGATGGAAACACGGTTGAAGATGTACCAATAGTTAATCTAATACTACACTTAACAGATAGCGGAGATTGACTCGATCCTAGATCACACCTGATCTTAAGTTCTAGGACCCCCTCATGGAATGTATGAAAGTGATCCTCATGGAATGTACGAAAGCTTGTCTATCGCGGAGGTCTGACTTTTCCCCTAGGGAGGACATCAATGAATTCAATGATTTCTTCTTCCAAGATAGGAGCATCAAGCAGGGTACAAAGGTTGCGTGGGATCCTATGAAACAATACCCTAGAGAAGGCTTCCATGCAATCCCATCTATGGTGTGAGAGGGGGATCCAAATCCCCATACGTATCGTAAAGTGCTCTTCAATGATTCTGAAATTTTCTTCTTCTCTATTGCATACATCGCCATTTGAGTCTAGCAATAGGGGGGATTGATTCTATATTTTGTTTCCTTTTAAGGATGTTGCAAATCTCTTTGGCAGGTTTGTCGGCTTTGCCAGCCCACCACTCCTTAAAGAATATTTGCCAATTTTTCCTTTGTATTTCTTCCTCGTATCTCAGCAATGCTTTGATCTTTTGAAGGTCCTTCTCGGATTATGCTTTTCCTTTGTTCACTTCCTCCTCAAGTCTCTTGAGTCTTTGATATAGAGCTTCTCTACGTGCCCGCCGAACACACTAGAGCATCTTCCTAGTTCTGATCATGATCAACCATGACTTTTCGACCATGCATCTCCAACTCTTGGCTAGGATGAACAGGAGCCGAACACCTCCTTCCACACTTCAGCAATTTCTTGATGGATGAAGGGGAGAGAGAAGGAAGTCCAGCATGTGTGAAACCAAGGTGTCTTATGGGTTTTGGTGAGAGGTTGGAAAGCGATAATGATCAGGTAGTGATCAGAGATGGCCAGGTGAGTGCGTTGTGAGAGGGAAGGATGACCCCACTCATAAATAATGTTCTCAGCAATGTAGCTTCTATCTAGTCTAGCTTTCCTCAAGTCCTCACCCACTTGGAAATTTGAGCACGAAAAAGCCTTTCGAGTCTTTGAATTCGACCAGATCCAAGTGTAGTTTGCTTTTGTCCCAAGTTTCTTTCTCATGATAGTCAATGACTCAACCCTTGTTATTCCATCTGTCCATAGGGTCCTCCGCCATGTTGAAGTGACCACAAATAAGTACATTGTAGGGGAACGAGTCCAAGGAGGCCTAGGAATCTAGTCTCTCTAGCTCCCCGTTTGGGGTGTACAAAAAAACTAATGTAAATCGAAAGGGGGCACCAAAGGAAGTGACAATCCATCGATGGATCTAATCTTCAATGGAGTTCTCAAGCTTCTCAATACCCCTAGAAGTACGACGTCGACATAGAGACATCGGTCCGAGAGACCTATCTAAGTCATTTTTGGAGGTCTGCTCCATCAATTTTAGTCTCTTGAATACAGATAAATTCAGGTTTAGGCTAAAGCCATAGACCAATGATGGTTGCCCTTGAGGGGGTTAGTTAGCCCCATAGCATTTAACGAGATGATGATAATTGTCGTAATTTACCCCCTTTGTGGGAAGGGTTATTATGCTTTCTCCTCTTGGATTTTTCTTTCTCTTTTGCTGGGAGGGGATCCCACTTAGTAACTTGTTTTTCCATGGTAACTCAATAGGTCGTTTTCACTTGCAGGAAGTCTCGCAATGAAATGAAGAGAAGACGGTATCTGGAATAGTCGATCCAATGCTGGAACTTTCACTATCCGTGTTGTCTTCATTACTAGTGGTAAAGTTGACTTCTTTGCTTGTAGTGTAGCCCTCATGATTGTTTTCTTTGTTTCTAGGGATCTCTACGGCTTTGTTGCTGGTGTCCACCTCAAACTCGTTCCTATTTGGGTAATCGAACTCATTAATCTCCTTTTCCAGATTGCAATACAAGTTGTTTCGGGGGCATCTGGAGTATGGCTTCTCTCAGCAGTCACCCTAGGATTTCTTTTCCTTCTTCCTTTGATTTCCCTGAAGCCGTCCGAGTCAGTTTCTGGGTTTTGGGAGTCCTTAACTTCCTCTTGTTCACAAGGGGATTCAGGGTCCCATTGTTGTCTTGAGTTTTTTTGGATGCTTCTTGAATTTGTTTGCTTTTTTGTCTCAAGAGGCACTGTTTGATCCTGCGGCCTTGTGGGCCACAATGAAAACACGTGTTAGGTAGATTTTTGTCGTTAATGCCTTGTTTCTAGACATCTCCATCACCGAAGTGCACTTTGATCTTTGAAGAAAGCGGCGTGCTGAGGTCAGCCTCGAAGCAGATTTGAGGGTGCCAGTACCGAGCATTGAAAGAATGCCTTGCACCTTCTTAAATAAAACTGCCAACATCCTCCCGTGAAGCCAATGGCTTGCGGATTGGAGAAATAATGTCCCACACGAAGTTGTACAAGAAGTAGAGCAGGTTAGTGAGCTTGACCTAGAGAGGGTAGTAGAGACATTTTCGATTTGTCGGGAATAAAATCGGGGGACCATCTGAATAGACACAGGGTTGCCTGTCGGAGTTGCTAGGTTCCGACACTCAGGGCTTGGAATGCCATATCTTCTTTCTCAAATACTAGCAACATATGACTAGCTAGTAGGAACCGACACTTGCTAACAATCAGCCCACAAGGGAACTAGTCTTTTCGAAGCCACTGGCACACAGTTTCGAGCGGCGGCTCAAGACCCTCAAAGGCCCTAGGAGCGACAGGATTCCATCTCTACTAAGAGAGACGAATGGAGGTTCAAGACCCTCAAAGGCCCTAGGAGCGACATAAGAACCCCCCTCCAAAATAGGAGTGAAGTTACCAATCATCCCCAGGGTCAGGGCTAGGTTGCTTATCACGAGGAGGGGGACACCGAAGCCATGCCAAGGACCCCGAATCATGCTCCAAAGATAAACTTTCGCAATCCCAGAGATTGATCTTTGTCTCTGACTAGCTCGAAAGTGATCGACAGCAACACTTGAAACTCCCGAGCCGTTACTGACGAAATTGCACCGCACCCAAAGCACCTTACTGTCTCCAAAGAAAGAGGCTGCCGAGAAGCAATCAAAGCACCAAGGCCATCACAAAGGCCCCAAAGCTCACCAATCTCACAATGTTTTTCCTCAAACTCCTACCCTCTTCCTTCACAACCCCCTTTTTTTATTTTGTTTTGTTTTTTTTTTATTTTTCTTTTCTCTTCCTTTTTTTTCTCTTTTTTATAACCCTCCAAACACGAGCCAAAATGAACACTTGCGTTGAACGGACGGGCCCACACGAGGAAAAGCTTGTCTATCACGGAGGTCTGGCTATCACGGTGTGAAATTTTCTACCGCGGAAGAACATTTCGTGTGCAGCGGGGAGCTTAGACTCCCGTGCCACCCCGCCTTTTCTGTCTGTCGACTTTGAATAAGGTCGCCCTCAGCTTGCGCACATGGTTTCTTGCGCACATGGTTTCTGCTTCAATTCTATGAGAAATTTACGGCCTGAGGTTTCTACCAGTTCGGCATCCAATCATCGCCGTGCGCAGTCCTGGTTATGATCTGCTTAGGCACCCGTGACCTGACCAGTGGACCACTGTTTCATTACGAGAAGTCCGAAATTGAATGCTGCAGACAAGGTGACGTTGGTCAATGCCTTCTTTATTTCCTACTCCTCGCCTCTAGGAGAGATAGACAAAGAATTGAAGAAGATGCAAAAGGATTTGTAGGAACTTTCTACATACGGCTGCTCGTCGAGGCTATGGAATGCCATCAGGGGTGAGACTCTCTGGAAGATTTGGAGGGAGCGATATGCTCTCAATTTTGGCCAAACTCCTAAGGAATGGTCGATCGAGAAATCTTTGTTTTTTCTGGGTAAAAGAATCTCCCGAGATAAGAGATCTCCACCGTTTAGACATCAGTGTATTTATCTCCTTGAAAACAACAAGTTGAAACCCAAATGGGTCCCACATGAGGGTGATGATGAGTTTATCCGCCTCATTTGTAATGCCCTCTAGGCTGCCATACTCCTCCCCTGCTTTGTGGCACTTGGGGGGTCCCATGGGCACTAGTGCCATCCACTTGTAATTTTTCTTCTTTATTTTAATTAAAGTCCGGGAGATTAGGCTAAGTCCGAACTTCCTTTTATTAAAAAAAAAACTTTCTACATACGGCCCCACATGGACTATGAAGACTAGTGAATCTTAAAACGGATGAATCTTAAAACGGACTAGTGACTGAGAGAATTGTCTCCTTATTGAGGTTCCTCATCCCAAAGCTGTCAGATGAAAAAATGGAAACACGGTTGAAGATGTACCAATAGTTAATCCAACACCACACTTCTATCAAGATCTTAAGAGATAGTGGAGATTGACTTGGTCCTAGATCAGATCGGATCTTAAGTTCTAAGACCCCCTCATGGAATGTACGAAAGTGATCCTCTCTTAGAAAATCATCCACAAGGGATCCGGACCAACATTAAGTGATTAAAATATGTGGTGCTATGTCTTGGTGTATAAGATCCCATCAGGTTGTGAAGGCTGCCATGCAATCCCATCTATGGTGTGAGAGGGGGATCCAAATCCCCATACGTATCGTAAAGTGCTCTTCAATGATTCTGAAATTTTCTTCTTCTCTATTGCATACATCGCCATTTGAGTCTAGCAATAGGGGGGATTGATTCTCTATTTTGTTTCCTTTTAAGGATGTTGCAAATCTCTTTGGCAGGTTTGTCGGCTTTGCCAGCCCACCACTCCTTAAAGAATATTTGCCAATTTTTCCTTTGTATTTCTTCCTCGTATCTCAGCAATGCTTTGATCTTTTGAAGGTCCTTCTCGGATTATGCTTTTCCTTTGTTCACTTCCTCCTCAAGTCTCTTGAGTCTTTGATATAGAGCTTCTCTACGTGCCCGCCGAACACACTAGAGCATCTTCCTAGTTCTGATCATGATCAACCATGACTTTTCGACCATGCATCTCCAACTCTTGGCTGGGATGAACAGGAGCCGAACACCTCCTTCCACACTTCAGCAATTTCTTGATGGATGAAGGGGAGAGAGAAGGAATTCCAGCATGTGTGAAACCAAGGTGTATTATGGGTTTTGGTGAGAGGTTGGAAAGCGATAATGATCAGGTAGTGATCAGAGATGGCCAGGTCAGTGCCTTGTGAGAGGGAAGGATGACCCCACTGATAAATAATGTTCTCAGCAATGTAGCTTCTATCTAGTCTAGCTTTCCTCAAGTCCTCACCCACTTGGAAATTTGAGCACGAAAAAGCCTTTCGAGTCTTTGAATTCGACCAGATCCAAGTGTAGTTTGCTTTTGTTCCAAGTTTCTTTCTCATGATAGTCAATGACTCAACCCTTGTTATTCCATCTGTCCATAGGGTCCTCCACCATGTTGAAGTGACCACAGATAAGTACATTGTAGGGGAACGAGTCCAAGGAGGCCTAGGAATCTAGTCTCTCTAGCTCCCCGTTTGGGGTGTACAAAAAAACTAATGTAAATCGAAAGGGGGCACCAAAGAAGTGACAATCCATCGATGGATCTAATCTTCAATGGAGTTCTCAAGCTTCTCAATACCCCTAGAAGTACGGCGTCGACATAGAGACATCGGTCCGAGAGACCTATCTAAGTCATTTTTGGAGGTCTGCTCCATCAATTTTAGTCTCTTGAATACAGATAAATTCAGGGTTTAGGCTAAAGCCATAGACCAATGATGGTTGCCCTTGAGGGGGTTAGTTAGCCCCATAGCATTTAACGAGATGATGATAATTGTCGTAATTTACCCCCTTTGTGGGAAGGGTTATTATGCTTTCTCCTCTTGGATTTTTCTTTCTTTTTTGCTGGGAGGGGATCCCACTTAGTAACTTGTTTTTCCATGGTAACTCAATAGGTCGTTTTCACTTGCAGGAAGTCTCGCAATGAAATGAAGAGAAGACGGTATCTGGAATAGTCGATCCAATGCTGGAACTTTCACTATCCATGTTGTCTTCATTACTAGTGGTAAAGGTGACTTCTTTGCCTGTAGTGTAGCCCTCATGATTGGTTTCTTTGTTTCTAGGGATCTCTACGGCTTTGTTGCTAGTGTCCACCTCAAACTCGTTCCTATTTGGGTAATCGAACTCATTAATCTCCTTTTCCAGATTGCAATACAAGTTGTTTGGGGGGCATCTGGAGTATGGCTTCTCTCAGTAGTCACCCTAGGATTTCTTTTCCTTCTTCCTTTGATTTCCCTGAAGCCGTGCGAGTCAGTTTTTGGGTTTTGGGAGTCCTTAACTTCCTCTTGTTCACAAGGGGATTCAGGGTCCCATTGTTGTCTTGAGTTTTTTTGGATGCTTCTTGAATTTGTTTGCTTTTTTGTCTCAAGAGGCACTGTTTGATCCTGCGGCCTTGTGGGCCACAATGAAAACACGTGTTAGGTAGATTTTTATCGTTAATGCCTTGTTTCTAGACATCTCCATCACTGAAGTGCACTTTGATCTTTGAAGAAAGCGGCGTGCTGAGGTCAGCCTCGAAGCAGATTTGAGGGTGCCAGTACCGAGCATTGAAAGAATGCCTTGCACCTTCTTAAATAGAACTGCCAACATCCTCCGGTGAAGCCAATGGCTTGCGGATTGGAGAAATGATGTCCCACACGAAGTTGTACAAGAAGTAGAGCAGGTTAGTGAGCTTGACCTAGAGAGGGTAGTAGAGACATTTTCGATTTGTCGGGAATAAAATCGGGGGACCATCTGAATAGACACAGGGTTGCCTGTCGGAGTTGCTAGGTTCCGACACTCAGGGCTTGGAATGCCATATCTTCTTTCTCAAATACTAGCAACATATGACTAGCTAGTAGGAACCGACACTTGCTAACAATCAGCCCACAAGGGAACTAGTCTTTTCGAAGCCACTGGCACACAGTTTCGAGCGGCGGCTCAAGACCCTCAAAGGCCCTAGGAGCGACAGGATTCCATCTCTACTAAGAGAGACGAATGGAGGTTGAAGACCCTCAAAGGCCCTAGGAGCGACATAAGAACCCCCCTCCAAAATAGGAGTGAAGTTACCAATCATCCCCAGGGTCAGGGCTAGGTTGCTTATCACGAGGAGGGGGACACCGAAGCCATGCCAAGGACCCCGAATCATGCTCCAAAGATAAACTTTCGCAATCCCAGAGATTGATCTTTGTCTCTGACTAGCTCAAAAGTGATCGACAGCAACACTTGAAACTCCCGAGCCGTTACTGACGAAATTGCACCGCACCCAAAGCACCTTACAGTCTCCAAAGAAACGGGCTGCCGAGAAGCAATCAAAGCACCAAGGCCATCACAAAGGCCCCAAAGCTCACCAATCTCACAATGTTTTTCCTCAAACTCCTACCCTCTTCCTTCACAACCCCCTTTTTTTGTTTTGTTTTTTTTTTTTTATTTTTCTTTTCTCTTCCTTTTTTTTCTCTTTTTTATAACCCTCCAAACACGAGCCAAAATGAACACTTGCGTTGAAAGAAGCAACCGATAGAGAAACTCTTCACGAGTTCGATCAAACAAAAAGGAGATTCACTTACAGTGGCAAACCGAGCACGAGTTTGAAGGTCGCAAGGAACATATAGTGAGGTCCAGAGAGAAAAAAGGAGCTGATAGATGGACGGGCCCACGCGAGGAAAAGCTTGTCTATCACGGAGGTCTGGCTATCACGGTGTGAAATTTTCTACCGCGGAAGAACATTTCGTGTGCAGCGGAGAGCTTAGACTCCCGTGCGCACATGGTTTCTTACGCACATGGTTTTTTTTTTTTAAATAAAAGAAGTTCGGCCTTAGCCTAATCTTCCGGATTTTAATTATAATAAAGAGAAAAAGTTACAAGTGAATGGGACTAGTGCCCATGGGACCCCCCAAATCCCACAATGCAAGGGAGGAGTATAGCAAGCTACAAGGCATTACAAATGAGGCGGATAAAATTATCATCACCCTCATGTGGGACCCATTTGGGTTTCAACTTGTTGTTTTCGAGGAGATAAATACAGTGATGTCTAAACGGTGGCGATCTCTTGACTCGGGAGATTCTTTTACCTAGGAGAAACAAGGATTTCTCGATCGACCATTCCTTAGGAGTTTGGCCAAAATTGACAGCACAACGCTCCCTCCAAATCTTCCAGAGAGCCTCACCTCTGATGGCATTCCACAGCCTCGATGAGCAGCCGATCGCCTCACCCAACATCACATGTTGCCAGTTGATTTGACTCGTGAGTCTCAATACCCGTGTCACGTGATGCCAGATAACACGGGACTTGGGGCAGTCGAAGAACAGGTGAGCGAAATCTTCAATGCACCGATGGCAACGCTTGCACCATGGCGGGACACCACAGATTTTGTTAGCCCTTGCATTGGTCCAGATACCTTTATGCAAGATCTGCCACATGAGAACGGATTTTTTGACCTCAATTAGGGGGTGCCAAATAGACATGAATTTTAGCTCCCACAGAAGTTTGGTCCAAGAAAGGCACCATCTCTTGTTAAGGGTGTGGTGAACATCTAAATCCTCTTTGAAGTTGGGGATTCTGGATAGCTTCTTACCATTGCTCCATTTGAGGCCCTCCAAGCAAGGAAGATCCTGACCGCAGAGAAGGCGGGTAGTTGAGCGGTCCCATGCTAAACACCTGCTTTGAAGAAGAGTCCATTCCTCAAAGGTAACTCTAAGTCTCGGATCCAATTCTTCGAACCTAATCCACTGGCTGGTCTCTTGTTTCCAGAGTTGTTTCCACTGTTTGAACCCCTTGTTCCATAACCGCCTTGCAGTTTGGAGGTTCCAAGACTCCACCCCCCGAATGCCACTGATCGGGAACCAAATAGAGTCATTTTGTCTTATGCCAGCCGCCCACTTCCACTCATCACTGATTCTGATGAACTGTTTGGCCTTGTTCCAATTCTTCCATAAGGAACACACGAGGCTAGAGCCTTTAGGGAAGACCGGGTGGGGGGAGAACAAAAGCGTGAGAATCCCTATGTCCTTCCAACCAGGGTGGCCAACTAAGGTAAGGTCTTCCGTGTTTCTAAAGATCAATTTAGCCCAGGAGGACTCCCTATTGCTCCAAGCCTTGATAAGCCACTTTGCCGCCAACTTGTCTGCCAACCCAACAATATCCAAAATTCCCAAGCCCCCTGAATCTTTAGGGCTAATGCAAGCTTCCCATTTGATTTTGGGAATCCCCCTCCTGTTGGGGTCCCCAGTCCAAAGGAAGTTTCTGCAGATTCTTTCCACTTTGGCCAAGTCTTTCTCCTTAGGTCTCCAACACGAGATAAAGTAAATAATTGTAGACAGCATAAATGTGTTAACAACCATAGCACGCCCTGCCAGGTTGACTTGCATACCTTTCCAATGATTCAGCTTCCTATCCAGCTTGGATAGCACCCAGTTCCAGCGTTGGTCCATTGAGATGTCGAATCCCATCGGAATGCCAAGGAGACGGAAGACTTGACCACTAGGGATAACTTGACACCCCTGATCCACCAACAATTGGGGAGTATGTCCGTTGATTGCTCTAAAAGCAGTTTTAGCATGGTTGATTTTTGAGCCTGATGCCACACAAAAGGTGTGGAGGCACCACCAAAACACCTCAATGCTGTTTATATCGTTATGCAGTGAGGCATTCATGTCATCAACAAAATGTCTCACAATCATTTGGCCGTGGTTTAGAGGTAAGGAAAGACCCTTGAGGTAAGGATGAATCTTAAACCGGACTAGTGACTGAGAGAATTGTCTCCTTATTTGCAAGGAGGTTCCTCATCCCAAAGCTGTCAGATGAAAAAATGGAAACACGGTTGAAGATGTACCAATAGTTAATCCAACACCACACTTCTATCAAGATCTTAAGAGATAGTGGAGATTGACTTGGTCCTAGCTTAAGTTCTAAGACCCCCTCATGGAATGTACGAAAGTGATCCTCTCTTAGAAAATCATCCACAAGGGATCCGGACCAACATTAAGTGATTAAAATATGTGGTGCTATGTCTTGGTGTATAAGATCCCATCAGGTTGTGAAGACCATAGATACCTCTTCACTTTATATCCAAGAAGTTGTTTCGTTCTGAGGAGAGTCCATACACATCTTAAGCTAGATAGACGATCGACTCCAAACAATCCTTGTTGGGGGAGGCAATGTGCTACTCCTTAGCCCTTTAAAATGCGATCAAATTGGAGGTCCTCTAAAAGAGATGGACAGATAAATGCACCTATTAATTTCATAGACCACGACAAGAATGATTTATTGTTTCTTCACTTATTTCTAGTCGAAAGGATCGGTAATTCCATTAGCCCACCCCCCTCCCCCCCCCGGTTTTCATAGCATCATAAAATTTTCATCACAAAAACAAAAAAATTAAGAGTGAGTGGCATGAAGCCTTAATAAGGCTCCTTTGCACCTCAATAGCGTTCTTTGATTCCCTTGGTTCATTCCCTATGTGAAGGAATTAAGGAATTAACTCCCTGTTTTCGCTTGTATTATCCCTCTACTTAATATATTTGAAGCACTTTCAAAAATCCTTCAAGTTAAGTGGTAACCTTGTGTCGGCCTACGTTCCGAGTTGAATAGAGTACTAAGAGGTCCAACATGCAAGTGAGGAGTGGACTATTGGAGGTATCCAAAGGTAATGCCCCTAGAAAAATGCTAAAGGGATCATCCCCTGAAAAACCCTTTATCCAATCAAGTTTGCAAACGTTTTTATTCTAGACGAATCTAACAAGCATATATATATATATATATATATATATATATATATATATATATATATATATATATATATATATATATATATATAAGGTTTAAATTTACTCATCTTGTGTGGATGGAATGATTGGGAAAGAAGTGTGAATTTGTGGATTATTCTATCCACTAAAATGAGGATTACATAGATTGTATGTACAAAGATGTTAGGGTGAAGGGAGAGGTGAACTACTAAACTTTTGTTTACCCAATCATTCCATCCACACATGATAAAAGAATGAGTTTGGCGAAGCCCATGATTGAAAAGTTCGTCGACCAATAGCTTTCAAAACCTTCTCATTATCCTTATACATTGATCTCTCTCCCTCTATTTCTCTCTCATCTCTCTCTATCTTCTTCTTATACATTGCTCTCACTCTCTCTATGGTCTACTAATACGCTTCTCTCTCTCTATCTCTCTCTCTCCCTCTATTTCTCTCTCATCTCTCTCTATCTTCTTCTTATACATTGCTCTCTCTATGGTCCACTAATACGCTTCTCTCTCTCTCTCTCTCTCTATCTCTCTCTCTCTCGCCACTTTTTCTCCTTCTCTTGATTCAATCGCTATTATTTCTACTCTTGGTCAAAGCAAACACCGAAGGGTACATAAAACCACTATTTCTTTCTTTTTCTCTTTCTCTCTCTCTATTCTATCAAATCAAGGCAACAAATATCTATTTTTTTAAATCATAGAATCAAAATCAATATTTTCTTTCTCTCTCATTCCCTCTATTTATCTTTCTCTCTCTTTCTCTTTCCTTCTCATTATCTATGGCTGCCATCTAGATTACCATATGCACAATGTTGAAAATAAAGGTGCAAGCTTATGTGGATATGACATGGACAAGAGCCAAAAGATGGTTCAAGCATTGCATGCATAAAAGGAACCTCCTTACCTATATGGAGTGAATTAGAGCACCAAAGGTCACGAAAGGGAATGGAAGCACAAAGGAAAAGAAGTGTAAAGGTCATGATAACAAAGATGATGCAAGGGTACATGAAGAAGCAGTAGATCCTTTGCCAGTTTATGCATGTTTTAAGGGATTTTTTGCATGATCTTTTTTAAAGATCTCAAGGATATAGTGGAAAAGTAGAGACAGATCATCCATTTACAGACTCTTGTTAAAATTGTGAGTGTGCTATAAGGCACATTGGCATTCCAATAGTATATGTTTTTGTACACAGTCATCTTGTAGAAGGCATCTTTATTTACTACTTCACCTGAGCTCATAGGTAACCTATCTTTAATCAATTATTTCTCTGACCATTTGAATTCCGTTTGGAGGGAATTATAGCTTCGTAGAAAGCTAGTTGTTTCTATGAGATATGGGAGAAATCTTTGATTCATTGTGTATGTGTGAATTTAAGTGAGTCAACTTATAAATTAAAAAAAATATATATATAGGATAGATTATACAAGAGGTTCACTATCGTTGTGGATATTCGAGTCAATTGTCTCCATTTTCTATACGAGAGCTGAAGGATATCTGCACCAAATGTAGGGGTGCTACATCAAGAGGGTACATTATCAACAAGTGAGGTAAACAAAGAGGTAACTCTACAAACTCTCATATTTTCAGATAGAGGATTTGAGTAAAAGTAGAGCAACTAGACTAGGAAGAATATCAATATTGGAAGTTCAAAAGAATAACTTCTTCATGAATGAAGAAGTTTGGGGAATAGTTATTGTAGAGAATCCACAACCATAGGTAGATCTCCACAATCTAAGCACCAGCGATGAACAAAGGGGGCAAGTGAAGGAATGAGAGGAAAGGAACAGACGAGTCATGCTTGTCATGCTACAAGTCATCTCCAACACAATGATAGGACATATACAAACTCTATACAAAGCAAAGGAGTTTTGGAAGGCTTGTGAGAAGATATATGCCACCTCTACAAGGAAAAGGAAAATGCAACTCAAGAATTCCTTTAACGGGGTTTTGGGAGGCTTGGGAGAAGATATATGCCACCTCTACAAGGTAAAGGAAAATGCAAATATAAAGGAAGTTTTTTAATGCAAATCTTAATGGATTGAGAGTTTTTTTTTTTAATATAAAGGAAGTTCGGCAATAGCCTACTCTCCCGGACTTGAATTAAATTAAGAAACAAAGGTACAATAGAAGGGGACTAGTGCCCACGGGACCCCCCAAATCCCACAAAGCAGGGGAAGCTTGATTGAATCCTAGGTTGCATTACAGAGAAGGTTAATCACCCTCTCATCGCCCTCATGCGGGGCCCACTTGGGTTTGAGCTTGTTGTTGATCAAAAGGAGGACTTGATGGTGCCTGAAGGGGGGGGGGGATTTCTTACTGTTAACAATCCTTTTGCCAAGGAGGAATAGTGATTTCTCAATCGACCACTCCCTGGGGGGATCGCCGAAGTTGAGAGCACACCTCTCCCGCCAAATTTTCCACAGGACTTCCCCTCTGATGGCGTTCCAGAGTGTCGCAGAGCAGCCGATCGCTTCTCCCAAAAGGACTTGTTTCCAACTAAGCTGTTTTTGAAGTCTGATTTTCATTCCAACCGTCTGCGAGATTCTGTAGGAGTTGGGGCAAGTAAGGAAGATGTGTGGGACATCTTCGATAGCCCGGTGGCAGCGTTTGCACCAAGGAGGGATCCCACAAAGTTGTCCAAATATATCTCAATCCATATTTCCAAGAAATTGTCCAAATATATCTTAATGGATTGAGAGTTGAAGAGATATGGAAACCCCTCATTACTCCTATCCTTTATAATGAGGAGTTTCCATATCTCTTCAAGTCTCAATCCATTAAGATATATTTGGACAATTTCTTGGAAATATGGATTGAAACCCATCATCTTAACTTGAGGAGTCCATTCCGCACCTTTTGGAAAAGGAAGCTCAACATGGAGATGAATCAAAGTCAAACAACAGCATAATCAAATGTTCTAGAAAAATAGGTGCGACAAAAGAGGGGTAGGGGAAACAGTTACAACAAACAAGGAAACCATCAATTGAAGGAAACACTCCACAATAAAGCTGAAGGATCAAGTGAAGGAAACGCTCCACAAAGAGATAAATGTGGGGGCAAACGAAGAGGTACAGATTTCCTATAATTGTTGCAATATTCAGACTAAAAGAATGTGACTCTCCTGGTTGAATAGAGAATAAAGAGGTCGCGCTACATTTAGGGACCCATACTCTCCTACATGCAAGCGAGGAGTGGACTATTAGAGCTATCCAGCGTGCAAATGATTACCATTATGGTGGGTGCAAAGGTAGTGCCCCTAAAAGACCCCTAAATTGGGTATGCAAACGTTTGCATTCTAGATGAATCTAACCAGACGAATTGGGTATGCAAAGGTTTGTACTCTCTCTCTCTCTCTCTCCGCCCCTCATTTTCTCTCCACTTGCACGTTTCATGTGATCAGGTGGCTGTTACCCTGTGGGGGCCAAGGGCTACACAGTGTTGAAATGTGTCGGACTACTTAACTTTTGTTTTTACAATCCTTTTCTTGTTATTCATAATAAATAGGGTAAAGAATGAGCGCAAAGTTCTTCCAGCGATAGCTTCCAAAACCTTCGCCTTATCTTTGTGCCATTCTTCAATTCAACCAGCTCCACTTCTTCGGCTTTCTTTATTTATTTTTATTTACTTTTGATTAATTTTGATATATTATCTCTTTTCCTACCTTTTTCTATACTTATTTCTCCCTAACCGTTATCATTTTCACTTTCTCATCTCGAAGTTAATATGCAATGTGCATCATTAAATAAAAACAAACTTTTACTCCCATTTTTGTTTCACCTACTGTAGAGCAAATTTGTTTGGATGGTAGAGATGCTCAGACACATGCATTGATAGCTTTGTCTATCAAATGTGTCATTATTCCTCACATTTGCTCTTGGTGAATAGCTAAGGATGCTTGGGATACACTTACCACATTGGTAGGCTAAGGATGCTTGGGATACACTTACCACATTGTACCAGGCTAGGAATGAGGCTCCTATTGCTTACCTTCAAAAACAATTGGAGAGTAACCACATGAATGAAGGTGATTCTATGGAAAGTTTTCTGACAAAGATCAAGGATTTGAAGGAACAATTGATTTTTGTAGATGAAGTCCTTTCTAACATTTCACTTGTGCAGACTGTTCTGAATGGTCTTCTTGACTCATATCAGAGTTTTGCTTCTACTCTTCATTTGATGGTGAAAGACAACAAAGGTGCTTTGGCCCACTCGATGAAGGAAGAGGAAGGCAAGGGCCCACGCAATCGAGAAGCTGATGCTGACGGGTTCATCAAAGTCAGAAGAAGAAGGAAAAGAAGCCCTAGGGCGACTTCTGAGTGAAACATCATGTCAGTTACCCCTCTAGCAATTTATATTGCAATCTGGAAAAGGAGATCAATGAGTTTGACTACCTAGGTGGGAACCTACTTGAGGTGGACACCCATGGCAAAGCCCTAGAGATCCTTGATAATAAAGAAACCTCCCAGGAGATTAAAATTGACCCAGAATTTACATGTATTCAAGAGATTAAAATTGACGGAGAAGACCTCCAAAAACGTCGTAGGCAGGTCTCCTCGACCCATGTTTGGATTTCAACGGCGCACCAGCCGGGGTCCGGTGGAACGGTAATCGGTATTAATCAACTCTGGTTTGAAAAGTTTGAGAACTCCATTGAAGATGAAAGGCATCGATGGATTGCTGTTTCTTTTGGTGCTCCTCTTTGTTTTACTCTGGTTTCGTTGTACGCCTCTAACGGGGAATTAGAGAGACTGAACACTTGGGCCTCCTTGGACTCGCTCCCCCACAACGTGCTTATTTGTGGTGACTTCAACATGGTGGAGGACCTGATGGATAGATGGATGGGCAAGGGTAGGGTCATCGATAGTTGGGAGAAAGAAACGTGGGACAAAACCAAACTTCACTTGGATTTGGTCGAATTCAAAGACTCGAATGGCTTTTCCTGGTCAAATCTCCAAGTGGGCAAGGACCTGAGGAAAGCTAGACTTGATAGATGCTACATCTCTCAGAGTTTTACTCATCAGTGGGGCCACCCATCCCTTGCGCAACGCATCGACCTCACCATGTCTGATCACTACCCGATCGTTATCACTTTCCAACCTTCCATCAAGATCCATAAGGCTCCTTGGTTCCATGCCAGTGCGCCCACCTTCTCTCTCCCCTCCGTCCATCAAGAAATTGCTGATGTGTGGAAGGAGGCGTTTGCCTCGGCTTGTCCCCAGCCAAGTGCTGGAGAAGTGCGGTCGATAAGTCTCGACAGATCATGATTAGATCCAGGAAGATGCTCGAGACTATGGAGTGGGCTCGTAGGGAAGCTCTTTACCACAGACTCTAGAGGCTCGAGGAGGAAGTGAACAAAGGAGAATCTCAAGCCCAGAAAGGTCTTCGAAAAATCAGAGCGCTGTTGAGATCTGAGGAAGAAATACAAAGGAAAAATTTGCAAATTTTCTTCAAGGAGTGGTGGGCTGGAAAAGACGACAAACCCACCAAAGAGATGTGCCGTATCCTTAAAAGGAAACATAACAGAGAATCCATCCTCTTATTGCTAGACTTAAATGGCAATGTATGCAATACAGAAGAAGATAATTTTGGGATCATTGAAGGGCACTTCACGAGACTCCTAGGGACCTCGAACCCCCTCTCCCACCATAGAAGGGACTGTATGGCAGCCATATCTAGGGTTTCCCCCTGCAGGATACCACTCATCCTTCGCTCCCTGCTACATGCCCCTATCTCTGAAGCAGAAATCATTGAGGTCATTGATGCCCTCCCTCCTGGTAAAAGCCCGAGACCCTACGGGCTCACTAATGAGTTCTTTAAATCCTTCAATTTGGTGGTTGCCACCCCTCTTCGTCTTGTTTGGCAAGAGGCACTCAAGTTTGGCGCACTTCCTTCTTGTCTCAACAATGGTATTATCAAGTTAATACACAAAAAAGGGGAAAAGAACAAAATAGAGAACTGGCGTCCTATTACGATGCTCCAAACAGGATACAAGATCATCGCCAAAGTCATTGCCAACAGAATCTCTTGCCACTTGAGAGCGTGGCTAAGCGAGGACCAAAAAGGTTTCATCAAAGGCAGGTCAATTTTGGAAACCATTATGGATATTTGGAAGGCCTTGAATTTGCAAATGAGTCTAAAAAAGATGTGGTCTTCCTCAAGATTGACTTTGATAAAGCCTACGACAGACTAGAATGGGACTATATTCTGCAGTCGCTCCAAGGTCTTGGATGTAGTAAGAAATTCACCAAGATGATCGCGGCCCTTCTCGGAAACGCATCAACCCAAATTAACATTAATGGAAAACTTTCGAAGGGGATCAAACTTAGAAGATCTATCAGACAAGGGTGCCAATTGGCTCCCCTTCTCGTTGCCATCACCACGGAGGGGCTTAGCAGGCTTGTGGCGCACTAGGTGGAAGCTGGTAATATCAAAGGCCTCGGCTTGCCTCACGACCACAGTCAGATCACCATGACACTTTTTGCCGATAATATGAACGCATTTGATCACAATGATAGTACCCGCCTGGAGACGTTCTGGAGGTGTCTTGCTACTTTTTGTGAAGCCTATGGATCCATAATCAACCACTCTAAGATCGCCTTTAGAGCTATTGTGGGGTCTCAACCCGGCATTCTCATTGATCATGGCTGTCAAATCATTCCGCAAGGCCAAATTTTTCGGCTTCTTGGGATCCCCTTGGGGTTTGGCGTCTCTATGGAACAGCCGTGGAACTGGGTGCTGGCCAAACTCGAAAACAAGCTTAACTATTGGAGAGGTATGCAAATCAATCTTGCTGGTCGTGCTATGGTTATCAACACATTCCTCCTTTCTTCTACCATTTATTTCCTTTCTTGCTCGAGACCGAAAGAGCAAGATCTGTCAAACTGGATAGTATTTGTAGAAACTTCCTGTGGACGTCAAGTTTTCGATCCATGGCATCCGGAGTGTGGAATCTTGGAACATTCAAAATGCCAAGAAGTTATGGAACAAAGGCTTCAAAATATGGAAACATCTTTGGAAACAAGACACCAACTATTGGATCAACTTCGAGGGTATTGACCCTGTTAGTCGGCCGCCGGAGTGGGACAGATGTAACGGATGTCAGATGTAACGGATTTTTTGAAACACGCGTGAAAAGTTGTTACGCACATCTTGTAAAATCTTTATAAACCAATGTAAAGGGTGTGGTCAGAAAAAGAAGAGGGGGGGACGTTTTCTTGGAATTGCCAGACTGGTCGTCTGAATGTTTGTGAAAACATTGTTTAACACTGTTGTGAAATCTTGAGTACTATTGGTGTTGAGTACGTTCCGCATCGTCTGCTCATACTGTAGTTCACCGTAACGAGTGTTGAAGTAACGGATTGTGTGTCTGATTACTGTCGTCGTGTTGCGTTGTTGTGTGTTCTTTAGTTGTTTAAGTACTCTAAGTCGTTTTGAGTAGCTATATTACTGTGTGAGTTTGAATAGGCAACTTGAAGCGTTGCGGTAGTGTGTTCTGTTTGTTCTACCTGATTCATCGCATTTCGGTATTATTATCTGTTGACCCCGAATACGAGGAAGAACTAGTACCTTCAGTGAACGTGAACCTTTATCTGAAGATCACAGTAAAGTGTTGTGACGAATGAATCTGTCGGCTATAGTGTTCTCTCTGGGTGATTTACTACATACTGTTGAGTCTGTGTGAGTATGATATTCTGCACCTAAGAACGTCGTGTAGAAGTTGGGCTAGTGTTGACTTGCACTAGTATAGTATTCTCGATAACTCTATTATTAATTGTGAGTATTGTCGTGGTAGAGATCGGACTACTCCTCTGTTCCAATAGCAGGTCAGTCTGAAGAAGTCGGCACCTAGGTGCATAGAAATCGAGTATTGTCCATTTAATGCTAGTAACTGAGCTAAGACGCGTATTAGTGCTTTTGTTGTTGTGACAAAGATTTGGGAATTAAGTACAAGGCCTCTGTCTAATAGACCCCTACCACTCCCAATAACCCACTCAAGTCGGTTAAACGCTCTTCTGATAGTTAGAACGAAGCAATTTAACAAGTTTTACACTTAACACTTTCACACTTAACACTTGGTGCCGTCTGTGGGAAAGTGACATCAAGATCATCATTCGTCTGTCAGGATCGAACATCAAAATTACCATTCGTTTGTCGGAAGTAGCAACAGACTCAGATTGTTGCAAACTTGCTGTGGAAATGTGATTATAAAATTTTAGCGATAGTAATACTACGCGATTAGTACAAAAGATGATACATGCCGGTTACTCGATCCGGTGAAACGTATCCCAAGAACCATCAGTCTGGAGTACTTAATGTACTAAAGACAACTCTGGGAGAAAAAGGTACAACTCGGTCTAACCTAGTTTTCGAGAAAGTCAAGAACATTAGAATTGACTCCGGTCATATTCCGGTGGAATGTGTTACGCCTCTGGTACATTCCGGTGCTATTTCGACACAGTCTGTCGAAGATATAGTAATTCCAGAACCTACCAAGACGCAGTCGGAAACTAGTTTAACAATCTTGGATAAAGATTCAGATTTATCTACAATTAGAAGCACTCTAGTCAAAGAAATCGGCGAAAGCGAAAAAATACTGTATTCTGGCATAATTTCGGTTCATTCTGGTGATATTTCGGTAACATAATCACAATTTTTCGGTGACGGTTTGGCATTTTCTCCTGAATCCTCAGCCCAACCACCGCGCTTGGAAGCAAGTTCCCATACACTGGACATCAAGAAGGAAGGAAAGCTGTTCGAAACAGAGATTTGAAGCATATTAAGCAAGATCATCGCACCGAAAAGTGCACCATCCGACGATACGAATTCTGATAGTTCAAACATTCAGCCCCGAGATACAAAAGGAAGGTATAATACACTCACGATGAACGGGCAACAACAACAACAATAGTTATGTCCACCCAGGCCGCCTCCAACAGGAGTGATATACACGAAATTCGATGGATTCCCAGGAGATGATCCGGATGCTCACGTACGCACTTTCGAGATAAGCTACGCAGTTCTCAACCATCCACCGGATCAGGCCTATAAGGCTATTGTCTTTCAAGCAACACTGGTCAATGAAGCAGCTAGATGGCTTACAGAATATGATATTAATCACTTCGGCACCTATGAAGCAGTACCGGATGCTTTTCTGCAGCGATTCAGGCTAAAAAAGAATCCAGCCAATTTTTGACTATCTATAGAACAGCAGACAGAAGGCAAATCAAACCGTACAGGAGTATGCTACTCTTTTCAGAACGCACTTAAGGTAGCTACCACCGGCCCATGCTAACTTACCAGATGACGTTATCACTCAGTGGTTCATCAATGGCTTGACTCCACAACTTAAGCAGATCATGATCATAAGATGTGTCGGAGCTATGACACTCGATGCAGTCATCACAATGGCTCTACAACTGGAAAACAAAGTCGGCGGATTTACAGAAGATCTGGACTGGTTAAAAACAAAAAAAAATGTTTCCGAAGATATGACCAGACAAGTATACTGCATCACATGCAAAAATTCAGGACATACTAGTGCCAGTTGTGTAATTAATCAGACATTCTGCGCTATCTGCAACACTGCCGGACACACCACCAAAAACTATGCATACAACGCTAGAGTACAGGGAACAGTGACTGTCAATGCAATTATCCAGGAACAAGGGCAGCCAGCCAACCACTATGTGCCTCCGCAAATGAGAAACAACCAGCAGCAAGGATATCGAAATTACAGAGGACAGAGGAATAACAACTATAATACAAACCGCTGGCAGAACGGACCACCACCGAAAAATCCCAATTTACCACCACCATGCTGCCATTTTTGTGGTGAATTTGGACATATTAGGAGATTTTGCAAGGATGCAGCTGAGTATGATCAAAGGAAGAAGGAACGTCAAAATCCAATTGCCAACATGGTACAAATCAGACCGGTGGAAACACAGGCTGCTGCAGTTTAGACCCGATCCGGTAAACAATTGCAGCTAGCAGTAGAAATATTTGAACCAGGGATACGTGAACAACACAGAATGTACAACAAGGCTAGTCAATGGACCACAGCAGAATCACCAGTCTTTCCAGAGCCTATTCCGGTAACCCAGCCCTCGTTAAAAAAGGAAGGAACACAACAACGGGAGTCAGCAGCGGGAACATCATCAGCAGCAGACACATTACCAACAGTAGACACCTCCGCATCAGTAGAGGCATCAACTTCAACATCGGTGGAGCCTGTCAACCAATCTCAACAGGCCTGGGAAATCTTATCTAAGGCATCTATCACCCTGCCTCTCGGCCAACTACTGGCATTAGTACCTGGAATTCGACAACAGTTCCAACAACAGTTCAGTCCGGTGCCTTCTTGCATTCGAGTGACAGCAGCAGTTCAACCGGAACCTGATTCTACGGTTGATCACTCAGTTCCCTTGATTACAGTATGGTATAAGAATCATAAGATTACGTAGGTACTAATTGATGGAGGCTCTGGTGTTAACATTGCGACTGCGGCATTATGAAAAAGGTTAGGATTGACCGAAATCCAACTAGTTCAATTTTTTTTCAGAATGGCAGATCAATCAAGAGTCCATCCCTTAGGACTTGTGCGGAATGTACCCATCACTTTACAAGGTACGACCTTTAAAATGACCTTTGTTATACTAGATCTGCCGGAATCCACTTTGGATTACTTCTTTTCGACCGACCTTGGCTGAAGCATGCGAAGGTAATACAGGACTGGTTTGCACAAGAGCTTACGTTTAAAGATGCCAATCGTAGATATGTGGTAAAACTAGATGCTATACAACCTTGCGAGCTACACGCTAGACCGTATTTTGCTGAACCAATCCATATGCTAGATGGATTGTCAGATGATGAAGAAGAAGAGTTTCTAAAGAGTAACGCTGACTTAATTACCTTAGGGACTGTTGATCTACAGTCCGTTGTAGATAATTGGAACGCTTCAGTCTGTACAGTAATACCCATCACAGAAGAGGCTAAGAAGGAAGACACTGTTTCGACACATGACGATGAACTGCAGCAACTTCTTAAACCAACAGACGACACAGAGAAACCTCAACAGTTCTATGTCCTCGAAGATCAGCTGATCACTTACAATTTAGGAGATGAAGATCACCCGCGTCCTGTAAAGATAAAGCAAAATTTACCGGAATTATTTGAAGCTGATCTAATCCAACTACTCCGCGAATTTTCCGATGTGTTTGCATGGGACTACAAGGACATGAAAGGGTTGGACCCCCGCATTTACCAGCAGAAGGTCGTGCTGAAGCCAGAATCAAGACCGATAAAGCAACCCAGCTACCGGATGAATCCCAACTATGCATCGCAGGTAAAGGCAGAACTTGATAGGTTATTGAAAGTTGGATTCATTGTGCCAGTAGAGCATGATGAATGGATCTCTCCGATTGTTATTGTACCGAAAAAAAACAAGCAATTACGAATTTGTGTAGATTACCGAAAACTGAACGCAGCTACAGTGCCTGATCCTTTTCGGATCCCTTTTCTTGAAACACTGCTTGATAGAGTAGCAGGACATGAAATGTATTCATTTTTAGATGGGTACAGTGGGTATAATCAAGTTAGAATGGCTGAAGAAGATATACCGAAAACTGCATTCATTACCAACTGGGGTGTATTTGCTTGTACGGTAATGTGGTTAGATCTCGAACCATAGTAACCTTCCAAGCCTTTGCCGAATCCTTCCGCCTCACTCCACAAGGCCGCGAGAATGGCCCAAGCATCCCCGTAGCCCGCATGATAGAACTCTTCCCCCGCTATTCATCGAACGAGTACGCCATCCTCTGCCGCCCTTAACCCGAAAGAACTGCACTCCAGTTCTTAGTCGCCATCCTAAACCTCCAGAAACGCACCTACGGCATATCCCGCCCTTTCTACTTTGCCATCGACCTAGCTGCCCGAGAACCCGTTAACTTCGCCTCCTATTTCTTTCACCGGATCCATAAAGAATGTGTAGCCATAGTGAAACAGGTTAATAAAGGAACTACCCCTCGGTCTCGATTACCCCACATCATTTCCTTTCTCTTTCCGGCCATTCTAGAAGCTCAACCACCATCCAGAGGCCCCGTCCTACGACACGAAGAATCTGTCCAACCATTAGCAGACGACAAAGAAGAAGATGAAGAGGAGATCCAACAACTTTTTCGACGAAAACACATTAGAATCAGCTCCTCCGAAAGTGAAGTACAGAAATCCGCCGGACAAGACAAGGAAGCCGAAGATGAAACTTTCCACGACACTGCCACGTCTATACAACACGACTCGACAGGGCAATCCACATCCTCTGAGCACCAGGAACAAGAACGACAAACGGAAACAGAACCCATCTCGACCGAAGAAGCCTCTCAGCAACATACCGAGCAAGAACAGCAAACTGAGGAACAGGAAGCTTTCGACAGACTGCTCAAAGCAGTAGAATCCGCCGTAGACAACGCCGAAGCAATGCAACAAAAGTTAATACAATCTGTCGCTACTACTCTCACTCCACTGCCGGAACCTCCCATAGCACCTGTTGAGCCCACCGCATCTTCCACCTCATCACCCAATTATTCTCCACCGACCTCCCAACAGATTCACACCACATCCTCTTCACAACCACGGCACCCTCTTCTCCTTCCATCAATACTGGTATTCTCTGAGCTTGCGTCAATGGGGCAATTGCTCATTAACCTCTCTGAGCAGCTCCCTGTCCAGATTCGTGAAGTCATAGACACTATTCGACATGACCTGCAGCATAAAGTAGATTTACTGGAAGCAGATATCACACCACTCCAAGAGGAGGTTGACGCCGTCAGGGCCGAAAACCACCTACTCCAGGCGCAGGTCTACTCGACAATCTGTTAGAAGAGACAAGACAGCAGCTGGATGAAGTGGTCAAACAAGGACAAGAGCAACACGATTTAGCAATGAAGAGTATTGAAGAATTACAGAGATTCAAGATAGATTTTGACCAAGTCAATGATATATTACGAAGAAAGCTAGCACAAGAGGCTCAAACACAGAAATTAATCAAAGATATCAAAAGAGAACGCGATGCCTACTCAAGGACAATCCAGTATCAGAATCAGGAAATCGAACGAAGAGAGAACCAGTGCTCAAATCAAAAAGACCGATTGCTCAACATGCAGAAACAGTTAGAAGATCTAAAGATTTCATGGGATTCTGCCCTGTCCAATGATTTTTATTTACAAGAGGCCTTTTTGCAAACACAGGCCGAGATTTTATTAACCGAAGCAATAACGCTAAGCTCGGTTAGAACCGATGCCCAATTAGTAGAGCCTAGTATCTTAGTACAAATGTTAGAAACACTTAAGAAGAAAATTACCCGAACTTTTAGGCTAGCCCGTAACATGTACTTAGAAGAAATAGTAGCCGAACAGTAGAAAACTTGCGGGTTCGAGTCCACCGTGCGTGCCAGTGTTAGTCGGCTGCTGGAGTGGGACAGATGTAACGGATGTCAGATGTAACGGATTTTTTGAAACACACGCAAAAAGTTGTTACACGCATATGTAAAATCTTTATAAAGCAATGTAAAGGGTGTGGTCAGAAAAAGAAGAGGGGGGGACGTTTTCCTGGAATTGCCAGACTGGTCGTCTGAATGTTTGTGAGAACATTGTTTAACACTGTTGTGAAATCTTGAGTACTGTTGGTGTTGAGTACGTTCCGCATCGTCTGCTCATACTGTAGTTCACCGTAACGAGTGTTTAAGTAACGGATTATGTGTCTGATTACTGTCGTCGTGTTGCATTGTTGTGTGTTCTTCAGTTGTTTAAGTACTCTAAGTCGTTTTGAGTAGCTATATTACTGTGTGAGTTTGAATAGGCAACTTGAAGCGTTGTGGTAGTGTGTTCCATTTGTTCTACCTGATTCATCGCATTTTAGTATTATTATCTGTTGACCCCGAATACGAGGAAGAACTAGTACCTTTAGTAAACGTGAACCTTTATCTAAAGATCACAGTAAAGTGTTGTGACGAATGAATCTTTCGGCTATAGTGTTCTCTCTGGGTGATTTACTACATACTGTTGAGTCTGTGTGAGTACGATATTCTGCACCTAAGAACGTCGTGTAGAAGTTGGGCTAGTGTTGACTTGCACTAGTATAGTATTCTCGATAACTCTATTATTAATTGTGAGTATTGTCGTGGTAGAGATCGGACTACTGCTCTGTTCCAATAGCAGGTCAGTCTGAAGAAGTCGGCACCCAGGTACATAGAAATCGAGTATTGTCCATTTAATACTAGTAACTGAGCTAAGACGCGTATTAGTGCTTTTGTTGTTGTGACGAAGATTTGGGAATTAAGTACAGGGCCTCTGTCTAACAGACCCCTACCACTCCCAAGAACCCACTCAAGTCGGTTAAACGCTCTTCTGATAGTTAGAACGAAGCGATTTAACAAGTTTTACACTTAACACTTTCACACTTAACAACCCTTGCGTCAACATCTCGTATGAAGAATGGAACACTTTGCAAAGCAGATGTCTCGCCTGGGATCGTCACAAAACTCGCCTTCTCATGGGACACGACACATCGAGCTCGGTTGGTCTCAAATGGCACAATGGGAATAGCCTATCAAAATCTTGAACATCAAAGAAACGATTGACTATCAGGAACCTCAACAGGAAGTGGTGCCTATTATGGACGCCGCTTCGGTGGGACATGAAGTTCATGGCTATCCGGCACCCCCTCATAGAAATAAAAAAGTCTATCCTCTTATGGCAAATTCTTCATCATGGAATCTGGACCAACCTTAAGGCTACCAAACTTTGTGGGATCCCTCCCTCGTGCAAACGAAGCTATCGGTCTATCGAAGATGTTCCACACATCTTCTTTACCTGCCCCAACTCCAACAGACTCTCGCAGACAGTTGGAAAGAAAATAAGACTTCAGAGACATCTCTGCTGGTAGCAAGTCCTGCTGGGAGAAGCGATCGGCTGCTCCGCGACTCTCTGGAATGCCATGAGAGGGGAGGTCCTATGGAAAATCTGGCAGGGAAAGATGTGCTCTCAACTTCGGTGACTCCCCCAAGGAGTGGTGAATTGAGAAATCGTTGTTCCTGCTTGGCAAAAGGATTGTTAACTGTAAGAAATCCCCCCCTTTGGGCACCATCAAGTTCTCCTTTTGATCAACAACAAGCTTAAACCCAAGTGGGCCCCTCATGAGAGTGATGAGAGGGTGATTAACCTTCTTTGTAATGCAATCTAAGCTCTGTAAAATCTTCCGCTGCTTTGTGGGATTTGGGGGGTCCCGTGGGCACTAGTCCCCTTCTCTTGTACTTTTGTTTCTTTCTTTAATTCAAGTCCGGGAGAGTAGGCTAATGCCGAACTTCCTTTATATAAAAAAAAACCAAAAACCTTGCAATGTCCAAGACTAGGTTTTCTTCCATGTTGTGCTTCATAAGGAGACATACCTTGAAGTGATTTGGATGGTAGTCTATTGACAAGGTACAGAAGAGTTGAAATAGCCACTCCCCATAGATAATGTGGCAACTTCTTCTCTTCAAGCATTGTTCTTGTTGATCCAACCAATTTCTTGTTTCTCCTCTCAGCGATTCCATTCAGTTGAGGAGAGTTCTTGGTAGTCACTTCCCTTCTGATACCTTTATCTTGCAAGAACTCATCAAACACTTTGGAGAAGTATTCTCCCCCTCCATCAAATCTAAGCTTCTTTAGTGATCTACCTGTATGGTTCTCCACATGTGCTAGATACGTTTTGAAGCAATCAAACATGTCATTCTTATTCTTGATAAATTATAGAATAGCCCATCTACTATGGTCATCAATAAATGAGAATTAATACCTCGATCTTGCCAATGAAGGTTCTTGACTTGGTCTCCATACATATGTATGTACTAAGTCCAATAAGTTGATGTGGATGTAGCCTTTGTGGTTGAATGGTTGCCTTTGTGCATTCCCAATCTTACATGCATCACACCTCTTGATCATGTGGTTCTTTGATATGTTCGGTATTCCTAGAACACTTTGATCCATGCATAGATTCTTCAAGGTTCTTTCATTCACATGAGCAAGTCTCTTATACCACACTTCAAGCTCACTTAGGGTTTGAGACCCAAAAGTGAATAGAGCTATGTTCCAGGTTTCTCCTACTTCAAAAGTAAAGAGCCTACCATGCTTCTCACCTATGGCTATCTTCTTGAAGCCTTGACATGGATCTTCCACAAAAGATCCATGTTGGGTGAACCTACCTTGCAAGCCTTTTTCAACTATTCCGCCTACACTTATTAGGTTTTTAGTGATAGTGGGTACATAGAGAACCTTACTCAGAATGTTTGTCCTACCATTGGAAGCTTTGACATTACCAATCTTCTCCACATTGTGCTTTGTGTCATCCTGTGTTTTCACTTCATGTCTATGCTTTGGATTTCCAAATCAGATAGAAGAGCAATGTTGCCTACAACATGATTCGAACATCATGAATCTATGTAGAACAAATGATCATCTTCTATACCTTCTTTGTGGCTTAGATTAATGAGAAGCAATGATTCTTCATGTGGTTGATCTCCTGAATAATTGTTGTAGTCCCTTCTATTATAGCCTCTATTGTTATTGTTGAAGTTGTGTCTAGCTCTGCGTGTATTGTTGCCATATCCACCTCTTCCACTTCCTTTTTGGGTCTTCCCATTGAACCAACAACTCTCATTGGTGTGGTTGGTCTTATCACAGATGGCACAAGGTTGAACGTTTTGACCTTTGGCTTTGTCTTGATTTGTTCCTTTCTTCTTCCCTTTCCACTTGCTTTTGCTTGCAAAGTTGGCTTGGGAAGTCTCTTCTTAATCTTCTTCCTTCTTCTTGCCTTTCTACTTCTTATCCTTCTTATCTACATATAGAGCACTAGTTGAATTACCATGATAAGATTTACCTTGCTTTATGCTATTGGTGGCCTCTTGATTAAAGAGTTGTACAAGAAAGATGTTGAAGTTTGGAGTTTGCACATCCATGATGAGATCATAAGCTGTCGTGAAGGATTGCCATTTCTTATGACTTCGAATGCCATTAAGAATTTGCCTCATGATAGCCTCTTCTTCAATGAGCTCTCCAATGGATGCTAATTGATCTGCAAACTCCTTGACCTTGGTAACAAACTTTGTGATGGTTTTTTTAGGTGTCTTCTTCATTTGGTTGAAATCATTCCAAAGATGATTCTTTCTTGCTTTTGTACTAGTAGAAAAGAAAGTCTCAAGGGCATCCCAAGCCTGTTGAGATGTTTTGCATCCTCTAATATGTGGTAATAGAAGTCAGAGATAGATTTTAGTATGTACGACCTTGCTTGAGCATCCCTTGCACACCAAAGAGTGAGCGTATCTATCTCCTCTTGTGTAGGTCCTCCTTTGGATCTTGGAATATGCATAGCTTCATCACCTCCTACAATTCCATAAAGATTTCTACCTTGAAAATAGGCCTCCATTCTATTTGCCAAGCCGCATAGTTGTGTCAATCAAGCTTCTCGATCATTGAGGGAAAGCCATCACCCATCTTGATCTAGCTCTAATACCACTAAAAGAACTTGGAGAAGCTTGTCTGAGGTAGAAAAGTGTGTTTCAAAGTGATGAAGTTTGGTCCAGCGAACCCGCAGAAGACCAGCCCTTAAAGCTTATGGAGACTCAAATAGACCTTATAGGCTTGTGATAAGTGCAAAGAAATGCACTCTATACTTTGGAGCATCAAGGGGAAGTGGATACAAAATAGATAGGTTTGCACATTGACTAGCTCAAAAAACTTACTATCTAAGGAAGAGACAATGAAATTCAAATGCTCATAGCAACCAGCCTGATTACAATTAGAAAGAATCATTTTATGGGAGTGATACACATAGTGTGTTAGGTGTATATAATGCAAAAAAGTATAAGGAATAAGCTAAATATTCTATAGGAATGAATCAAACACTTAACGGTGGTACCTCCTATTTTTTAGGAATACATAGAGATTGACCCTGAGACAGAAAAACTGAGATTTCTCCAAACTACTGAACAAAATACTATGAAACTTTACAAGTGTAAACTAGACACTAAACTTTCCAATGCACCATGTCTCATCAAATTTGCAGCTCTGGAGAAAGAGAAGCAGCCTCTACAAGATTACTGTTGGAAAAAGAAGATGATGTAGAAACTTGAAGGAGCAAGACAATGATAGTCACAAGTGTATGTATATTGCTTCCATGTATTGTAAAAGTGATTTGAAGTCTTTACATAGGCTCTAGGATTGTTCGACGACTTCTAAAAGTGTATTTTCAATTCAAATGAAGGTGAGAATGATTGTTCGAGGTAATCAATTCACTTTCCTAGAATCTAGGAAAAGTGAAGATCTGGTTTGATCTACTTTTACGTGATTGACTGCTTGATTGAATGGAACTCAACCACCATAAAGTCGTAGGATTTGGGCTCTATCTTTCCACTTTTACATGTGTAAAGCTATGGGCTGTTACATTGTTAAAAAATCCATGAAAACTCTTCTTTAAATTCGAGTCTACCTAGGAACCAATTCTAGCACTGCTCCATCAAGATACCAAATCCCATGGGAAACCCAAGAAGGTGGAAGACTTGACCTGGGGAATGTTTTGGCAGACATGATCAAATAGAAGGTCAATTTGGATCCCAACAATAGCTTTGAAAGCAATATTAGAGTGGTTGATTTTGGATCCAGAGGCTTTGCAAAAGGTGTCAAGCAACCTCCAAAACATCTTCGCACTGGAATGATCATTGTGGAAAAATGCGTTCATATCATCTGCCCACCTGACCATGATTTTGGGGTGACAAGAGACCTTTGATATTACCAACTTTGACCTATTGATCAACCAGCCAGCTAAGCCCTTTTGTGGCAATGGCAAAGAGAAGGGGAGCCAAAAGGTACCCTTGTCTAATGGACCGTTTTAATTTGATTGCCCTTGAAGGTTGGCCATTAACATTAATTTGAGACAATGCGTTTCCCAAAAGATTCGAGATCATCTTGGTGAATTTTCGGCTGCAATCGAGATCTTTAAGTGATTGCAAAATATAGTCCCATTCTAGCCTCTCATAAGCTTTGATAAAGTTGGTGTTGAGGAAAACCACATCGTCTCTTGACTCATCCGTGAAGTCGACGCCTTCCCAAATATCAATTATGGCATCCAAAATTCACCTACCTTTGATTAGAACTTTTTCTTCCTCACTAAACGAAGCTCTCACATGACCAAAAATTCTATTGGCTATGACTTTGGCAGTTATCTTGTATCTTGTTTGAAGCATCGTAATCAGATGCGAGTTCTTAATTCTGTCCTTTTCCCCCTTTTGTGTATTAATTTGACAATGCCATTGTTAAGACACATCAAAAGTTCATCAAACTCGAGTGCCTTTTGCGAGACCAAGCAAAGTGGGGAGGCCAACACCATCTTGAAGGACTTAAAGAACTCATTAATGAGCCCATCCAGCCCCAAGATTTTCCCACTAGGGAGGGTGTCAATATCTTCAATGATTTCTTCGTCCGAGATAGGGGTATCAAGCAAAGATCAAAGGTTGTGCGGGATCCTATGGGAGGAGACCTAAGAGATGACTGCAATGCAGTCACGTCTAGGAAGGGAGAGGGGAGTCGAGATCGCCAAGAGCCTTGTAAAATGTTCTTCTATGATTTTGATATTTTCCTCTTCAGAGTTGCAAGCAAAACCATCTAAATCGAGCAAGAGGGGGATCGATTCCCTATTTTGTTTCCATTTAAGGATGCTGCACATCTCTTTGGTGGGCTTGTCGGCTTTGCCAGCCCACCACTCCTTAAGGAATATTTGTTAATTTTTCCTTTGAATTTTTCCTCGTATCTCAATAGTGCTTTGATTCTTCTTAGATCCTTCTAGGATTGCACTTTTCCTTTTTTCACTCCTTCCTCCAGTCTCCAAAGTCTATGATAAAGAGCTTCTCTGTGTCCACGCCTAACAAACTAGATCATCTTCCTAGTTCTAATCATGATCTGCCATGACTTCTCGATGGGGCATCTCCAACTCTTGGCTGGGGACGAGCAGGAAGCGAAAGCCTCTTTCCACACTTTGACAATTTCTTGACGGATGGAGGCAAGAGAGAAAGACGAAGAGCAGGCATGAAACCAAGGAGCCTTGCAGGTATTGGAGAGAGGAGGGAAGGAGAGAATGATCGGGTAGTGATGAGAGATGGCGCGATCGATGCGTTGTGGGAGGGAAGGAAGGCCCCACTAATGAATAATGCTATGAGCACTGTAGCTTCTATCCAGTCTAGCTTTCCTCAGGTCCTCACCCTCTTGGAAATTTTACCACAAAAAACCATTTGAATCTTTGAATTCGGCCAGATCCAAGAGAATTTTACTTTTGTCCTGAGTTATTTTCTATCGGTCATCGATGACCCAACCTTTGCCATTCCACTTGTCCACTAGGTCCTCCACCATATTGATGTCACAAAAAAAAAGCATGTTGTGGGGGAGCAAGTCCAAGGAGGCTCAAGTGTTAAGCCTCTCTACATCCCCATTTGGGGTGTACATTGAGACCAATGTAAAACAAAAGGGGGCACCATAGGAAACGGCTATCCATCTCTTGTTCTCATATTCAAGGTAGTTCTCCAGCTTTTCAAACCAATAATGATTTATACCAATTATCATCCCATTGGAACCCCATGAATGCAATGTCGAGATCCAAACATGAGTTGGGGAAATATGTCTGAGGCATTGCTCTAGGTCCGCCCGATCAATTTTAGTCTCTTGAATACAGATAAATTCAAGGTTTACGCTAACGTCACAAAGCCATTGACCAATGATGGTCACTCTTGAAAGGTCAGCCAGCCCCTCACATTTAATGAGATGCTGATCATTCTCGTAAGCAACCCTCCTTGTGGGAGGGGGCCTTATCCTTCCTCTTCTTGGATTCATCTTTCTTTTTCATAGGGAGGGGATCCCGACTTAGCAGTTTTTTCTTGTGGGGGCTTTTCGAGGGTAACTCAATAGGCTGTTTTCCCTTGCGGGAGGCCTCCTATTGGAATGAGCAGGAGACCACTTCCAGAATCATGGACCCAATGATAGAACTTTCACTGTCCATGTCATCTTCATTTCTGGTGGTAAAACCATCTTCTTTTCTTATGTAGCCCTCCTGATTGATTTCTTTGTTATCAGGGATTTCTAGGGATTTGTCACTGGTATTCACCTCAAACTCATTCCGGCCTGGGTAATCAATCTCATTGATCTCCTTTTCTAAATTGCAATACAAGTTGTTTGAGGAGGTATTAGGCATTTGATTTTTTCTTAGAAACCGTGCTAGGGCTTCTTTTCCTTCTTCTTCTAACTTCCATGAACCCTTCTGAGTCAGCTTTTGGGTTTTGGGGCCCCTTAGCTTCCTCTTTGTTTGTCGGGTGATGCGGTATTCCATTGTTGTCTTGAGCTTTTCTAGGTGCTTCATGTTTTTGTTTGCTTTTTTGACTCAGGGGGAAATCTTTAAGCTTGTAGGGTTTTGTGATTAACATCTTGTTCCCAGACATCCCCTTCACCCAAGTCCACCTTGATCTTTGATGGAAGTGGCATGCTGAGGGTGCCATCAAGCATTGAGGGAGTGTGTCACCCCTTCATAAATGAAACCACCAACATCCTTGCACGAAGCAAGTGGCTTGACGATAGAAGAAACGATGTCCCACACGAAGTTGTACAAGAAGTAACGTAGGTTAGTAAGCTCGAGCTAGAGGGGGTAGCAGAGAGATTTTGATTTGTCAGGACTACAATCAAGAGACCATTTGAACAGGCATAGGGTCACCTGCATGAGTTGCCAGGTTTGCACACTTAGGGCTTGAAAGGCCATGTCTTCATTCTCAAAGACTAGCAACATATGGCTAGCGGTAATAATTGAAACTTACTAACAATCAAACCGCCTGGGAACCACTCCTTTCAAAGCCAATGGCACACAGTTTGGAACATCCTAGGGCCAAACACTTGTCCAATGAGACATACTTTCTTGAGCTCTTCTTGCTTTGAAAACATTGCTGCTATGCTAACAGAGAATAATGGAGGCTCGATGTGCTCAAGGGCCGCAAGAGTTACGCAAGATCCCCCCTCCAAAATAGGGGCCAGGTTACCACCCCTCCCTTGGGTTGGGGCTAGGTTGCTTTTCATGAGTGAGGGGGCCATCGGAGCCAAAGAAGGGCCCCTAAAAAATGCCCAGGGAAAACTTCTAGGAAGACCACGTGCCGGATCATGAATTGCTACTCTAAACTAAACTTTGGCTTTGAAAAATTCAAGTGACGAGGTAGGTGAGATTGAACATGAGGTGGCCACACAACAACTAAGATGTGTGTAATGACACCAGCTCTAAAACATTTACAGGTCATGTATCTCTGTAATCACAGAAACATTAGATTTCTTGGACAAAGAAATAGGAGGCATCCATTTGATATCCAAGAGGAAGCTGGTATTATCCATTAAACCAGTCGAGTTATTTACTAGTGGACAATCTCAAGCATCAGAGTTAGATCTCTGTGTCTCTCTTGAATCTCGCTCAAATTCCAGGCTTCCCTAGTTATGTCCAAGCCAAGCTTCTTTCTCTCTGCATCTTCCAAATATGACAGAGAGTCCTCCCTTAAACCTCTGCCCCCTCCCCCCAACCAATCCTTCATCCACATCCGTCCCGTACAACCCTATAGAATAAGCTCGAGCCTTTGCAAATTTACACTGGCCAAGCATGCATCAAACAGTTATTGCATGAAGATGATAGTCTCCCTTCATTCTGGTGGAAGAATATTCCCTCTACGATCAAGCTCAACACCTATGAAAGGTTCTTTCTATTCGAGGCAATATAAACTGTTCAAAGCCTTTTGCAATATGACACCCTCCTACATCCTGATCCACTACTAGGATAAGATTTGGAGATGAGTGCCTCCCAAGCAAAGCATAATATCAAGCATCTTCATCTGCTTCCACTCCATGATTTCCCTATGCACAACCATGTTCGTTTCACTCATAAATGATAAAGGATCATAAAAGCCTTTTCTTGTTGAAACTCACACAATTTCATGGTAAATCATCACACTTTGAACGTATACCAGTGAACCAAAGTGAGGGGAATCTTTAGTACTTCACTAAACCATGCCAAGCCTTGTGATTATGCCATTGCCATTCTCATTCATTTTGATGCTGAGTAATCCGAGTTTTGAAATTGCACCTTCCCTTTGCAAATTGAGGATATAATGTCCATTTATATGACAATCTGTAATTACTTTGCCATCATTTTCACCAGTTCAACAGTCCATAGATCTCCCATCTTCATTGGACTCGGTGCTCCATCTACATTTTTTGTTTCATGTTGATTCACATACCTTAAGGGTTCCAATTACTCCAGCCATCTTGCACGATTCATTTCTAGGTAGGGAACCCTTGGCACAACTTTTTTACTAGATTTGTGGAATTTGCTAGCATGAGTTATCTTGCTACAAACAGATCCACCATTCAACTCTGGTCTTGGACCACCATTTGGAGTGTTTGAAACATCAAATTTCCCAGCTGTTGAATAATGTTGCCTTGAATTTGGAGATTATTGGTCCTCATATTCTCAAACGTAAAAGACAATGTATGTCTTCTATTCAAGAACATTTTGCTCACTTACTTGAGAGACCCGACTGTCATCCAGCCAATGCCATATATTTGCATACATACAGACAAAGAAAAAATAATGCCCAGAATGTGTCGACCAGCCAACATGCACAAGAACTCCATACAATGAGTACTTTACTTTGCCTTCATAATGTTTTGTTAAGACCCTCCCTTGTTCCATGGGAATCCATTTTAGCAACTCTGTTTCTTTGTCACCTCAACACTATCCTTGAACCTTCATAAGGTAGCATATGCATAATGCACATCACAAAAAAATCCCCTTTTTTCCCTTCTTCCCTACCAAGTTCATCGCCCCTTTTGGTATGCACTCCTCGCCCGATCCGATGAAGAGTGCCTAGTAGTCCCCTTTTCTTCTTTTTTGTAGGCTACTGGTTTCCTCTCTCCTTGATCAATGCGCCCACGTGCCTTGCCTGTTGCCCCCAATCTCAGCATAACTTTTTCTCTCGAAAAAACATGTATTCTTCCTTTTCTCCTCTTTTCTTCCCTTCTTTTTTTCTTGTCTTGCCTTCATACTCTCCTCTCCTCTCTTCCTCTTCTTTAGCCCTTCATATCCTCTCTCCCTCTTTCTTTCCTTCTCTCCTCCTTTATCATTTCTTCTTTCTCTTCCTTTCCTTCAGCCTATATCTCACTCTTTAACCTTCTCTTCTTTTCTCTCAACCTATCTTATTTTCCTCTCTTCTTTCTCACTTACTCATCCTATCTTCTCTTCGCTTTTCCTTTCTTCAATTCTTTTCTTCTTCTCTTCCCTTCCTATTCTCCTATCCTCTCTTCCTCTTCTCCAGCCCTTCATCTCCTCTCTCCCCCTTTCTCTCCTTCTGTCCTTCTCCTTCCGACTTTCTTCTTCAGCCCTTCTTCTCCTCTCTCTCCACCTTTCTCTCCTCCTCTCCCCTTTTCTCTCCTCCTCTCCCCCTCTCCCCCTCTCTCTCTCTCTCACACACACACACACACACACACACACACACACACGAGACCTTTCCATGTCTAGACACAAGCTTAAAAATGCACACCCGTACATATGGATGCATAAGTCTGTACATATCCCTTCACATACACACACACACATATTCCAGCATACATATACCTACCCATCCACATACATGCCACTACACACACATATATCCATACATATGCATAGAAACATCAATATTCACCTAGACGTAGAGCTGCACACGTATATATAGACATGTATACATTATGAATGTATACGAGAATGAATTCAAGCAAACCCCAAATTCACCCTCAAACGAAATGCAACTATAAGCCCATGAAAGTCAACCACAAGACTATACAACAGATCAGCCTTTATGCACACTATTGATGCAATATTATGAAAAACTCACTAATCTATGCACATTAAATACTTGAAGTTATCCAGCTTGGAAAAAATAGCATCATTGTGTGTGTAAGAACATGTAGAGATCAAATATTCAATCCATAGAAACATACACACATGAACCAAAAACATGTTCTCCTTCCTTAGGAAATACAAACAAATTCTTTTTATTAATTTTAGCCAAGCTCCATTTAGTTTACTAGACTTCCCGCTAATAACAAACATCATTGAAAGTAAATGTTCATTTTCTTTTGGAATTTCCCTATTAGCATCAAGCACTCCTTGCTCCAAGGTCTTATCAGCCATAATCAATTGTGAACTACAAAGACATCAAATGCAAATTGGATTTGGAGATGGCCTTTGCAAAATTCTGGAACTTTGGAAGACCTAGAGATCACCTTTGTTAAGTGTAGCGCTGCTCAAACCTTCTAGAAAAAAAATCAAGAGGGTGATGATACCTGTCTATCAAAAGAACAAAGCACAAGTCTTTTTAAAGTCGGTGATGCATCTTCCATCACGCCTAACTCGCTTCCATCTATGACCTCTTTTGATTCTTCTTTGGAGACATGAAGAAGAAGGAAAAGTTCCATCCTTTCAGCTTTTAGTTGCTCTCTCCTTATCCAAAATCCCTCACAGTCCAACCCAAGAAAAATGACTAGCTCCTTGATTTTTTTTTTTTGCATAGATCCTTATCTCCACTCATAAGCCTTTGTTCCCTACCATAAAAAATGTTCAAATTTCTTTGATACTCCCAATGCTTGAATCAATCATTTGCTTCAAAGTGATGAAACGTAAATGCACCTCAAAACTACCATGAAGAGGAAGTATCAAAATATAGGGTCGATATTCCTGGCTACAAGCCCATTCAATTTATTCTTGGGAAGCTAGAAATGCAAGGTCATCTCCTTTCTCATATTCAAATATAATGGACTTAGCTTTTTGTACGGCATTGGATACCTACCTATCATGTCCCCAATAATGGTAGTTGCCATCTAAATCTCACCATCCTCCTTGTCTATCTCATATTATGGTTGCACTTACCATGTAGGAAACTATGGTTAATTTGCAAGTAAATGGGCTTACGTTTACAAATGCACATGCATACACATATGTGGATACACATTGCACACACATACACACATGCATACATGCACATTGCGCACATATACACAACATCCTAAGATACACCAACCACACATATGTGCATGCTTGCATGGAACAACTGGTGGAAGAATATTCCTTCTACGATCAAACTCAACACCTATGAAAGGTTCTTTCTATTCGAGGCAATAAAAACTAATCAAAGCCTTTTGCAATATGATGCGCTCCTACATCATGATCCACTACTAGTGTAAGATTCGGAGATAGATAGATAGAGAGAGAGAGAGAGAGAGAGAGAGACGTGTCTTTGATGAAACCTTTTTGGTCCTCGCTTAACCACGCTCTCAAGTGGCAAGATATTCTGTTGGCAATGACTTTGGCAATGATCTTGTATCTTGTTTGGAGCATCCTAATAGGACACCAGTTCTCTATTCTGTTCTTTTCCCCTTTTTTGTGTATTAACTTGATAATGCCATTGTTGAGACAAGATGGAAGTGCGCCAAACTTGAGCGTCTCTTGCCAAACTAGACAAAGAGGGGTGGCAACCACCAACTTGAAGGATTTAATGAACTCATTAGTGAGCTCATCGGGTCCCGGGCTTTTACCAAAAGGGAGGGCATCAATGACGTCAATGATTTCTGCTTCAGAGATAGGGGCATGTATCAGGGAGCGAAGGTTGAGTGGTATCCTGTGGGGGGAAACCCTAGATATGGCTGCCATACACTCCCTTCTATGGGGGGAGAGGGGGTTCGAGGTCCCCAGGAGTCTCATGAAGTGCCCTTCAATGATCCCAAAATTATCTTCTTCCGTATTGTATACATTGCTAGAATTTGGGTGCCTTAAGTCAAGGAGATGATGAGATAATGAAGGACCCAAATATCCTCATTTGTCCTGTGAAATGCCATGATGAGATAACAAAAACTGAAACACGCCATGAAAAAACAATTGCGAGGAGGGATGGTGGTAAAATCGATGCATGAAATAAACACATACCTCTTTTCTTGACACCAGAGTGGATTCATCAATCTCGAAGTGACCACGCCATAGATAGAGCCACTACAAGGCGAAAGTAGAAATACACAAAGCACGCAGACTTTGATGGAAGGCGAATACTCAAGACTTGAAGTATGCAGAATTCGATCTCGAGAAAAAACAAAGAACATCAGAGTAATATGGGTGTTCGATTTGCGGCGAAGTTAGTCTACATCGTGTGTACACAAAATAATATTTTGGGCTATTCTTTTTGTTTCAAGCCCATAAAAAAATAGCTTTTTATTTTTATATTTTCACAAAATTTGCCATTGAGCTAAAATTCGCCCTTATTTTTTCCCCTGATCGAATGAAGGATCAAACCAAGAAGATTATATATATTTTCGAAATGTGCATGATGTCCTTATGCATGGACTAGCAAGTTCATTTTTTCATGAGACGAGATGGGAGCTTCTAGGCATTCAAACATAGATCAAGCATCACGTAAACTTCCACAACAATACTACAAGCCAATCAAAAAAATTTCAAGTAGAATATTCCACTCAAATCTTGAGGTAATGATGAAAGAATGCAAAACCTTACCTGCACTAAGGAATTTTTCTTTACTATGGAACTACAATACAGACATTATATTCAATTATTCTTCGAAGGTGTTGGTGGGGCTGCAAGGAGGTAATCACACCAGCCTCTAGAGAATAAAGTTCTCGATGTTGTTAAGAGAGCATACAATTTCAAAGCATACATTGTAGAGGACAAGGAGCAAAAGGCTGCAAGCGTGTTTAAAGACCATCATCACCTCAATATTTTGTCGCTTTGCTGCCTAGATTCCTAGAAACAAAGATCAATAAATAAGTCTTAGGGCACTGAGTAGAAAGGGAGAGAGTTGTAAGAATGATTGTTAACACCTTCATGAAACCTTCCCCTTCAACATAGCTATGTAATGAGCTATTGGAGCCTTATATGCAGTGGCTTGTTGCATGTACATTTGAAATGATATTGAATGCCTCATGTCACATAGGGCACTATAGCCGACCTTGTTCATTACAATTGATGAAGTTATAACTCATAAAATAAAATTTATAAATATAGTTTTACAAATTATACATAATATCATATTTACTAGATAATGGGGCCTGACCGATGACATGTGGGCATTTAGAACTACCATTGGTTTATGGAATGTGAGGTAATACATTATACATATATACTATAACTTAACTTACTATATTAAATACATGTGTCTATGCATATACTCATTCAAATTTAAAGAAACAGACATGTCTATATCTCAAAAGTCCTCTCTGTATGTCATTCAAAAATAAAATAAAAGTCGTCATCCATGAAGTATCTCTCTCTAAAGAGATAGACACGCACGTACTCTCACAACAAGCATACACACGTCACACATGCATACATGCACATATAAAAGGAGAGAAAACAAAAATATATATTTGTTCAACTTGTTTTTTTTTTTTTGATTTTAGTGTTTAAAATGTGAGCAAGAAAATGACACAGAAAAGTTAGAGAGATCTACAAGAAGCTTTGAAGGACCAATTGTTTTTGTACGTGTTGTTTTCTAGAGCGAACACTCATTGGTGCTTAAGGGGGAGTGGGAGGGAGTGCAGGGGTTTCATATTCATGAATCCTATTACCTAGATGAACAAAGCGTTTATTCATAGGCCACTTCTTGAGAGAACTTGTTGAAGTTGGTTGTACATTTTTCCATCAAAAATTTTTAGAGTATTTCTTTTCTTATAGCTATCTAGAGGGTTCAAGAGCAATCGATCCTTTAACTTAACAAATCTTGCTTCTAATGAACTTGATGAGCTAGCAAAAATATCTTCCTAAGGTACTTCCAAGTCATGATGACCTAAGTCTTCCCTACCATTAAAGCATCTCTTGCACAATGCGAGTTCATCCACAAATTCCACTCACTTTGACATTGATCTTGATCCCGTGGTGGAGAATATGTCGCATGCGGCGTGCTTTTTTCTTCTCAATAAGTAGGTGCTATAGGTTCTTGAACTTGAGATCCCACCTAATTCAGGTCAATTCCAAATACCCCTTCCTTTTGAAATAATGAAGACACCCAATATTTCTTTTGATTCTCGAAGTAACCTCCATTTATTTTCCATTGTTCCACTTCAACCCTTCAACTGGGGCGATTGTGGTCGATTAAGAGCTAGATCTTTGAGCAAAGTTTTGATTCTCTACCATAATATGCACTAGTCTCGAAACTGAATTTTGTGATGCAAACTTGATCGATTGTCTTCTTTCTTGGTTGCGAAAGTGTTCTAGAGCCTTTTTGCTCTCTAGAGGTTCTCATTTTGCACTCTCATGATACTAGTATGTGGCACCAATTAGAATAGTCTTTTGCAATGCCAAAAGCCCACTTCGAATCATCATTGATAATAGCTCTATAGTATGTAGGTATTATAATCTAGAAAATAGCACTCAAGGCACTCTAAGAAATTATGAGGACTTACATTATATCAATCATTAAGGATCCAAACTTTTGTGCTATGAATGGAAAAAGAGTTGCCATGTAGCTAAGAGATATAGCAACTAGATTCAATAACTAGGAAAAACACCCCTATATTTTGTAAACTCATTTATCTTGAAACATAATTTTCTAGTTTTTTAATCTTGTATTTTCCATTTCTCTATCTATATGTAGTTACTTATGTTTTGTGCTCAAGTCTTTTATCGAACTTAGTCCATATATTCCTCTATTTACCTTCTAGTATGACTTTTATCTTTCAAAGTAATAATGCGACGTAACATCATAAAAAATGGCTCCATCAATTTTCCCCTTTCAAGGATTCGTTGTAAAAGCTCTCCCTGTAGAAAACAAAAAGAAAAACGAAAAGCACGTGGGTCCTCATAAATCATGAACGAGATCAAAAGGTTATCAACTTTGTTTGTACTTCTACGTAATACTTTTGTATCATTTTTGTTTTTTTAATTTTAAGTGCTTTTATGGAAATGGCTCCATCAAGCATTCAAAGTGTTGTTTCTAGAGGCCCAAAAAGCTCCTGAACATAAAACCAAAAAGGGAAAGCTCTTCAAGATCCTTACAAAGCATATCCCCGCATATATGTGTCTAAGACCTTTCTTACTTCCAGCTATGTTATTTTCCTGTGAATGCATGCTGCTTTTCATGATCCATCTAGCTTTATACATAGGGTATATAGAAGTGGAAAACGTTGAAATTGGTACTCATGTCAATAACAATGAACAAAAATTATGACATCCAAAACGTTCCTTCGGCCAACATGTGGTAGCCCTAAGGATTAAAAAAGAAATCCCTTTGACAAAAACAAGATTCCTATGGCTTGGCGTTTTTCGGTATGTTTATGTGATGGAGGCGTTGTGCTAACATATTCTCAAACCATATAGTTGATAACATCCTCATTAGGTACATTGTAGAAGATGCAAACTACATCAAACAAGTTAAGTAATTTACCTTACATGCTCACTAATGTTGTCGGTACTGTTGAATTCCTCTTTGTCCCCACCTGCACAACTAGAGAGTGTATCTCCGTCCCTTCATCAACCGCCCAAAACAGAGTCCGCTAATCTATTGCAGAATGCAGAATGGGCATTTACTAATATTTGGATTTATGACCCGTCCTCTCATGAAGAGTGTATGTCTGCAGTAGACTCAGATGCTTATTACCTTGATAGTTGGAAAACCAAACATATTCCCTTGCACCATAGTTTCTTCACTTGACTTGAGCCTGCCCATACAAGGAATATTGTTACATGCACCAACAATGCCTCTTATCCTATCATGGGATTTGATAACATCATTTTGACTACTACTGATGGTAGTTCTTTTACATTCTCGGATGCTTTATTTGTGCCAAGGATCAAGAAAAATCTATTATTAGTTTCAATATCAGCGAAGATTGGCTTGGTTGTGAATTTTATTGATGATAGAAATAGAGTTCATGATCTATCAAATGGTGATGTCATTATTGCTTTTGGCATCTTATCTCATGGGTTGTATCACCTCATAGACTATGAAAAGTCTCTGAATGATTCAACATGTGCAGTACATGATTCTCAGGCTATGTCAGATGCAAAGCTTTGGCATGCATGCTTTGGTCATCTGAATTTTGCTAGTTTGCTACGCATGCAGAAATCTCAAATGGTGTCCTCTCTGCCCAAACTTACACCATCTAGTAAAAATGTTTGTGAAGGTTGTATTTTGGGCAAAATGCAGCATTTTGCATTTGCAAAAGATGGTTCAATTTGGGCCACTCAAAAATTTGAAGCTTGTTCATAGGGATGTGATTGGTCTTATGCACACACCCTCCTTTTGGAACTATCTTTACTTTGTGACTTTGATTGCTGATTTTTCGAAGAATGCATGGGTACATCCATTGAAACCAAAGTTCGAAGTGTTTATGGGCTTCAAACAGTTTCTCCATTTGGTTGAAAATCTGTCAAGATGTAAAATGGGCACCATCCATTCTAATCGATGGGGGGAACATATTTCTTCTAATTTTAATGCATTTTTGGCTGAACATGGCATAAAACATCAATGTATAATGCCGTATACACCTCCACATAATGGATTTGTTGAAAGGAAGAACAAGTCACTCATGGAGATGGCGAGGTGTATGGTCAAGAGTCAAAATTTACCACATAGTTTTTTGTTTGAGTTAGATCATCAAACTTTGGTCATGGCTTGATTAGATTCTGAATTAGATGTGTACAAAAGATTTCCTGATCCACATGATGAGGCAGAGAGAATTCTAGGAAAGACTAGTCGCTAACTCATTAGGAAACTCTCTACTCATCTATCTCCTGAACAACTTGAAATCTATTGACTTCTATTTCATCTATTCATCATCTCTCTTACATATCACGACTATACATGAGCTTATATATACATGTGAATGTAAACTCGTCACTACATCAAGTATTTTTTAAATAGTTTTACAAAACTATTATACATAATGTACAATAGCTTGTAATCGTTTTCCCTTTTATCTTGGTCATCCTCTGTATCACTTCTTGGATCCTCGACTTGTGTATCATGCTTGCTTCCTAATTGATGAGAATCAGAATCACGATCATATGGTAGAGTTATCTTTCGTTTGTCTTCATCATGTCAAGATGTGTGTTCTTCAAACACAACATCTCTAGTTGTAGTGAATTGCTTGGTTGAAGGATTATAGAACATGTAACCCATCTGAGTTAAATGGTATCCAATAAACACTGCCTTTGTTGCCCTTTCATCTACCTTGCCTCTTATTTGTGATGGTACATGAACATTATCTAAACAACCAAAAACCTTGCAATGCCCAAGACTAGGTTTTCTTCCATGCCATGCTTCATAAGGAGACATACCTTGAAGTGATTTAGATGGTAGTCTATTGACAAGGTAGACAACAGTTGAAGTAGCCTCTCCCCATAGATAATGTGGCAACTTCTTCTCTTTAAGCATTGTTCTTGCCGATCCAGCCAATGTCTTGTTTCTCCTCTCAGCGATTCCATTTAGTTGAGGAGAGTACCTGGTTGTCACTTCCCTTTTGATACCTTTATTCTGCAAAAACTCATCAAACTCTTTGGAGAAGTATTCTCCCCTCCATCAGATCTAAGCTTCTTTAGTGATCTACTTGTATGACTCTCCAAATGTGCTAGATACATTTTGAAGCAATCAAACCCGTCATTCTTATTCTTGATAAAGTATAGAATAGCCCATGTATTAAGCTCATCAATAAATGAGACATAATATCTTGATCATGACAATGAAGGTTCTTGACTTGGTCTCCATACATCTTTATGTACTAAGTCCAATTAGTGTATGTGGATGTAGCCTTTGTGGTTCAAAGGTTGCCTTTGTGCGTTCCCAATCTTACGTGCATCACACATGTTGATCATGTGTTGCTTTGATATGTTCAGTAGTCCTCGAACACTTTGATCCATGCATATATCCTTCAATGTTCTTTCATTCACATGAGCAAGTCTCTTATGCCACACTTCAAGCTCAGTTAGGGTTTGAGACCCAAAAGTGAATAGAGCTATGTTCGAGGTTTCTCCTACTTCAAAAGTAAAGAGCTTACCATGCTTCTCACCTTTGGCTATCTTCTTGAAGCCCTGAGATGGATCTTCCACGAAAGCTCCATGTTGGGTGAACCTACCTTGCAAGCCTTTTTCAACTATTTGGCCTACACTTATTATGCTTTTAGTGATAGTGGGTACATAGAGAGCCTTACTCAGAATGTTTGTCATGACATTGGAAGCTTTGACATTACCAATCTTCTCCACATTGTGCTTTGTGTCATCCCATGTTTGCACTTCATGTCTATGCTTTGGATTTACAAATCAGATAGAAGAGCAATGTTGCCTACAACATGATTCGAACATCCTGAGTATATGTAGAACAAATTATCATCTTCTATACCTTCTTTGTGGCTTAGATTAATGAGAAGCAATGATTCTTCATGTGGTTGCTCTTCTGAATCATCTTCTATATCATGTAAAACAAATGATCATTTTCTAGTGGCTTAGCTTTAAAGTGTTTCTAGAGGGCTAAAAAGCTTATGAATATAAAACCAAAAAGGAAAAGATCTTCAAGATCCTTACAAAGCATATCCTTGCATATATGTGTCTAAGACCTTTTTTACTTCCAGCTATGTTATTTTCCTATGAATGCATGCTGCTTTTCATGATCCATCTAGCTTTATGCATAGGGTATATACAAGTGGAAAACGTTGAAATTTGTACTCATGTCAATAATAATGAGCAAAAATTATGACATCCAAAATGTTCCTTCTGCCAACATGTGGTAGCCCTAAGGATTAAAAAAAATTCCCTTTGACAAAAACAAGATTCCTATGGCTTGGCATTTTTCGGTATGTTTATGTGATGGAGGCGTTGTGCTAACATATTCTCAAACCATATAGTTGATAATATCCTCATTAGGTACATTGCACAAGATGCAAACTACATCAAACGAGTTAAATAATTTACCTTACATGCTCACTAATGTTGTGGGTACTGTTGAATTCCTCTTTGTCCCCAGCTGCACAACTAGAGAGTGTATCTCCGTCCGTTCATCAACCGCCCAAAACAGAGTCCGCTAATTTAGCGCAGAATGCAGAATGGGCATTTACTCCTATTTGGATTTATGACCCATCCTCTCATGAAGAGTGTATGTCTGCAGTAGACTCAGATGCTTATTATCTTGATAGTTGGGAAACCAAACATATTCCCTTGCACCATAGTTTCTTCACTTGACTTGAGCCTGCCCATACAAGGAATATTGTTACATGCACCAACAATGCCTCTTATCCTATCATGGGAGTTGGTAACATCATTTTGACTACTACTGATGGTAGTTCTTTTACATTCTCGGATGCTTTATTTGTGCCAAGGATCAAGAAAACTCTATTTCAATATCAATCAAGATCAGCTTGGTTGTGAATTTTATTGATGATAGACATAGAGTTCATGATCTATCAAATGGTGATGTCATTATTGCTTTTGGCATCTTATCTCATGGGTTGTATAACCTCATAGACTATGAAAAGTATATGAATGATTCAGCATGTGGAGTACATGATTCTCAGGCTATGTCAGATGCAAAGCTTTGGCATGCGTGCTTTGGTCGTCTCAATTTTGCTAGTTTGCTACGCATGAAGAAATCTCAAATGGTGTCCTCTCTTCCCAAACTTACGACATCTAGTAAAAATGTTTGTGAGGGTTATATTTTGGGCAAAATGCAGCATTTTGCATTTGCAAAAGATGGTTCAATTTGAGCTACTCAAAAATTTGTAGCTTGTTTATAGGGATGTGATTGGTCCTATGCACACACCCTCGTTTTGGAACTATCTTTACTTTGTGAATTTCTTTCTGAAACCAAAGTCCGAAGTATTTATGTGCTTCAAACAGTTTGTCCTTTTGGTTGAAAATCTATTAGGATGTAAAATGGGCACCATCCATTCTAATCGATGGGGGGAACATATGTCTTCTAATTTTAATGCATTGTTGGCTGAACATGGCATAAAACATCAATGTATAATTCCATATACACCCCCACATGATGGATTTGGTGAAGGGAAGAGCAAGTCACTCATGGAGATCGCGAGGTGTATGGCCAAGAGTCAGAATTTACCACATATTTTTTTGTTTGAGGTTGTTATGTGTGTAGCATATGTACTTAACAGGTGTCCCACTAAAGCATCGTAGTCTATCACTCCATATGAGGATTGGCATGATCCCAAGACATTTTTTGCTCATCTGTGTGTCTTTAGTTCTCTAGAATATGCATTAGTGCCTGAACATCAACACAGTAAATTGGATGATAAAGCAATGAAATGTATTTTTGTTGGGTACAACTTTGAAAACAAAGGCCATCCTTTGTATATCCACATACTAAATGCATTTTGGTTAGTTCTAATGTTGTTTTTGTGGAACATTCTATTTATTCATTACTTTCATGTACTCAAGAGACATCAGTTAGCTCCAAATCTATGTATGACACTTTGCTATCTCTTTTCATAGGTGGACAATCTAGTGCTAGTCCAATGAGGCAATTTTTGAGGCTTTACAAGTTTCACGTAATGATGCATCATTTAGTTTCTAATGCATATTTACGTGATGCACTTCTTCATGAGATAACTGATTTAGAGAAGGCAAACATTATGTCTCAAGGGCTATCTAGTGTTTATGCACTTCTTGTTGAGATAACTAATTTAGAGAAGGAAAAGTTTATGTCTCAAGATAGCAAATTAGATGCACCCCTAACATATTGTACTCATTCAGGCTCTCATAGTGCTTCCTTTTCATCATATTACTATGCTATGGTTGCCTCTATTCTTTGTGATGAGAATCAACCTTTTTTGTTTGATGAAGCAAAGAATTTTGAAAATTGGATGGCTACTATGCAATCGAAATATGATGCTAGAATGAAAAATGATACCTGGACTTTATGTGACTTTCCTCATGGCAAGAAGGCCATTGGAACTAAATGGGTATACAAGCTGAAGCTTAAGCTTGATGTAACAATTGATAGGTATAAGGATAGGCTTGTTGCAAAAGTTTATGCACAAGAAAGCGGCATTGATTTTGATGAGACCTTAGCAACTATATGCCGAATGACTACCATTTGTGCACTTGCTGCTCATCATGGTTAGAACATACATCAATTGGACATTAAAAGTGCATTTTTGAATGGTGACTTGCATGAAGAAGCGTATGTTTTTCAGCCTTGTGGGTTTGTGCAAAAATCATGAAAACAAAGTGTGCAAGTTGAAAAAGACATTATCTGGTTTGAAGCAAGCACCACATGCTTGGTATGAAAAAATATATGCCTACCTAATTGCACATGGTTTTGAGAATTGTCTAACTGAGAGCACCTTATATTTTAAGCATGCCAATGATGTGTTTATGATCATTGTTGTCTATGTTTATGAAATGTTGCTCACTAGTCCTCATGATAAGCATATTGCTGATTTTAAGGTTGATTTGCATGCCTCTTTTGAGATGTCAAATTTGCGACATTTGCATCATTATTTGGGCATTCAATTTATGCAAGTTGATGTCATAATAGCTTTATGTCAAACAAAATATATTGACACATTATTTTAGCTTTTTTCCTTGAAGACTGCAAACCTATTCCCATTCCTAAGGAAAAATGTTTATGGTTGAGTCTTCATGATGTTGGAGATGCATTTGGTGATGTTCTCTATCAACAGGTAGTTTGATGCTTGATTTATTTATGCATTACTATGCTAGATATTCCGTTTGTTGTCTCACAGATGAGTAGGTTTATGCATTTCCCAAGTGTCAAGCATTGATAGGTGATTAAGTGCACCTTTAGCTACTTGAGTGGTACCGGGCTACTTGGATTGTTTTATCCCAATGAGGGATCACGAGTACCATATTTACATGCTTTTTCTAACTTTGATTCAGCTAGTTTCTATGAAACACATGTGTGCATAGTGGTTTTTGCTTCATGCTTGGTAGATCATGCATATCTGGGTTGAGAAAGAAGCAACCTACTATGGCCACTTCTAGTTGTGAGTGTAAGTATAGGGCACCTTTCACAACGACTATTGAGGGTTTCTAGCTCAGACACCTTATGGCTAATTTGGGTGTTGCTCAATCTTCTATAGCCACCGTCTTTACTAATAGTCAAAGAATATTGGTAGTTGTGAGGAACTTTGTGTTCCATGCTTGCATTAAGCACATTGAAATGCACTATCATTATGATATGGAGAAGTTCTCTTCTAGAGAGATCAATTTGGCATATGTGCCCACATAGGAGAGCATTGTAGACCTTTTCACAAAGGGTCTACCTATGGAGAAACCTGAAGCTTTCTACAAAGCTTTGGGCTTACTTCCTTTTCTGGATTGATTCAACATAGTTGCGCACTTCCTTATACATGGTTGCCAACTCCTCGCTCACTGCATCACTCTCAAGGGGGATTTGTTGTTATTTTTAGGTAGTGATATTTGTGAATACACTAGGACCACTAGGGCACTTTCTTTCCCTCTTTAGGATGTTTTTTTCCCCAGGCTTGTATATACATCTATAACCCTAATGGTTCACACATCTTTGTACCATTTCTTGGTAATACATTAAGTATTGTGTGTTCTACTCCAAGCTTCTTCTTCTTCCTTGTGTAGTTTTTGTGATTTTGCAAACCCCAAACTAAATCACTCATAATGTATTTCATAACAATAATATTTGATTAGATGATATATATTATGTCTAGGAAAGTGATAAGAAATATCATTACCTTGTTTTGATATTAGTGTTTTTGAAATTATTTTCATTCATTTATCACTAAAGGAAATGATCTTTAGAAGGAGTAGAGAGAGACTGTTATATATGATTCTATAAAGACCATTCCATATCTATTAGGGTGGCACATTTTTTGTGTCTTCTAGATCTTGACCCATGTTTTGACAATTATCAAAGTCATATGCACATAAGTTTTCACTTTCATCTGAAGACCTAGCCTTTTTTTGAGCTTACAAATCTTTGAAGCATTGAAGATTATGGAAAACAAGTTTGCAACCTCCTCTTCCTTTGGCATAAAGTGAGCATTTAAATCATTGCTAAAAATTTTCCATCTCACAAAATGATAATGTATGTATATGTGTTGTCTTCTAGCCTAATACATATTAGGATTGTTTGCCAAATGAATCGTGGGCATATTATCCCCATATATGGAAATTGTTTCCACCTCCACATGAAGACCATTTATGATCTTCTTTAATCACATGGCCTCATAAGTAGTAAAAGCTAGTACTGTATACAAAACTTTTGTAGAGTACAATGCAATTGTTGTTGTTTCTTCGACATTGAAGATATAGCTATTTTTACCTAGCATGAATATTAAGATGAAGTATACCTTCTTTCATCAATCAATCTATCCCAATCAGCATCATTCCATGCACTTAGGGTAAGCTTCTCTTTGTATGCGTATAGAAATCCATGGTTTATGTTATTATACCTAAGAACTATTTTCATCACATTAAGATGCTCACTTGTGGCTAGATGCATATATTGATCTAATACTTGTGCAATATAACCTAGATTAGGCCTTGATATGCATGCATCTATTAATTACCCTACCTTAATTTTGTATAATGTCAAGTCTTTGAGCTTCTTACCACCTTTGGAACTCATTTTTGCATAAGAATCCATTGGTTGTGTCACCTCTTTGCAATCAACCATGCTATACCTTTATAGTAACATCCAAAATGTACCTCACTTGAAGTAAGTAGATATAGTATTTTCTATAAAAAACATATATACCAATAAAAGACTTCCGTACTTCTAAATCTCATATTTTTAACTCTTTTTCAAGATTTCTTTCGATATTGTTAATAGCTACAATATCATGCCTTGTTATGAATATGTGTTCCACATAGATGCATGTAAAAGGATAGATCTAATGTTGTCAGGATCTTGCTCACGCGCATACAGAGATTACGGACACATAAAACACACAGAGAATAGACGCAACAAGAGACGAGAAACAACGCAGTATTGGGTGCAATCTCCGCCCATGCACTCTGTTTCGACAGTCCACAGAGTGCATGTATTTATAGGACTTTTGATTACGTCGAAAATAGTGGTTACATGAGGGCGGCTTCGAAAAGCAGGCGTGAAACTAAAAGTTGGTAACTTTTACAGAAAGCCATTACTTTGAATAATAGAAAATGCGGTCTACAACGATCCTTATTCTAACCAGTACTTTTCTAACAATAGAACCTTCTACGTAGGTTTATTTACAAAATAAATCATAATTATTCGGATTATTGATGTCCGCCCTTTCATGCCTTGCACGCTCCTCACGAACCTTCAGCTGCTATATCAAAAACATCAAAAACATATTAATACATTAATAATTTAACATTTTAACAATGCCTTGTTCAATAATATACAACATGGCTCTCAATTGACAAGCAACTGACCTCAGTTCATAAAATAATTCAACACTTTAACAATTATAATGCAGTGTTCAACATATTCCATATTACTGTTACAATCCAACAATGCATTGGCCAACATATTTCATGTGACAATCCAACAATGCATTGGCTATTCGATATTTCCATCCAACAATGCATTGGCCAACATATTTCATGTTACAATCCAACAATGCATTGGCTATTCGATATTTCAATCCAACAATGCATTGGCTATTCCATATTTCAATCGAACAATGCATTGTTCAACATATTCCATAAGGTATAACATGCCCCTGAGTTGAACAAGCAACTGACCTCAGGTGATAAAAGAATAAACATGGATGGCTAGTCACATGTTTCATCACTGAATAAAGAAAATAGGCATGTGCCATGTAAAAATACATGCATGGAAATGTTCATGGAGCTGTTACATTAATGTGTTTGTGTATGATATGCAGAAATTAAGTGGTCATAATGAGGTGTTAATTGTGTTTTATGTATCCATTGACATTCTTCAATAGAGTGATTTTTGTACTTATCCAAATATCGATGATATTGAGTACCTGTGCGTGTAGTAGTGACATCATGATCAATGATTTTCTCAGGAACTAAGATTTCAGATTGTTCTTCAATTAAAGGAGGATCATCAAGAAGTGGAGCAAGTGGTAAAGTTCCTTTAAAGGGTTTAAGTAAGCTAATATGAAAAGAATTATGTATAGTCCAATGGGATGGAATATCTAATCGAAATGAATTATCATTAATTTTTTCTATAATGCGAAACGGTCCATAATAGCGTGGTGCAAGTTTAATTTTAGGATGCTGCAAAATATTTTTGAGATGTCTTTTATTTATTCGCAACCATACAAAATCATTTTCCCTGAATTCTTTGGCTAATCGTTTAGTATTGATAATACGTGTATATCGCTCTTGAATTTTCCTAATGTGCTTGTGAACATCATGAAGTATAGAAACGTGACCTTGAGCAATAGAATCAGCCATCGGAATGTCGGTTTGGGTGAGGGACATGGGAGTGGGAAGCTTTTTACCAAAAACTATTTCAAAAGGTGCACGACCAGTAGTGGTGTGTGAAGTGTTATTGTAAGCAAATTGAAGCAATGGCAACTTTTCATCCCAGTTCTTACATGTTTGATAATTTAAGTTCTTGTACTAATAAATGTGAAATAAAGTCATGTGAACTACCATCGTCATGTAGAATTTTAACTAGTTTGTTATTTATTGTACCCTGCATGCAAAGAAGAGAGTGTAGAGAGATATCGTTACCCAAGGTACTTAAGTCCTTCTCTAGTGATTCCTCTGTCCAAACAGGAGGAATTTCTTCATTATAGACCTCCATGTTATGCAATCGAGCTGTAGCCTGTTTCATATGAAGAGGTGGCAATCTGCACCTTATTTTTGTATGTCCAGGTTTACCACAATTCCAGCAGGTGATTCGTGGTCGCTTCTGTTGGGCATTCACTGCTGAAGTTTGAAGGGTAGGTGGTTTGGTTGGTTGGAGAGATGAAGCATTGGGTGAAGTTAAGTAATTGGATTGTAGAGGTCGAGGAAAGCTAGGGTAAGATGGGGCATTAAAATTACGCTTCATAGGAAATGAAGGTTTAACAGGAAATGGTCGTGGACGTGGTTGTTGTAGACGGAGTGACTTGGTTATGGATGGAATTCTTTTTCTGCATCATAAGCAAAAGATATAGCCTCGTTGAGGGTTGTAGGTCGTAGGGTGTGAAGCTTAGCTTGGATACCCACTTCCAAACCATCTTCGTATTTCTGCTGCAAGATATCCTCTGATACATCTTCAAGCATTCGTACAAGTAGTAAATTTTGCCAGAACCGCTCTATGTAGGTAGTAACCGTATCACCCTCCTTCCATGTAAGGGTCGTCCATGCACGTCGAACATGCAAATGGTATTGAGGAGGAAGAAATGAATCCTTCACGTTTTCTTGAAAAGCCTTCCAAGTTGTTGGACGCTCCGTACTGTGCCGCAGGACATTCCACCAGAGTTGTGCTTTACCTACTAAATAGTTAGTGGCAAATTTAACTTTTTCACTTTCAGCATACATTTCATTGGTATAAAAATCATCAAACTGCGACAACCAAGAAAGTATTAAAGGCCCATCCTTTCGGCCATCAAATTGTAGAAACTTGTAGTTTCTATTACCAATCTTTGAATGAGTAACATCAGATTGGGCAGACACAATAGCTTTTACTACTCTCGTAAGGTTGTCTTCCTCAGCTTGCATCTTTTGGAGGATTTCATCACGTTGTTGGATCTCGTTCTGAGCTCCTTGAAGCTCATGCCGCAAGAGCTCTAGTTGTTGTTCAAGTGTTGCCGCAGGTAGAGGTGAATTACTGTAATCCTCCATGGTGCTCTTGGACCCTTGCTCTCAACCTTGCTTGGTATCTTTGAACACTCACTCAAGTGCCACCCAAGGATTTTGAAGGAATTCACACTTCCAAGTTAGTTCATTGCAAAGTTCGTTCCGAGAGCTTTCCAACGGTATATTACACGCCTCAATCCGACCTACGGATTGAAAGTTACACTTAATTCTTTGTTGAGTCCATCCTTGAAATCGCCGCGAGCGCCTTGCACAAGTACCAAAGAAAGAGAACTTGAATAACAATTCCAAGAGATGGTGGAGTGGTTAAAGTACTTCCCTTGAAAGTAGGAGGTTGTGGGTTCAAATCCTCCTACCTTAGGGACTTTAAACCTCTCTATTACCACTCAAAAATTAAAATTGTCTCGCGCATAGCCAACGGCTGCCAAGGGAGCCTTGGGTGCCAATGTATTGCCTAAGTTATTGCCTAAGCTCTTTGCCTTAGTCGACGCCTTAGAGTAAGCCGAAGGAGAAGACGTAGGTGAAGACGTAGGTCGAAACCGGAGGAGAAGACGTAGGTCGAAATCGGAACAGGAACAGGAAATGGAAACGGAAACGAAAACGAAATCGGAATCGCAAACAGAGAACAGAACCCTCTGTATTGACGCGTGCAGAGCTCTGATACCACTGTTGTCAGGATCTTGCTCACGCGCATACAAAGATTACAGACACATAAAACACACAGAGAATAGACGCAACAAGAGACGAGAAACAACGCAGTATTGGGTGCAATCTCCCCCCATGCACTCTGTTTCGACAGTCCATAGAGTGCATGTATTTATAGGACTTTTGATTACGTCGAAAATAGTGGTTACATGAGGGCGGCTTCGAAAAACAAGCGTGAAACTAAAAGTTGGTAACTTTTACAGAAAGCAATTACTTTGAATAATAGAAACTGCGGTCTACAACGACCCTTATTCTAACCAGTACTTTTCTAACAATAGAACCTTCTACGTAGGTTTATTTACAAAATGAATCATAATTATTCAGATTGTTGATGTCTGCCCTTTCACGCCTTGGACGCTCCTCACGAACCTTCAGCTGCTATATCAAAAACATATTAATACATTAATAATTTAACATTTTAACAATGCCTTGTTCAATAATATACAACATCTAAAAAACACACATTGTATACAAACTTGCTCAAGTAATCCATAAATCTTTGAGTCCAAGTTATGGGGCTTGCTTAAGGCCATACAACGTTCTCTTGAACCTTTCCTCATACCTTGCCCAACTTCCATTTGAATTCCTTTATTTTTTAAAACCATTTGTTTTGAAGAATCTTTATTGCTTCTTTTTTAGGTCCAAATCCCAAGTTTCATTATCCATCAATGCTTTGATTGCTTTATCCATATATATTATCCATTGATGTTTGGTTGAAGCTTTTTTGTATGTATCCGGATCCTTGACTTGAACAACTTGCATCATCTAAGGAAAATATTTTTCCATAAACCTATCATAGATCAGCCTTTAAATGAAGTTTTTTAATCCTTTTCTATCTCATTTCCTTGCATTTTGAGAGTTCCTTCGTTACCCTTGATCACTTTACGTGTGCTGCAATGACTTCTTCATGATCATCTTCACCTTTACTGGGTGTGTTATCCCTAGGCCCTTCTTTTTCACCTTGATTCATGTTTCTCCTTGAGATAGGGGATGAAGAATTCTTACAAATGTTTTTCTTTGCATCCTTTGATGGTTGATGAAGGTTTTGAAGCGTCGCAGCTAAAATAAAGTGATTTCTTTTTGCACATGAACATTTGTATGAGTCATGTATGTTGGAGTTAGATATCTATGGAAGCACATGAGCGTACAATACTGAATGTATTACCCCTAGAATGTACAAAGATGAGTGGCCCTTTAGGGCAATAGGTGTATATACAAGCAGGGGGAAAAACCTCCTAAAGAGGGAAAAAAGTGCCCTGGCAGTCCTAGAGTGTTCACACACATCACTACCTAAATATATCAACAAATCCCCTCTGGGAGTGATGTAGTGAACAAGGAGTTAGCACTCATGTGTAAGGAAGTGCCAAGCTGTGTGGAATCAATCCACGAAAGAAAGTAAGCCCACAACTTTGTGGAATGCTTCAAATGTCTCCCTAGGGAGAGCTTCATAAAAAGGTCTACAATGTTCTCCTACATGGGCACATATGCCAAGATGATCTCCTCGATAGAGAACCTTTGCTTGACATAATGATAATGCACCTCAATGTGCTTAGTGCAAGCATGGAACATAGGGTTCCTCGCAACTTCCAATGTGCTCTGACTATCAGTGAAGATGGTGGTGTCAAAACACTGACCAACGTCCAAATTAGCCATAAGGCGTCTGAGCCACAAACACTCAATAGTCGCTGTCAAAGCTACCCTATACTCAGCCTTACAACTGGAAGTGGCCATAGTAGGTTGCTTCTTGCTCAACCAAGATATACATGAGCTACCAATCATGAAGCAAAAACCACTCGCGGACACATGAGTGTCATAGCAACCAATCCAATCACTCCTAGAAAAAGCATGCAAATTAGGTGGTAGTGATCCCCCCCTTGGGATAAAACAATCCAAGTAGTGGGGTACCACTCAAGCACTGAAAGATGCACTTAATTGACTCCCATTGCTTGACACCTGGGCAATGCATAAACCTTCTCATTTGTGAGATATAAAACTAAATATCTCGCCAAGTAATGCATAAGTAAATCAAGCATCCAACAGCCTCCTGATAGAGAGTAACATCAAATGCATCTCCAACATCATGAAGACTCAATCGTAAACCTATCTCCATAGGAGTAGCAGTATGCCTACAGTCTTCAAGGCCAAAACGCTACAAAAATGTTTCAATATAGTTTCTTTGACATGAAGCCATTTCACCATCAAGTTGCATGCATTGAATGTCCAAATAGTGGTGCAAATGCCCCAAATCAGACATCTCAAATGAGGCATGCAAATCAGCCTTAAAATCAGCAATATGCATGTCATGAGGACTAGTGAGCAACATGTCATTAACATACACCATAATGATCAGAAGCACATCATTAGCATGTTTAACATATAAGTTGCTTTTAGTTGGACTATCTTGAAAACCATGTGCAATCAGATAGGCCTGTAGTTTTTCATACCAAGCACATGGTGCTTGCTTTAAACCATATAATGCCTTCTTTAACCTGCAGACTTGGTTTTCATGCCCTTTTTGCACAAAGCCATGGGGCTGAAAAACATAGGCTTCCTCATGCAATTCACGATTCAGAAATGGTCTTTGAATGTCCAATTGATGTACATTCCAATAATGATGAGTTGCAAGTGCACGAATCCCATGAAGAGTAGTCATTCGGCAAGTAGGAGCAAAGGTCTCAGAAAATCAATGCCTCTTTTCTGCGCATAACCCTTTGCAACAATCTTGGCCTTATACCTATCAACTGTTCCATCATGTTTATGATTCAACTTGTATAGCCAGTTAGTGCCAATGGCCTTCTTGCCAGGAGGCAAGTCACATAAAGACTAGGTACCATTTTTCATGATTGCATCATATTTAGATTGCATTGTAGCCATCCAATGTTCAAAAGTTTGTGCTTCATCAAGCGAAACACGTTCGATCTGATTAGAGAGACTAGAGGCAGCCATAGCATAGGAATATAATGCAAAAGAGGCACTATGAGAGCCTGAACGAGTATGGTATGATCGAGGTGCATCTAATTTGTTGTCACATAGAGTGTGCACTAGCCATTTTTGCATTGTTTTTGCCCACTCAATATCAAGTTTCTTATCAGTAAGTGCATCATGTAAATCTGCATCAGAAATGAAATGATGTGCATCATCACATGAAACCTTCAAAGGCTGAGAAGTTTCCCCATTAGGGCGAGCACTAGACTGTCCACCTATAAAAAGAGGCACCAAAGTATCATACATGTCTTTGCAGCTAACAAATGTCTCCTTTGTACATGAAAGTAAAGGATGAATAACATCTTCCACAAAACAACATCGTGGCTAGCCAAAGTGTGTTTAGTCTGTGGATGATAGAGACAATAGCATTGTTGTTGCAATTCAGTCTTACTCAACTCCAAAGCCTCAATGCGTGCTTAGAGGTGGGCAGACAAATCATGTAGCTCTTTATTGCACTCTTCCAATAATCAATGCATGACCAAATGAAGTGGATGCAGAGATAGTGGTAGAAGATGCAAGGAGTCAGAAAATGGGGAGGGGAATGGTGGATGTTGTGTGCATAGTGGATGTAGGTGGTGAGGTGAATGAAGTGAAAATTGGTGATATAAGTGAAGTGATAGTGGTGGTGAGTGGTGTTGTGGATGGTGAGATGTCAATCAGGTCAGACGTGATTGTGTGTGATTTGTGAATCATGAATACTGGAAGAGTCGGTGGTGTGTCTGTGGTGGTTGTGAACATGGGTGAAGTGGGGTGGGGAACGTTGTCACTATAATCACCAATTTGTTGCATAATATCTACAAAGTTTGTCCAAAATGGAGGGAGAGTGGTGTGTATTGACTTTGAGGAGGATAAGGGGGGCACAGTGGGTCGTGGTTGGGAAAGAGAAAATGTTTCAGTGAAGGGAGATGGTTGGGTAGAGGTGAGTGGATGTCTCAAGGCTGGCAAAGAAGAGGGGCTCCTTATTGTCGTTTGCTGAGTGGTGGGATGACCTATTTGGGGTTTGGAAAATTGGATGGAAATGGTGGAGGTAGGGAAAGCGAAGGATGAAGAAAGGGTGGTGTGTGATGTAGGCTCACAAAAAGTGAATGCTGGTTGTCCAAAGATGCTAGTGGTGAGAGTTTGGGTTGGGTGGATGGGGAATGATGGAGGAGATAGTACCTCTGTGCTTTCATCAATGGCACTAGTGTCTATGGGGTTGGTCCTTTGAACTTCTTCTTGAGCTGTGGTAGAGATTGGGGAGGATACTTCAACGTGAATCATCTTACCCCTTTGCGGCAGCGTGTCAAGTCTTCGTTGGTCGTATTGAGTGAGGGACGATGTATAAGAGTACACATTGCTTCTACAATTCCATAAGTTTTTTCCAGAAGATTTGAGGATTCAATTATGTGAGGGTCCACATCATCTGCTTGAAGCATCTAGTTCACAATTTCTTCGTTTGCCTCTTCTGACAACTATGGAGGCAACTCAAAATCTGGGGGTAATGGAGGAGCTGAAGGAGTGGCTTGTGTAGTGCTCTCTGAATGTGATCGTTGGAGGCAGATAGTGAATGGGGCCACCTATCCTTCTTCTCTAGGGGAGACTTCCGAGGTGGAATCAAGAGGAATTGGGACATATGAAAGCGAACCCAACATGCGCTTAGCAAGTTGAACCCTTGATTTTTGTCCTTTGAATGAGTGCAACTATGAGTAAGTAAGTGTACGTTCTATTGGTACACCATATGCTAGACATCTGTAAATGATTCTAGTAATGACACAGTAGCCATTCAAGGAAGGCTTCCTTGATCCTCTTTTTCCTCCTTCATACAATTGATCGAGAATCCATACTGGCATTTTGATGGGTAGACTCCCTATCTTTGCTAAGTATAGACTGAACCAAATCTTCTTTTGAGGCTACATGAATTGATCTTGAGTAGGAAAAGCAAAGTGCTGAACGCACATGTGCAATGGGATGGTGATATTTGGTGTGAGGGCACACATGTCTTTCAACTTCTTTAGCTTATTGTTTTCATAGTTTTCGGTATTAGAGAGTCCTGATCAGAGGGTACATGGATGCCATACATTTGGAGATCCTCCCTAATTAGGGCAAGGTTCAACTCGAATTTCTTCATTTCTCCACTGTTTGATAGAGAAAGCACCAGGAATGTGTCTGACTGTGCACGATCTCCTATAGCTTTGTGAGTTGAAATAAAATAGTAACATCTACTAAAATGTGGCTTTCTCACATTGAGATACTCTTCAGGCATAGCTGTCAGTGGGGCATCCACATGCATGGCCTCCCAATCCACTTGAGAGCTAGTGCCTACTTCATCTGGCATGGATGTAGTCAGGCATGGTGAGAGGCGATGTCTGATAGATGAATGGAAGACCATATTAGTATTACCTTGGACACAACAATGTATGGTCCTCTCCTCAACACTATGAAGTGATGTTAGCATATGGTTCCTCAGGTGCTTTACAAGTGTGAGTGAGAGTTAGTAGGTTAGTCATGCTCTTACATGCTCCACCGGACTGTACAAGGAACTTAGGTGACTCTAATTTGGTGGCAAGCAATTACAGGGTGTTGATAGAAGTGGTGTTGTTTATGATTTCACTCTCCAAAATTTCCTATGATGTGCATGTGTTAATGAGGTCGGCATCTGTGCACTCAAAGGGCCTATCAGTGATGTGTTAGGTGTGCTCTTCACTTTCGGTATCCATTTCCAAGTTGTGTGTGCTGACAAATCCACTCGTGACATGAGGAAGTGAGACATCTTAATTTTTAAGTAACTCTGGGGTGGTGAGTGGTGAATCATGTTCATCTGCCTGATAGGTTTTAACTGAGTGTGCAAGTAGGTCTTAGCCCCCCATACTTTTCTAGATTGTTGGTTAGCCTTCATCAACTTCTTAGGCACCCATATAGCGACAACTCGCTTAGCCTTGTAAGAGAGAGGCCTTGTGGATATAGTCATCTTCTGATGTCTTGAGCACATAGATCCTTGAGATCTAGGTGGTGAAGTAGTATCATGTCTCTTTTCGGGTACCCAAATCTACTTCTTTGATTGAGCTTGTCCATCGGGAAGTCACTTTTGTCTATGGGCCTTACTCTTCAAAGACGGATATTGTTGGTGCTCCTTTGGTTGGTGTGGCTCAATGGTTATCGAGGAGGATGGCAGATCCTGCTCCTTCATGGTGGTCACAAAGATTTTTATTTTGTTCTGCATCAGAGAGGTTTTGACAACTCCAACATAATTATCTATATGTGAGCTCCTCGAGGGACAAAGAGTAGATGCTTGTTCTGGTTCCTTGAGTGTCGTCGTAGCTAGTTCTATTGTGATGTTTTGTTGGTTCACATGGACCTGAAGAATTCCACTTCTTAGGTTAAGATTGACCGCATTATTGTATATCCAATCCTGACCCAAGACAAGAGGCTTAATGAGATCCTCATCCTGACACACTAGCACCTTAATTATCATTAGGACATCTTGAATGTGGAGGGGAAGCTCCACCTCGCCCATACAAGGGGTTTGCACACCTCCCAATCCTATGAGGTATGCGTCTACAAGATTGACACTTAATTTCAACTCTTGACAGTAAGAAAATCTAACAACACTAGTGGTTGCACTTGAGTCAATCAAATCCCTTATAGTCCTTGCACTATTTCCTTATCCTATCTCCAAGTTCATAAAAGGACATTGGTCAAATATTCTATGGGAACTTACACCTGAAACTTCACACATAGCCATGTGACATCCTGGAGCTTCATAGGCATCTGTCCTAGGCTGATCTCTACTCTGTCTTCTCAATTTCATTCTTCGGATGCATTCCAAAGCTTCTGCCTGCGCTTCTTCGCGAATTCATTTTTCTTCTTATTTGTGCTTCTTGGCAATATTAAGTTGATTAATCATTTCCTCCGTGAGGGGTTCTTTATATAGTTTCACTCGATAGCCACTGATGTGACTAGGTAGGATGTCTCCTTCTAGAGTGGCTAGTTGGATTGCTCCACTTGTTGAGATCCTATTGATAATCCTTGGTCCATAGCCTCTCTTCTCTAATTTCCATGCATGTTGCTTTAAAGTGTAGACTAATACTAGATCCCCTGCTTTTAAACCCTTATCCTTCACATGAGCATCAAAATATGCCTTTTGTCTTTTCTTGGTTGCATAAATTCCTCCTGCTGCTCACAATCTTGTTTCACCTAATCGTTCCAGATCAAAGATTCTAGATGAGAGCTCATGGCATGTCCAGTCATGCCCTTGTGCTACTTTCAATGTAGATATCAAGAAGTCCAATGGTAGCACTTCATTTTGGCCAAACACCATCTGAAAAGGGTGTGGCTTGGAGTACCATTTTATAGGCATCTCTGTATGCCCAAACAATATGGTGTAGTTGTTTGTCCCAATCAAAGCATTTATTATTAACCAATTTTGTCAATACATTGCATAGAAACTTATTGGTGCTCTCGGCCTACCCATTAGCTTGTAGATAATAGGGTGTAGAATTCTTATGTATCACCAAGAATTCTTGGAGAAGGTTTTCTATTACTTCATTCAAGAAGTGTGTGCCTCTATCACTTAGTAGCTCTATTGGTATCCATGTCTGGTGAACACATTCTCAAATAAGAACTTAGCAGTCATTTAAGCATCGTTCTTTGTCGTAGCTTTTACCTCCACCCATTTGGTTAGATAATCAGTAGCCACAATAATGTACTCAGCATGTGCGCCCTAAGGTGGGGGGTTAATAGGACCAACAAAGTCTATTCCCCACTTAGAAAATGCACATCTGCCCATCATGGGTTTCAATGGCATCTCATCTTTGCATATAGGATATTGAGTTCGTTGACAAACATCACACCTCTTCACGTAGGTATGTGCATCCATGTGAAGGGTTGGCCACTGCAGACCTGCAAATAGTACTGCCTTCATCACCCGATATGGTCCAAAATGTCCTCCTACTACAGCTTGGTGAGCAGTATCCAGGATCTTAAGATATTCACTCCAATGGACACACAATCGAAGATACCCATCTGTATAGATTATCTCCAATGAGAGTAAGTCTAAAGCTTCTTGTTCTAAGCTCCTTTGCCTATCCAATGTCATTTCATGAGGGAATTTTTTTGTCCTCAGGAAGGCTACTAATGGTTCGCTCCAATCTAGCACTAAAGACACTCGATCAAGAGTGTCATGTTCCACAGGAGGTCTAGTGCTACAAGTTGGGCATTCCTTGCACATCCTATGGATGTCTGCTTCCATGGTTGGCTAGTGCACTCTGAGTCTCCTTAGTATCTGTAAAGTTCTTTGCCTCAAGTGGTGTTGTTCTAATGCACCCACATGTGCTAATTGCAACCACTTCGCGTACTCATCCTTCTCCACACAACAAGCTAATATCCCTTGATCTCTATGCTTGTACATAATTCCTACCATGATATGGTACTTTTCGGCTTTTACTATCTCCCTATCTTGAGTTTTTATTACTGTGTGCTTAGGCCCGTATGTCAATACTGGTACTAATGTCTTGGGTCATTGAGGTACAACTTCCAAATTAAACAAGCAAGCATCAGGAAGATCATCAGATACTCCTTGTGGGGCCTCTCTGGATGTCACCCTCGAGAGATGATATGCTCTCAAGTGAGTCCTTCCTTTTTGCACTACTACCTCAAAGTCATGTTCCATTAGTAAGAGGAACCATCTTACTAATCTTCTTCTATCGCATGGCTTGTTTACCAAGTACAGTAGAGCTTGATGATCAATAAAAAATTTAAACTTATTTGCAAGCAAATAGTGTCTAAAATTTTTAACCGCATACACAATACATAACCCTTCTTGTTTGGTGGTGGTATAGTTTTGTTCAACTGGATTCAACTATCTGCTAGCGTAGGCAATTTGAAGATCCATATTACCTTCACCAGTTGGTTGTGCAAGTACACACCCAATAGCATAATTGGATGCATCCCCATGGACATGGAATGGATTGTTCCAATCTGGTGTGGTCAAGGTTGGTCCTAAACACAGTCACTTTTTAAGATCATTGAAGGATTTCTCAGATTCATCACTCCACTCAAAAGTTGTCAAAAGGGAGTAGAGAGGCTTTGCAATGAAGGCATACATGTGTATAAAACATCGGTAATAACCACAATTCCCCATGAAATCTTGCACTTCCTTGAAATTCTTTGGCCTAGGTAGTTCTACGATAGCTCTCACTTTCTCTTTGTTAGTGGATATGCCGTTCTTTGATACTATGTTTCTTAGAATGTTGACTTGCGTGACCATGAAAACACACTTTTCTAGGTTTAGGTAGACTTGATATTCTCTACATTTGTCAAAGATTTGCCTAAGTTCAGGTATATGGGTCTGTCTAATGTTGGAATGAGCACAGATATCATCAACATAGACTTCCAAATTCTTCCTCAACAATTCTTTAAATACATGGCACATCAATCTCTGGAAGGTTGCAAGAGCATTGGTAAGCCCAAATGGCATTACATAAAAAGAAAATATGCCCCACTCTATGGCAAAAGCCGTCTTATGCTGATCTTGTGGTGCAATGGCTACTTGATTGTAACCAGAGAACCCATCTAAGAAGCTATACCCTTCCTTGCCTGCTACCCTTTCTAATAGATGCTCAGTAATCCAAAGTGGATAACTATCTCTGATAGTGGCTGCATTAACCTTCTTCAAGTTAATGCATACACTTAGTTTGCCATTCTTTTTGGGCACCACTCCAATGGGGGACATCCATTTAGTGTGCTCAAGTTCATAGATAAATCCATCTTCAACCAAGCGATCTATCTCTTCTTTGATCTTGGCAACGTAATTATCATTATATGTGTATGGATTTTGCTTAGAGGGTTTGACATTTGAGGTCATGGGGATAATATGTGAACATATGTCTGGGTCTACACCTTTTAAGTCTTTTTAGCTCCATGCAAAAACATCTCTATATTCTCTTAGCAAGGCTACCAACTCTTGCTCCTCATCTTCTCTTAGGTTGTGTCCTATGTATGTGCATTGCTCTTCACGTTCCTCTATGGTCACAATGATTTTCTTTGTAGTTTCTTTGTTATCATAGGCCTCTCCTACGATGACTTCATGTTTAGGCATTCTTACCATGACTCTCCTATCTTTAGCTTCATACCTCTTGAAATTTACAGGGACCTCAAACAAAGATTCTTCTTCCTCTGGTGTGACTTCTCTCTTCTTCCTCTTCTTGCCTTCGTTCATAGTGGTTACTTGTGTGGTTAATCTCACCTCACTTGTAATTTCTTTGTGTCTCTGAGGGTGGGCTTCTACTTAATAGAAATATTCCTCATCTAATGCAAAGGGTGGGTCCATAATGATTGAATCTAAATCAGAGTCACTTGCATCCTCAAATGCATCACTGCTAAGTTCACATTCTTCAATAACCAAATCACACATGATTGGCTCTATTGTGAATACTGATATGTCATAGCCATCCTCGTCATAGTGGGGTGTCCATTGTTCTTCATTGATGGCTACATCCATGGTTGCTAAGATCTCTGCCCAACCATGAGGTTCAAATTCTTCATCAAGAAATACTACGAGTGCATAGGCTGGGTCTTGAATTTATCTATGAGTTTCCCTCACACCTACCTCTCTTGCTTTTTCTCTCTTCTCTTCTTCTATGGCTACTTTGCACATCCATAAGTGGGTGTCTTCATGCATCCATGAGGATCCTAATCCTACGGAATGCACTGATTCTACATTATCTTTAGCTCTATGGATGGGATTCCATTGAATAGGGGGAATGTCTCTATGAGAGTAATCCTTGAGATTGACTTTGGTTGTAACACCTAAGTGTTCCAAATACAAAGAATTAGTTCCCCAATCTTGTACCACTTGCAACTGACGCATAAACGGCCTTCCGAGAATCATCTTATAGGCCTGATTCTTGGTAAAGTCACATATAGCAAAAGTATGTTCAAACTCTACACCACATGTAGTGAGAGTTATCCTTTCTAGCATTCCTAAGGGTCCTTCTATGTGACCATCGGCCATCTGCAATTTCATTCTTGTTGGCCTGAGTGTTGGCTTGCCCCAACGCTTCCATAGGGAAGTGGTAGAAGTTGCAACTCCTACACCTGAGTCTAAAATTGTCTTGGTTGTGTACCCCTGATGGGTAATGGGAAGATAGGTGTTTCCTTCTTCTCCTTTGCTCATGTCCCCTATCTTGTCCAAAGGTATTTTTGACACTGTGCTATGAGATCCTACCTGGGAACGAGGTTTTGCTACGTCTGGCACTTGATTGGCTACATGTTTCCACAATTCAGGCTTAACCTTGAGTAGCTCTTCTAAAGTGAGATTGCACTGCACTTTAGTATTCTTCACTACCTTTGTGTTCCTAGGTGTGATTGAGTCTTCATTTCTTATCATGACCATGGGTGCTCTCATACAAGTAGAATTAGCTTCCCATGGTCCGGTGAAATGGGGTAGTTCCTGTAAGGAATTAGACTTGAAGTTTAATCTCTCATGAGATTGGGCACTCTCATGCTCTCCATAAATGGAAGGAATGTCTTGGGGGAATTGATCGTGCGCATCATCCACAAGTTCGATTGGAGTAGGATCTTCACTTTCTTTAGCCCATTTCTCTTCTTGAATCTCTCACAGGAACTCTGGGGAATACCGATTTATAGAAGAAGAGGTGTCTAGTTCTATAGAGTTAGGCACATAAGCTTCTTGGGGAGTAATGTGTATTCTATCACTTGCCCTCTCCTTAGCTTGGGAGGTGGCTCCTTTTCCAGACTTTGCAATTAACCTCTCCAATCTATCTAATAGACCATCAAAATGCAATGGTGTTCTAGTGGAGCTAGAGCAATTGAAGAGGCGACTGACCTCAAACATGGCTTCAGCCAATTCTACCATCTTAGCACAAATTCTTGTTCTCTCTATCTCTAGATTGGCTCTAGGGTAACATTTTTCATGATATATTACATTTGGCCCTTTCTAGATTTTGGCTTGATATGCCCTAAGCATCATGTCTATGTCCTCGCGAGTGGGATCAGCTAAGACTGAACCTACTCTAGGGGGTGGTGGAATTGTGTGAGGTGGGTCGGAAGGTGATGGATTGGAGGGAGATGGAAATGGTGGTGGTGGATTAGTGTGAGAGTGAGTTCAATTATCTTTGCTTTTGTTTCTCTCAGGCTTTCCTCAAGTTCGCTCATTTTCTTCGACCATTGCCTTCTCATTCTCTCGTGACTATCCTTCCAAGCTCTGGTCCTATTCTTAGTTATGCTCTCAGTCTCACTGACCTCAGAACTCTTTTCTTGTCCTACACCTTGAGTTTTCTACCAAGCTTGGGCTCGGGTGACTACTTGCACTAGGGCAGTGGAAGTTACACTTCTTGAAGCGTCTACAACTAACCCAATAACATTGATAGGAGTGATTTTTGGCATATTATTGGGGTGCTTGGGACAATCTCGCAAGAGGTGCTCTTTCCTATTCTTGGGGCAAAAACCTTGAATTGTCACAGATTAGGGTTGTGTAGGTGCCGGCATAGGATAATCACAAATGAGATGATCTCCTTGACATTGGTAGCATGGTCCTCTAGGAAATGGAGGTCTTACCTACCTAGGTTGAGTTCTAGGGTTGGGGTTTGTGTACATGACATTTGCATACTCTAGTAGGACTCATTATGCTCAGGTGATTGCATGTAGTAAGCCTGTGGGCTGTCAATGTGAGTGGAGTCAAAACTATGATCACTTGGGTCACTTTCTGATAGCAATGGTGCTACTAGGACTATGGCTCTATTGAGATTTTCTTTTGCAGTTGCATATTTCATTGGAATCACATTGGTTGGAGCAGGGGGTTGCTACGCTAGGACTGGTTGAGGTCTTTGCTACCCTTGATAGGGTGTTTGATAGGATTGTTGGGGCCTACCATACTGCTGTTGTGGGTACTGAATCTGGTATTTTCCTTGTTGTGGGTAAGTCAGAGGATAATTTTGTCTAACAGCTTGTTTGGTATACGGGCAGTATTGTGCAGTGTGGTTGGTGTATCGCCTTTCTATGGTGTAGTATTGGCTATTAGGGTTCACTTCGGGTTGAGCAATGATAGGGCACACACTAGCCATATGGTCTCCTCCACAGGTGTAGCATCATTTTCCTGGGGCAAATCTAGGAATCTGCTTGCTAGAAACACCTAATTTCTGAGCTACCTTTTTCTACTAGAGCGGTGTGTCACGATAGTTAGTCGGTCTGTTGCAATAGATGGTTGTCTATCATGCAGGGTCGGTCTATCACCTATCATGGTTCGGTCTTTGGCAATAGGTCAGGTCGGTCTATCGTGATAGACCATGTCTGTTTTGATAAACGTCATCTGTAGTCTGTGACCAATTTGGTCTATCGCAATAGCTCAGAATATGGAAAATTCTTGTGATCAAGCTAGTGATCCTAGAAACTCTCAGCTTGCACTGTGCCGTGGTGCACTCAGAACCGGGAAATGGGTGACTTTTTGATCTTTCACGACAAGTCAAGGTCAAGGTCTTAGGGCTTGCACAAACAAAATCCGTACCTGCAAAGCTTATTAGAGATGATGATGATGCTGAAACCTGCAAGAACAAGCAAGAAAAACACACAAAAACACTAGTGGACTCTCGCTCTCTCTCAAACTTTCACTATGCAAATGAGGTGAATGAAATGGAAGTGGGAATATGAAAGGAAGATGGAGATGGATGTAGAGCAAAGATGGAGATAGAGATGAAGATGGAGAGGAAGAAAATAGTGAAAAACAAAGAAACTACCTACTACTTTCCTTTCCAAAGCATCCTCTCTATGTCTTACCATCAATCACTTGTCCTCAAAGTTTGGTCCCCGACAATGGCGCCAAAATTTGGTGTAACTCAGTGATGAGTAGCACCTCCTCTAATGTCAATCCCAGAAGACATGAGGATGGTATGAAGACCTCGAGCAGGTTATGGCACAAGTGTGTGAGTGAGAAGCACACAAACATGCACACACATACACACACACACGCACACACAAGGCAAGAACAAAGAGAGGAGCAATGGGGTTCTTTAGATTACTCAAAACGTCTCATCTACAAGCTCAAATCACTAACAAGATCCCCCAAAAATGAGTTGTCTAGCTCTTTTTATAGTTTTTTGACTAGCTTTGGTCTTTGTCCAGATGTAGTGTCTAGCCTAGTTAAAAATTAGATTCTAGAGCTTATTTGAGGGCTCAAACAGAATCTAAAAATTATGAAAATTGGCAAGTAGCTAATTCTAATACTCCTCAAGCTTGAGGACTCCTGCCCTTGAACAAAATGGAGTCTTTTCTCTCAAAAACAGGATTTACAATGTTAGCGTAGTGATGAAAATCACTTGAGTTGGAATTAGTTCATGGAAAATTTGATTAGGCCTTGTTGTCGGATTGTGCATGACTGCTCCATCGTGCTTCTATGCCAACAGTGCTCAAAGAAGCAACATACAGTTGTTTTTTCATCTACAGAAGCTGAGTATAAAGGAATGGTAGAGGCTACAAAAGAAGTAATATGGGTGAAGACTTTATTGAAGAATTTTGGAATTGATCGGAGTACCCCAATTATTTTTGGAGACAACATGAGCTCATTATATTTGGTAGCTAATCTTGTTTTTCATGCCAGGACTAAACACATAGAGATTCAATATCATTTTTTGAGAGCAAAGGTACTTGACAAAGAGATTGAAGTCTTGTATACACCAACAAAAGAGCAAGTAGCTAATATGTTTACAAAAAGCTTAGATGGACCTAAGCTAGGGAAGTTAAAAGAGATGGCAGGAATGAAGAAGAATGATATAATCACACATTAGTGATTGAGGGGGAGTTGTTGGAGCAAAGCAATCTCTAATTGGTGATTATGAAGAACTTGAAGCAAGTTAGAAAACAAAATGAAGCCAAAGAAGTTATTGAAGAAGTGAAGAGATCTCATAAATGTAGCTTGTATACATATGTACATTATTAGTTGAGAATTCTTGTACAATGGATATAAATGGTCCTTAGGATGATAAGGAATAATGTTATAGACGTGGGATGAGTCTAGAATCATATGTATATAAGTCAATAATGTAAATAAAGTGATGAGAGAGCTAGTAGAAGCTAAATGTCCATGAGATAGATGTCTAGAGAGTTATCTTTCTGAGTTACCATCGAGTCTTTCTTTGATTTCTCTCAACCGAATCATGTGGATCAAGAAATCTTTTGTACACATCTAACCTAGAAGCTAGTCATGCCATGTTCAAAGTTTAAAGATGTAATTGGTTTCAAGTTGTGTGTATGATCAATAGGAACATGTATATGTAAAGTTTGTAGGTAGACCTCTTGGACTAGAGCATTTTTTGGTGACAATGTTTTGCTTGGATCTCAGTGCACAGTGTAAAGTTTTTAATGAGTCAACATTCAAAATCTAAGTTAGAAGGTAAGGAAGCTATGGGTAAAAGAATTTAGCAAAATAGGACTTGTGGTGTGAGAAATCAACCTTAGAAGTTGACTATGTCAAAGTCACTTGTTTAAGAAGATAGTTTCTGACATACCTTTGATCTTAATGATCAAATCAGAGTTTTAATGATTCTTTTGAAGGTCTAATGGATGCTATGATTGTGCAAAGGTAGCATGGAGATATGTTCATCATTAGATTGAAGAGTTTTGAAGTTATGTGCAAGTAATGAAGTTAAATTTTGAAGCAGACTTCTTAAAGGAGAAGAAACTTCACTCAGAGAAGTGATAGTGAATGTTCATAAATCAAGGTAACATTTGTTTAAAGTTTGGTCTATGATTGGTATAGAGGTAATCTTAAATCAGTATAGATCAAGTCTTTAGAGATAAAGAGGTCTCCAACAAAGTTTTGAGCAACTAAGCACCCATTCTTTGAGTTGAAAGGTAAACTACTTATGGCTAAAAGCATTTGAATAAACAACATCTAGTTTGGGAAATCCATGCATTAGAAGTTGCAAGTGTCAAACTCGACTACACAGAAGAGTAGTTTCAGATATAGGTACATGGTTTGAAGCAAATATCACAATCTACTAAATCTTTTGGAGATATTTAACTTGGAGAAGGTGCACAAACTTTAGGAGACATCATGTATAAAGTTTCATGAAAACTTTACACATTTGATCAGTCAATGAGTGAATTAAATGCAGCAAACTTTTCTGAGTAATCAATTTCTTCACAGTTAGTTCAAAGTTTGATAATTTGCCATTGGTCTTTCAAAATTGGTTGAGGTTTTGAGTTATTCTTGATATAGAGGTGCTCTAACATCAAGGATAACTTGTTCTTTTAGAGATTAACACTCTCCATGAGTGGTATCAGAGCAAGAGTCATCACATTTGAAGAAAGGAGGACCCCGACTATTGCTGATATACAAAAATCAATCCTTGAAAATTCAAAAGGTGAAAGTTTGAAGTGAAAGCTAGAGAAGAAAGCCTGAATCTATTAATAAGATCAAAAGGAACTACATTCGAAGTAAAGTACATTCATTATTCACAAAGCTTGAAGAATTTATTGCACAGATGAAGAAAGAATGAGAGATTCTCTTCAAATAGAGAAATTGAATAGGGAAAACTATCCTGCTTGGTTAATGAGGATGGAAGCTCATCATATGAGCAAAGATCTGATAGGATGCATCACAAGTGAAGAAGAGAAATCAGAATTTAGGGATCCTAGTGTTCCAACTAGGGAATGAGATCTTAGATTTGAAGATATGGATGAAGAAGGATGCTCAAGCAAGGAGCATTATCTACATGGGAGTCAATGATTACTTGCTACCTCACATTAGAGGACTTGAAAGTGCAAGTGACATATGGAATGCTTTGGAGGAGCATTTCCAAAACACTAGAAAGTCAAGGAAGGCATCTTTATGGGCAAAATTCACCACATTCAAGAAGAAGGCTTCTCAATCCATTTCTAATTATGTACCAAGGATGAAGGACATTGTAGATGCATTAGGAGTAGTGGATGAAGATATTGAAGAGGAAAAATTGGTAAGATAAATTCTCACAGGTTTGAGAGGAGATGAGAAGTGGAAGCCTTTCATTCTATCCATTGAATTGCCACTATATCATTTCACTCCTGATTTGATTCAGTTGCTAGGACATATGCTAACCTTTGAGTAGGATGTCAAAGGTGAAGTTGATAAAAGTACAGGTCAAATAATGTATTCAAAGGACAAGAAGAAGATTAACAAAGGAAAGCAACAATTGAATGAAGATGAAGGCAGTACTAGTCAAGGTAAACTTCCTAAGAGGAAGAGGAGGAGGCAAAGGAAGAGGAAGAGGTAGAGGCAATAAATATGGTGTCAAAACATGCTAGATTTGTGGTCAAGGTCAAAGTCAGCATAGGCAAAAGTAAAGTGTCAAAGTTCAAGGGTCAAAATGCACAAGTAGTGCACAATTATTAGTTATAAAGGGGTAAATTGGGGAAATTATATGTAGGTTGCAGGGGTATTTCTCTAATTTCCCTAGAGTTCAAAAGTGAAGAATTAAAGGCAAAAGGTCAAGGCATGCGAAGCAGCACCGTATGCCAAAGTGAAATATGGCCCCAATTAAAATTTTGTGTTTTTTTAGTCTAACATCACTACAGGACAAAGGAGGGATTCGTTGGCAACCACCTAAAAAGACAATCTTGGGACATCAAAGGAGAAAAAAGAGTGTCTTGGCAGTTAGGAGCGTACGTGAATCGACACACTAAAAAATCAAGGCAAGGACTATTCTTGGACCATCCTAAGTGTAAGCAAGAGCGAGCATAGTCTAAGGAAGCAAGAGAGAGAAGTGCAAGAGACACACATAGTGTGCGACGCAGAGAAGTGAAGCGCAAGGTGTGCATGAAGAGTGACCAAGGAAGTGTGCAGAGGAGTGCTAAGATAGTCCCCCAATGATCCCAAGGTCTCAATGAAGTGTGCGCGTTGTCGGGATGAAATCCCGCAAGGAGTGTGCATTGTTTTTTTCAAAAGTTCATTATTTTCTGAGTATTGTGTGATGTTTTGATCGAGAGAGTGGTATATTTTGTACATATTTAGGCCGAATTGATTGATTGTGTGACGCAGAAATAAGTTTGAGACGTATGTTAGACGTGTGTGTAAAAATAACTGACATTAGAAACACGAAAACCCTAGTTTTGACCCTCAGAAACCCCTGAAAATGCGAGTTTAAACCCCTGAAAATCGGACTTGAACCCTTGGAAACCCTTGGAGTTTAGGCCGAAACTGTAAATAAAACTTTGAATCGGTGAGTTTAAGATAATTGTGAGCAAACCCTTGCTTTTCCCGATCAAAAACTTTAGGTTGGACCCTTGGAAATGGCGGTTTCTGTAGGCCAAACCCTAAAAACCAATTAAACTGTAAATATCCAGTGTGAAATCAAAACCTTAGTCTAAGGGAAAATTAAAAAGTCTGCCAAAAATAGAAAGTTCATTGAGGAGGTTAGAACGTTCTAGAAGCGAGTCCAAGGGGGGGCCTATAAATAAGTGCTAATTCATTTGTTTCTTCCCTAACCCGTGGATCTTGCTCGTGGATTATCACCTTCAGGTATGCTCCTTGTTCGTTTATGTTCATTCATGTTCTAGTTCATTCATTACGATAGTCCATTGAGAGGGAAAGAGAGAATCGATGGCGCATAGATTATGAAGCATACGCATAGAAATTCTAAGTTGGAGGAAGGCTTCTCGTATGGACGCTTAGCTTAAGAGTTTTTCACGAATATATACTTATGGTTCATGGTCACGGAGGTTCGGTAGACTCCCGGGAGCTAGATTTGAGAGAGAGAGAGCACAAGTCTGACGATGGCAGAGGGCGTTGTAGCTGGATTCGTAGAGAGATAGCTATCGGCGACATCGCAGGAGGATGCAGAGATAGATAGAGAGATGGAGCGAGAGTGGCAGAGACTCAGAGAGAAATTGGGGGCGGTGTTTTAGTAGGCTTCAATGATGCACGGAGAGAGACGGAGACAGTCAGTGGCACAGAATTGCCATGTAGGCATTAGAGAGAGGTGACACTGAGGACTCGAGGCGTCCTATTGTTGAGGGTGTTGCAGAGCACGTGGTGAGAGAGAACCCTGAGTGAGGCTATTGGCGGAAGAATCTGTAGAGAGCATCGACGTGGACGACACCAGAAGAAAAGTCAGAGAGAGATGCAGAGGGATTCTAGTCCATGTCACAGACAGAGACTATGGCGGTGATCATGCATCATATGACAGAGAGAGTTTCTGTCGGCCGCTGCGTGTCGTAGAAAGAGAGAGAGAGAAATAAAAGTCGGTGGTTGGACATCGTGTAGAGAGAGAACTTAGAGCGAGCGGCAGAATTCGCGTGGAGAGAGAATTACGTCAATGATTCGATGTGGTGTCGATAGGCAGAGATGGTTGAAGCCTATAGGTGGCGTTACTCTGATTAGAACGCAGACGTGGCAGAAACACAGAGGGTGAAGATCTCTGGTCGGAGGCACACACCCTCTAGGAGAGAGAGAGATTGGGTGTGATGGCGGCAGAGGTCGCACGTCTATAGTGGAGGAGAGAGTGGGTAAGGTCGATTGTTGAGGTGCGCAAGGGAAAGAGAGAAATTCAAGGGTTGTCTGGCTGCGCCCTGTACAGATGATCGCGGTGGAAGAATCCGACTGCAGCGCTGTGTCGCCACCAGAGAAAGAGAGAGAGAAAGGGCTAGAAACGTTCGGAGTCGCAAATAGTCAGAGAGAGAATCAGGAGAGGGAGGCAGACTGCGCCCATTGGAGAGAGATTATCTCTGTTTCCTCTCCCGGATGTGGGCTGTTGTCATGTACAGAGAGAGAAAGACCACTAGTGGGCGCTGCGCGCATGATTTCGGGAGAGAGAAGCATCGCTTAATGTTGGCGCTTGACTTGAGAAATTGGAGGTCGACATGTCGCAGAGAGAGAGTCAGAGAGCGGCTGCTGTCCGCACAGAACGTATGGAAATTCGGACGTGTTGTAGCAGATTGAAAACAGAGAGAGGCTGTGTAGTCCGGCGCTATAGAGCAACGCAGAGTTAGAGAGAGATGATCGTTGTCGGCATATGAGAGAGACAAACAGAATCTGGCGGGCAATCCTGGAGAGAGTCAGAGTGAGACGAGATGCGCTGTTGTCAGTTGATCATATGTGGTGGTAAGAGAGAAAGAGAGGCCACGGTGTGGCTGCTGATGTGGAAGCCGATAGACAGAGGTGCCTAAGCTGTGCTCCGACACAGATAGAGGATAAGCGGTGGATATATGAAGAGAGTGACCGGAGGCGGCAGCACGCACTTAAAACAGCTACGGTAGAGAGAGAGAGGCAGGGTTTGCGCCCGCTGTAGAGAACCGCTGCACATGGGGAGAGAATGTCCGATGACTTAGAGAGAGGAGGCTATGGCGGTGCTCCAATCAGAAGAGAGAGAAGTGATCTTCGATGCGCGTAGATTCAGAATTACTAATGGCTATAGCACACAAGAGATTAAGTTGGCTGCGCAGTCGTGGAGGAGAGAGAGAGTATCTCTCCCCCCTCCCATGGCGGCAGTCCACGCGCGCAAGAGAAAGAGAGAGAGAGTAGCGAGATAGATGCGCAGATGAATTGTAAGATTGTAGAATGTTCTTTCTATGACAGACAAAGTATGATTATCGTCAGACAGATTATCGAATTTAGAAAGAAATCATTCATTAGTTCCAAAAACTTCAAAGCTTTATATCTCAGCATAGAATTCGAGAAATCCTTAAAATGTTGTACCTTTTCAAAGAGAGAGAGATAAGTAGAGAAAGAGAGAGAAGGGGAGAGATTAGCTCGTATGAACAATACATAACAATCTAGTATCCCCATGATTATGAAACTTGCATTCGAATGAAAAGATTTTACAGCAAAAATCACAAATTCTATGGAAATAGTGATTCACATTAAGAAAGAATTACTTTGGGTTTTTTTGGAACGATTATCTCTAAATGTTCGTATATCATGATGCAAATTGTTGTAATTATTGGGGTATAAGTAAAAATGAAATGAAAACATGAGGCATATGTCTTGAATGAGGTGATTTAAAAAGGATGTTTTAGTATTGTTACAAAAAAAGAAGAGAAAGAGGGACATTGTTTTAAAAGAGAGGATTTATTATTTTATCAATTGACATTGATTTTTCTAGCCTAACCCGTGGATCTTGCTCGTGGATTATCACCTTCAGGTATGCTCCTTGTTTATGCGGGTTTCTGATTATCTGAAGTAAAGAGAAGGAAGGCCATTGCGGAGGGTACTTGAAGTAAAGAACGGACCGAAGTAAAGTTGGAAGAAAAGCTTGGACTGCGAAGACCGAAGCGAAATCCTGTGGGCGATTTCTCGCACTGTAGCGGGATCTAGAGTTTACACTAGCCGGCCCGCACTGTAGCGGCGGCTTTCATTTTGTATTATCGACCCGCACTGTAGCGGGCTTTACTGTATTATTCAGATTTTATTGTATCATCGAGTTTGTATTCACTCCGACCCAGTGATTCCGAGTATCAGTGCTGTATCTGATTCGTTTCTGTCCCGACGCCTACGGTCGTATACACACGCACGTCTCGACACTTCCGTGAGTCCCACGCGTACGAGGATCGCGCACGCTCCAGAGAGCACAGGCGAGGCGCCCAGCGCGCAGACGCCGCTCGCAGGACAGCGGGGACGGCGCACCAGAGCGGGGCCTGATCCAACCCCACGCGCCGGCTTCCCGCCACGACCTCCTTCTTCCCGACACCTGAACCCGACGTGAACGAAGCGGTTGCCAGGTGATCCTCAACGCGTCACCCACTCCTTGAGAAGACAGACAGGAACCTCGGCATCGGACAGAGACTCCAGGTACTAGCATTTTAAGTTATTTGAATTATTTGCATTGATTCCACGCACTTTTAAAAAGAAAGACTGTTTTACTGCTTGACCTTGATCATCCACTTTTTGCATAAGTTTTGATCATACGAGTGTGCACTTTTCCATTGAGGCATAGATTAAGAATCTACTTCTCAGCTTAGATCGTAAGAAGAGGAAAACGAGAATGAATAAAATGATTGAGGAACAGTTTAGGAGATATGAAGAGCAAATTAAAGAAATAGAGATTAACACAAATGAATCCATAAAATCAAAATTTGGTATTGTTATGACCCTAATGCAAACTATAAATGCAATATCAGATACTATCCAACTAATGGGCATAAGTATTAAAGACCTAAAAAATGAAATGGATTTTGAGATTTCTGAATTGAAAAATAAGGTTGAATTGTTGACTAACCAAGTTAAGAATCTACAAGCACTGAAATGCGACAATGAACATGAGGTAAATGTCCAAGGCATATATGCACAGGAAGAGTCAGTAGGTCTTAGAAAACCCATGCCTAGAGTGACACCTAGGAAATCAAGTTGGGATGAGAAGAGACCTATTCGTTGCTTTTGGTGCGACCAATATGGACATATGTTTTGGGATTGTCTAGCGTATGAAAGTGCATGCAAACATAAACTAGTAAGTCAACATGAAAATAAAATTTGTAAATATCAAGAAGAGATACCTTTACCTTTGAATGTAGGAAAAGGTGGAATGAGAGAATATTTTGAAGAGATTAAAACTAGATCGAAATCAATTCAAAGAGTGTGGAAACCAAAAAGACTTGAGAATAGTAAATCTGATGAACAAAAGATCCTACTATCTATTGAGAGTCAAGAGAAATCTATTGAAGAAACCAAAGGTAAACAAATAAAGGTCGAGAAGCAAAATATTGAGCAGATACTAAGAGAACAAATGGCAATTGATCATAAAAGAGAGTTTGAAAGAGAAAAATCAAAGAAAGAACATGATGTATATGTTTCGTTTGATCCAAAAATTTTAAATAATGAGAATCTATTTGATCAAGAGAAGGTTGCAAAATTACAGTCTCAATTAAACTTTGACAAACAAATTGAACATGAAAAGAGTGAAGAAGAGATTGAAGAAGATATAAAATGTGATAAACGAGTTAACAAAGCAGAAAAACAGTTACTTGATCATATTATTGCGCAAATTGAGGGAAGTGTAAAGACAACTTCAAAGACTTCTAAGAGTTTGAAGAAGAATAGAAGAAGTAGAAACCTAACGTTTCAAGACATATTTGCAAACCTTGAATGATGATTGAAGTAGAATCATAATAAAAAACGCATGAGAATGATTAGGAGCTATTGAGTGATAAAGATTGATGATAATGCATGATGATAATTGATGAAAATGAATGATAATAATTGATGAAAACGCATGATTAATGGTAATGATCGATGATGAAAATGATGATGATTGATGGTTTATGGTGATTGATAATGATTATGATGATTATGATACTGGAGGGAACTGATGACACTGAGGCTGATGCTGATGAAGAATGATAGACCATGAAGATAAAGAAAAGCTGGATCAAAATGAAGAAAAATGACCAGGTGAAACGTTTCTGATTTGAGATGTGTTTTCTTTCTGATAGAGCATATGCATTGCATTGATGTGTGTGATAAAGATATGTATGAGTTTATGAAAATCATGTAGAATGAAGATACCAAATATCTATTATGGGTTTGCACGAAGCATGAGCGACTAAGAATTATATGAATAGGATCAGTTAGTGGACTAGAGACTTTTGGGAGTGAAAGCTTGGGGATGTGATGGCATGCTTAGACCGAGTGCATGTATATGCTGATTGATTTGAACACTTAGTGAGTGGGAAAACTTTGGATCCTAGTATTTATTTCTTGCGAGATCTTACCTCCATATGGATCATGATTTATAAAGAAACATTCATACTCATGCCAGCTTATATGTGCGTGTATGTTGTTGGTGCGCTACGATGGGCTAGTAGGCGGGTGGAACCACCTTGGTCGGGTGATCAAGGCCACGAGCTGTAGCTAGTTTCGTCGTAGGCCTGACCTATCTATTATCATGCGCCTGTATGGGTCGGTAGGCGGGTGGAGTCACTCTGATCGGGTGGTCAGAGCCACGAGCTGACGTCGATTTCATGCAGGGCTGATGTTGTGTATGTCGTGCGCTATGCCGGGTCGGCAGACAGGTGGAATAAACTTGGCCGGGCGGACAAGTCCATGAGTCGCACCCGATTTCGACATAGGCCGATTTGTGAAAAATGAAAGATAAAAAGAAATGCTGAGCTGAGATGAAGAGAAAAAGAAAAATGAAAAAGAAAAAGAAAAGGAAAAAGATCTAATGGAGAGTTGGACAAGTAGGAAATAAATAGTAGGAATCGAGGTATATTCTACAAACTGAGTTAGTAGAAACATATGTATATGCTAGTACTTAGAATGAGCAGTTGGATCCGAACCAGTTGAACGAACAAAAGATCTAGAAAGCCAACGACTTATTCATGTGATTACTTGTCAGATTGCAGACGCAGAAACATAATATGATGTTTGTGAAGCTTAAATCTACCTAATTTTCTAAAATTCATACCTATCTTTATAATGATTGCATGACTGCATGAGATCATGATTTGAGTTTTGAAAAGAAAAAGATAAAAAGTGTAAAGAGATTTCAAAAAGAACCATGATACTCTTCTGTTGAATCTTGCAGGTTGGCCCATCGGGACGATGTGCAGGTTTAGCGGGGGCGAATGTCGGGATGAAATCCCGCAAGGAGTGTGCATTGTTTTTTTCAAAAGTTCATTATTTTCTGAGTATTGTGTGATGTTTTGATCGAGAGAGTGGTATATTTTGTACATATTTAGGCCGAATTGATTGATTGTGTGACGCAGAAATAAGTTTGAGACGTATGTTAGACGTGTGTGTAAAAATAACTGACATTAGAAACACGAAAACCCTAGTTTTGACCCTCAGAAACCCCTGAAAATGCGAGTTTAAACCCCTGAAAATCGGACTTGAACCCTTGGAAACCCTTGGAGTTTAGGCCGAAACTGTAAATAAAACTTTGAATCGGTGAGTTTAAGATAATTGTGAGCAAACCCTTGCTTTTCCCGATCAAAAACTTTAGGTTGGACCCTTGGAAATGGCGGTTTCTGTAGGCCAAACCCTAAAAACCAATTAAACTGTAAATATCCAGTGTGAAATCAAAACCTTAGTCTAAGGGAAAATTAAAAAGTCTGCCAAAAATAGAAAGTTCATTGAGGAGGTTAGAACGTTCTAGAAGCGAGTCCAAGGGGGGGCCTATAAATAAGTGCTAATTCATTTGTTTCTTCCCTAACCCGTGGATCTTGCTCGTGGATTATCACCTTCAGGTATGCTCCTTGTTCGTTTATGTTCATTCATGTTCTAGTTCATTCATTACGATAGTCCATTGAGAGGGAAAGAGAGAATCGATGGCGCATAGATTATGAAGCATACGCATAGAAATTCTAAGTTGGAGGAAGGCTTCTCGTATGGACGCTTAGCTTAAGAGTTTTTCACGAATATATACTTATGGTTCATGGTCACGGAGGTTCGGTAGACTCCCGGGAGCTAGATTTGAGAGAGAGAGAGCACAAGTCTGACGATGGCAGAGGGCGTTGTAGCTGGATTCGTAGAGAGATAGCTATCGGCGACATCGCAGGAGGATGCAGAGATAGATAGAGAGATGGAGCGAGAGTGGCAGAGACTCAGAGAGAAATTGGGGGCGGTGTTTTAGTAGGCTTCAATGATGCACGGAGAGAGACGGAGACAGTCAGTGGCACAGAATTGCCATGTAGGCATTAGAGAGAGGTGACACTGAGGACTCGAGGCGTCCTATTGTTGAGGGTGTTGCAGAGCACGTGGTGAGAGAGAACCCTGAGTGAGGCTATTGGCGGAAGAATCTGTAGAGAGCATCGACGTGGACGACACCAGAAGAAAAGTCAGAGAGAGATGCAGAGGGATTCTAGTCCATGTCACAGACAGAGACTATGGCGGTGATCATGCATCATATGACAGAGAGAGTTTCTGTCGGCCGCTGCGTGTCGTAGAAAGAGAGAGAGAGAAATAAAAGTCGGTGGTTGGACATCGTGTAGAGAGAGAACTTAGAGCGAGCGGCAGAATTCGCGTGGAGAGAGAATTACGTCAATGATTCGATGTGGTGTCGATAGGCAGAGATGGTTGAAGCCTATAGGTGGCGTTACTCTGATTAGAACGCAGACGTGGCAGAAACACAGAGGGTGAAGATCTCTGGTCGGAGGCACACACCCTCTAGGAGAGAGAGAGATTGGGTGTGATGGCGGCAGAGGTCGCACGTCTATAGTGGAGGAGAGAGTGGGTAAGGTCGATTGTTGAGGTGCGCAAGGGAAAGAGAGAAATTCAAGGGTTGTCTGGCTGCGCCCTGTACAGATGATCGCGGTGGAAGAATCCGACTGCAGCGCTGTGTCGCCACCAGAGAAAGAGAGAGAGAAAGGGCTAGAAACGTTCGGAGTCGCAAATAGTCAGAGAGAGAATCAGGAGAGGGAGGCAGACTGCGCCCATTGGAGAGAGATTATCTCTGTTTCCTCTCCCGGATGTGGGCTGTTGTCATGTACAGAGAGAGAAAGACCACTAGTGGGTGCTGCGCGCATGATTTCGGGAGAGAGAAGCATCGCTTAATGTTGGCGCTTGACTTGAGAAATTGGAGGTCGACATGTCGCAGAGAGAGAGTCAGAGAGCGGCTGCTGTCCGCACAGAACGTATGGAAATTCGGACGTGTTGTAGCAGATTGAAAACAGAGAGAGGCTGTGTAGTCCGGCGCTATAGAGCAACGCAGAGTTAGAGAGAGATGATCGTTGTCGGCATATGAGAGAGACAAACAGAATCTGGCGGGCAATCCTGGAGAGAGTCAGAGTGAGACGAGATGCGCTGTTGTCAGTTGATCATATGTGGTGGTAAGAGAGAAAGAGAGGCCACGGTGTGGCTGCTGATGTGGAAGCCGATAGACAGAGGTGCCTAAGCTGTGCTCCGACACAGATAGAGGATAAGCGGTGGATATATGAAGAGAGTGACCGGAGGCGGCAGCACGCACTTAAAACAGCTACGGTAGAGAGAGAGAGGCAGGGTTTGCGCCCGCTGTAGAGAACCGCTGCACATGGGGAGAGAATGTCCGATGACTTAGAGAGAGGAGGCTATGGCGGTGCTCCAATCAGAAGAGAGAGAAGTGATCTTCGATGCGCGTAGATTCAGAATTACTAATGGCTATAGCACACAAGAGATTAAGTTGGCTGCGCAGTCGTGGAGGAGAGAGAGAGTATCTCTCCCCCCTCCCATGGCGGCAGTCCACGCGCGCAAGAGAAAGAGAGAGAGAGTAGCGAGATAGATGCGCAGATGAATTGTAAGATTGTAGAATGTTCTTTCTATGACAGACAAAGTATGATTATCGTCAGACAGATTATCGAATTTAGAAAGAAATCATTCATTAGTTCCAAAAACTTCAAAGCTTTATATCTCAGCATAGAATTCGAGAAATCCTTAAAATGTTGTACCTTTTCAAAGAGAGAGAGATAAGTAGAGAAAGAGAGAGAAGGGGAGAGATTAGCTCGTATGAACAATACATAACAATCTAGTATCCCCATGATTATGAAACTTGCATTCGAATGAAAAGATTTTACAGCAAAAATCACAAATTCTATGGAAATAGTGATTCACATTAAGAAAGAATTACTTTGGGTTTTTTTGGAACGATTATCTCTAAATGTTCGTATATCATGATGCAAATTGTTGTAATTATTGGGGTATAAGTAAAAATGAAATGAAAACATGAGGCATATGTCTTGAATGAGGTGATTTAAAAAGGATGTTTTAGTATTGTTACAAAAAAAGAAGAGAAAGAGGGACATTGTTTTAAAAGAGAGGATTTATTATTTTATCAATTGACATTGATTTTTCTAGCCTAACCCGTGGATCTTGCTCGTGGATTATCACCTTCAGGTATGCTCCTTGTTTATGCGGGTTTCTGATTATCTGAAGTAAAGAGAAGGAAGGCCATTGCGGAGGGTACTTGAAGTAAAGAACGGACCGAAGTAAAGTTGGAAGAAAAGCTTGGACTGCGAAGATCGAAGCGAAATCCTGTGGGCGATTTCTCGCACTGTAGCGGGATCTAGAGTTTACACTAGCCGGCCCGCACTGTAGCGGCGGCTTTCATTTTGTATTATCGACCCGCACTGTAGCGGGCTTTACTGTATTATTCAGATTTTATTGTATCATCGAGTTTGTATTCACTCCGACCCAGTGATTCCGAGTATCAGTGCTGTATCTGATTCGTTTCTGTCCCGACGCCTACGGTCGTATACACACGCACGTCTCGACACTTCCGTGAGTCCCACGCGTACGAGGATCGCGCACGCTCCAGAGAGCACAGGCGAGGCGCCCAGCGCGCAGACGCCGCTCGCAGGACAGCGGGGACGGCGCACCAGAGCGGGGCCTGATCCAACCCCACGCGCCGGCTTCCCGCCACGACCTCCTTCTTCCCGACAGCGTGCCGACAGAAGGTGTCCATCCCTCCCCCTTAGTGGAATTTTGGTGCAAGGTGTGCACAAGTGCAGGCTTGGAGAAGGTGGAGGTTGGGTGCAGAGGAGGCCAGCAACAACAAGTCTCTTGGGTATTTGGTATTTTGTAATTGAGCACTCTGTGGGATTTTGCACAGAAGCATTGGATTGCATTGTGATCCACATTGTATTTGTCTTATTATAATCAATCGACAGAGGCTTCCAGTGTGTATCTTTCTTCTCTTCTTTCCCTTTTCTCCTACAAACACTCAAATCCCTTCTTGTCCAAGAATCCCCCAACAAAACTTGGCACGCATGGTGGGACCTTCAAGAGATTTGAGCTTAGGAGAATCCAAGTGCAAGGCATAGAAGAGATCAAGTGTCGACAGTACTGTACTGCTAATTCATTAACCAAAAAGGTAAATATTCTTATCAAGTGTCTCATATTAAGTGGACTATGAAGAGCTCATGACTGCAACCCGGTCCCAAACATTGAGGGTCACCTGCAAGCAAACAAGAACGAAAGTTGTTTGAAGATCCTCCAGTCCACTATCTTCAAGCTCATCAGTAAAGAGCATGGCAGGACAGGTCAGTTTTGACACGGCCCAGTGAAGAATTTAAGGTGGACAGACCGATTCAATATGCGAGCAGAATTTTGACCAAGGGGGAAAAGAATTACATCACCACAGAGAGGGAAGCCCTAGCCATGGTTTTTGCTATCCAAAAATTTCATCATTACTTGCTGGGAGTGAAATTTGTTATTATAACGGATCACCAACCACTAAAATACTTGCTCAACAAACCAAAAGCCAATGGTAGAATATGGAGGTGGTTATTGTTGTTCCAAGAGTTTGATTTTTTTGTAGTCCACAGACCAGGGAAAGAAAATGTTATGGCAAATCACCTATCCAGGATCAATATGATGGATCAAGCTAGTGGAATCAATGACAATTTTCCAGATGATAACTTGTTCGCTGTACAAGCTCAAGGTTGGTATTATGATATCAAGAATTTCATTAAAACTAGAGTGTATCCAGAGAAGGCTAGTGTTGTGCAAAGGAAGAGAGTGATAAATTATATAGGCAGGGAAAGGATGATAGGTTTAGGAAGTGCTTGGAAGAAGAAAAAGTGAGGGAAGTACTTCAATCTGCACATGAAGGAACAAGTGGTGGGCACCTTCTAGGGCATATTATGAGTCAGCGGATACTTGATGATGGTTTATGGTGGCCTACACTATTTAAGGATGCAGATGAATGGAGAAAGGCATGTGATGTTTGCCAGAGGTGTGGACCTAGGCCAAAAAAACAGAGGCCTAACCCCTTGATCATTTCCATTTCGTGGCAACCATTTGAGAAGTGGGGGCTAAATTTTGTAGGGCCCATCTACCCTCCGTCGATTCAAGAAAGAGAGAAATATATATTGATAGCCGCAAATTATGCCACAAAGTGGGCTGAAGCTATTGCCTCCCCTGACTGCACTGCCCAAACCATTGCTGATTTCATTTACAGTAGCATCATTTGTAGGTTTGGATGTCCCCTTGAAATTTGTATAGATTAGGGTACTTATTTTGTGAATAAGGTCCTCTAGGAAATTTTCAACAGATATAGAATCCTACATAGGACCTCTTGTGCCTACTATCCAAGAGCGAATGGACAAGCTGAATCAACCAATTAATTTCCATGTTAAGAAAGGAGTGTATGTTACATCCCACTTCCTGGGGGCACGCTTATCTTGGTACATTATGGGCATACAGATTAGCCTATAAAGAAACAGGATATTCTCCATTTCAATTGGTTTATGGACTTGTTCCCATTGAACCATTTGAGTTTATCCATGGCTCAATGAGAACGGAAGGGGTTCAGATGAGAAGCAGCTCAGAAGTCTCAGATCGACTCAAAACTTTGCACAAATTAAGAATCACAGATTCTAGCTTCCAAATAGTTAGAGCAGATTTAGATTAAGAGAAAGGAGACTCATGACAAAAACTTATGGCACAACAATTTGAAGCTAGGTGACTTAGCTCTTTTACATAGACCACAAATATCTACTCAAGCTAAAGGGAAATGGATCCCATACCGGGAAGGACCTTATCAAGTTAAAACAATGCTGAATTGGGGTGCTGTGGAGTTAGAGACACTAAAAGGAGAGGCCTTGCCACTAGTCAATATCCCAAGGCTCAAGGGCTATCATCAAAAATTATAAACAATCACATCACATGGTTCCCAGGTCGTTTTGTTTTTTCTGTTGTTTCAATAAATGAACTTTCTAAAGCTTCCAATAAATATTAATGCATTAGATATATAAATGCTAGCACATATTTTTTGGCGTCATTTTTTTTCATGGCTCTTTAATTCTCAATAGAAACTTTAAATTTTGACCTTTTGTTTAATTCTCTCTTTTGTGGGTGAGAAATGGTGTTTGCATACCCTCTCTTTCGAGCATACTTTATAGTAGAACCATCCTTTTTTGTGAGGTGAGTATTTGATTCTCCTTGCTATAAAATGAAGCTCATCGCGTTAGTCAATTTCAAATCTGCCGGAGGCCTCCTTTGCCTATCCTCTCCAACAATGCCCACAACCTCTACCCTCTCCATATCTAAAGCTGCCCACCTCTCCACTACCTAACATCCTCCATCCCCGCTGCCATTCCCCTATTCTGCCCCTCTCCTCTTCCCTCCCACCCCGCACCCCACCACCATCCCACCTCGCACTCTGCCTCCTCACCCCACACGCATAAGCGACGCTTTTTTGCATCACATAAGTGATGCTAACAATGTTGCTTATGCAATGCCAATTCCAGTGCTTCTTATGATGCCTTACCATCGCTTACACGACGGACTGTTGACAAAAAGAATTAAAATGTTGGAGGCTCTTGCTCGGCATGTTAATGCATCTGATCGAAGAGCTCTCCAACATTCGCAATTGCATTGTGCTTATGAGCTGAAACAAGTATATGCAGAATTGTTGTTTTGCTAATCTCTATCTTATTGTCTCTCTCTATCTCTATTTCTCTCTTTCTCTCTTTGAATTCTCTCTCTCTCTCTCTTTATTGCAGGTTAATCAAGAGGCTAACCAAGCAAAAAGTATGGCTAACTATTGTAAGTATAATTTTCATTCTTTGTATATCATTTGAATTGTATAAATTTCATTATTTAGCATACTCACACTTATTGATATGCACATATGTACTTATACATGATGAAGATGCACGTTCACACATATACACATATACACATATACACATGCACATACACACACATATATACACACATACATGTGCACATACACTTACACATACACACACATACACCTGCACATGCACAAACATTTCGACAACCACATAAAAAGACTTGTGTGCATGTATTATTGCATATATATATACACATACACACATTCACATCTACTTAAATAAATGTATATGCACATCCACTTGCATGCACATGGATGCAAATGGAAATGCATCCACACACACATGCATGTTTCATACATATACACATGAATATACATACATTTGTATATGTTTATAGACATACACATACACATACATATGCACATATGTATATATGTATATATACACACACATACACATATATATACATATATATGCACATACGTACACACACATATACACATGCACACACACATGGACATAGATACATATACACGTATACATGTACATACACACATATACACATACACTTACACATATACATGCACATACATATACACACACATACACATGCACATGCACATACTCATATACACACATATACACTTACACAATGCACATACATACATATACACACACATACACATGCACATGCACATACACATACATACACATATACACACACATGCACATGCACATACATGCATATACACATATACAAATGTACATACATTCATATACACACACATATTACACACATACACATGCACATACGTACAGACACATATTACACACATATACATGCACATACGTACACACATATGAATGAATTATATAATTATAAGTACTAAAACACATGCTTAATATAAACAATAATAACAATCAATAGAACAAAACTTTTCATTACTTAATACCATACACACAATTCAAAACATAACTAAATGAATTTTATATATATATATATATATATATATATATATATATATATATATATATATATATATATATATATATATATATATATATATATATATATATATATATATATATATATATATATATATATATATATATATATATATATATATATATATATATATATATATATATATATATATATAATGTCATAATCAAGAATCCTAATCATCATGATCACATGATCATCCTCATCCTCATCCTCATCCTCATCCTCATCATCATGATCACCCTATGACCATCGAGATCGTCCCTCCTGTGTCTGTGTCTCCACCTCATCCATATCTACCTTTACAAATGTAGCTACAAAACCATGATGGCCCATTTGGCCTAGGTGCGAAGTGTGGCCCAACTCAACTCTCTTCTTTGCAGCAGCCTGTTTATTTAACAAAAAAGAAATATATAAATTAAATGTAAGAAATTACTAAAATATATGAGAATTATAAATATAAACTATTAATTTGTATACCTTCTACTGAGGAAATGACTCCTGAAGACGTAGGTGTCTATGAAAAACTCCCATGTCTTACGTGGTATGTTAGGTTGCCTCTTATTTTTTTCCACCATACAATATCTCCTGTTAATTTAATCTCACATAGAAAAAAAGAATTAGAATACATACACATATATACACACACATACCCACATACACATATACATGCAAACATATACACATACATATATGCATACATATACACATATACATTGTAGAATTTCCTCAATCACAATCTATCCCCAATAACAATCTTTCGATCACTCAAAAATAACAGAGGAGAGAACACAGAGATTGCACAAGGTAAGAGGAAATCTATTGTAGAAGAGTAGAAACAAATATGATGCAGAGAAGGAAGAATTACGATATTATAGATGTGAATCGATGGTTACAATAGCTTTGGACAATAGCTTCTTGACAAAGCCTCTACCTCCTGACCACCCCCGAGCTATCACAATCGCATTCACACTTGCACTCTCAATCACACTTTCACTCTCACTCTCACTCTCACTCTCAATCACAAGGTAATTCTCAGATTTTTGTGTGTCTCTTGTGTTGATGCGCAGGGCTCCCTATATGAGAGTTTGATCATTGCCCTCCCAAAGAAGTGTGCAATGCACCAAATTTAGAAAAAAGTCGAGTTTCTCCAAAACTTTCGCAAAAATCCATGCGATCACAGTGTGCTTTCTTTCTTTAGCGTACCTATCAAAAATAGGAGAAAAACACCAAAAAGACATATCCAAAAATATCCATAATTAGACATAGTGACATTTGAGCATCAAAATCATAGATTCGAATAGAATTAGATAAGCCCTTGTTTTCTCAAGTGTTGGAAAATGGCACTTTGCAAAGCCCTATAACTCAAAAACAATGAGGAATTAGCTTAAGCTTGTGAGGGACACGTTTATTCAATTTTGTGATCTACACAATAGTGTTAGATACATTCGAGGTCCATATCCACCTCCAAATGCCACCTTTGAGCCTTGCAAGTTTCAAAATTCCAGAGAGAGAGTAAAATCAAGGCATTTTCTTACAATTAACTAAATGTAGGACCTTGAATGAGGTACTTAAAACATGATTCAAAAAAATTTCACACAAGCACGTTTATTCTCTTATACTTGGGCTACCTTTCTCTCATACAGAGTTTTCCTTAATTCTTTTATCTTCACCTTCAAAATTCCACTAGAGAACATGATGTAAATAAGGTCTAGAGAGAGACTTATCAACCCAAATTTTTTTCTACATGCATAAAATGACCTAAGTATTCATTCTAAGCATTATCCCCACAATGAAATCCTGAAAGTTCAAAATGAATTATCTCACTAGAAAAGAGGCCTATTATAATTCTTCCCCCCTTTAAGAACTCTATCCTCAGAGTTGGAAAGAAGAATAATGTTTTAGAAAATCATCCAAGTTCACCCAACTCGAATCTTCTACTAGCTATGAGTGCCATTTCACTAAAATTTCTACTATAGATTTATTTCTAAGAAATCTTTCCTTTCTATCTAATATTGTTTCAAGTTGAAGCTCAAAAGAGACATCATCTTTTAGCTTATAATTGTCCTGCAAAACATGAGAAACATTAGATACATATCTTTTAAGTAACCTAACATGAAATACAGGATGCACATTTAAATGTTTAGGTAACTCTAGCAAATAAGCAAGAGATCCAATCTTTTTCAAAACTTATAAGGACCTACATATCAAGGACAAAGTCTATGATCCTTCCCTAGAAATAAGTTAGATCGGTGAGGATTAACTTTAAGAAATACCATATCATCAACTTGAAATTCAAGTGGTCTTCTCCTTAAATCATAGAATTTCTTTTGTCTTTTCTGAGCTTCTTTTATGTGTTTCTTAATTTTCCCAAGTTCTTCATCCATTTTATCAAGCATTTCTTTGGACACTTCTACTTTATTTGGAAAACCAAAAAACGAAGGTGGAGTCAAACAATTATAATCGTACATAGCTTCAAACGGAGTCATTTTTATACATGCATGCCATGCACTATTGTATGCAAACTCAACCAAGGGTAAATATTCACTCCAATTATCGTGCTTTTCATTCACATATATACGCAACATATCTTCAACTACCCTGTTAACCCTTTTGGTTTCCCCATCAGTTTGTGGATGGAAAGCTGTACTCATACAAAGTTGACTTCCAATCCATTCAAATGTTGCTCTCCAAAAGTTTGATGTAAATCTCCAATCTCTCTCAGAAATTATGCTTTTAGGCATTCCATGCAATCAAAAAATTTCTTTTACAAAGATTCTTGCAACATTTAATTCAGTATCACTCTTTTTCATAGGAAAGAAATGTGCCATCTTGGTAAGCCAATCAACTACAACAAATTTGGTATTATGCTTACTTTTGGTCATAGGTAGCTTAGTGATAAAGTCCATAGGAATAGACTCCCACTTCTGATTTAGAACATCCAAAGGTTGAAGCATTCGAGGCATCCTCTTAGACTCAGATTTCACTTGTTGGCACTTCAAACATTCACTTACATATTTTCTAATATTCCGCTTCATACATGGCCAAAAGTAAGAATACTTTGTTTTAACATAGGTCCTTGAATAACTTGGATATGCAAAAAAAGGTGCATCATGAAAATCATGCAATATTTTAGCTTTTAATGGAGATTCAGAAGATATGCATAGGTGATTGTTACAATACAATGTTTTATTTTGCAAATGAAATTTTTCCTCATGTATCGATCCCCTGTTTGCATTCAAAGAATTCAAAATAGGTGCATCAAAAGGATCCTCTTTTATCTCTTCTTGAATTTGATTAAGAAAATTAGAATTTATTATAGAAACAAGATTACACAAAGGTCTCCAACTCAATGCATCAGCAACCTTATTTTCCTTACCAGCTAGATACTTAGTGTCAAAATCATACTCACTTAGTAATTCAATCCAACGCTTTTATCTGTTGTTAAGCAATGGTTTTATGAAGATGTATTTTAGACTCTGATGATCTATTTTCAATTCAAACTTAACACTTAACAAATTGTGTCTCCAATGCTTAAGTGCATGCACAACAGGAAGCATTTCTTAATCATGAGTAGGATAGTTAAGTTCATGTTTTCTTATTTTTCTAAACTCATATGCGACCACCCTGCCATCCTGTGAAAGAACACATCCTATCTGACTACCACTTGCATCACATGCAACCACAAAAGGCTTTCCCATTTCTGGTACTTTCAAAACACAATTCTCAACGACTTTTTGTTTCAATGTTTCAAATGATTTTTGGGCAAGCATCACTCCACACAAATCCTACATTCTTTTTAGTCGATTCTTGAGAGGAGTAGCTATCTTAGAGAAATCCTTAATATGTGCTCTTTCATATTGTGCCAACCCAAGAAAAATTCTAATATCCCTTACAATCTTAGGAATCGGCCAATCAACTATTGTTTTTACTTTACCTTCATCTATAAGGATTCCTTGCTTTGATATTACTCTTCCTAGATACACAAGTTTATCCTTAGCAAAGAAACAATTAATCTTTTTTCCATACAATTTGTGTTCCCTAAGATTTTGCAAAATCTTCTTGAGATGTACTGCATGCTCAGAATCATCTTTAGAGTATACAAATATATCATCAAGAAATACTAAGATGAATTCATCTAGGTAAATGTGAAAAATATTATTCATCAAGCACATAAATGTGGCAGGATCATTTGTTAATAAAAAAGGTAGAACCGTGAACTCATATTGACCATATCGTATTCAAAAAGCTGTCTTAGGAATATCCTTTGTTTTGATCCTAATTTGGTGATATCCAGATCTTAAGTCAATCTTAGTGAATAAAGTCGCTCCACTTAATTGACCTAACAAGTTATCTATGTGAGGGAGTGGACACTTATTCTTAATTTTTATTTTGTTCAACCCCCTATAGTCAATGCATAATTTATAAGAGTTATCTTTCTTCTTCTGAAATAAAAAAGGTGCACCCCAAGGTGATACACTCGGTCCTATCAAGCCTTTCTTCAGAAGATCATCTAATTGAATCTTAAGTTCCTTTAATTCATCGATGTTAAATCTATAGGGTGCTCTAGAATATGGTTCACTCCTTGGATATACGTCAATGGCATGGTCAATCTGCCTAGGTGGAGGTATACCAAGAAGCTCTTCAAGAAATACATCTGCATATTCTTTCAAAAGATTTTCTACATAATTTGGAACATTATCTTCTTCATGGATGTTGAACTATAAATGTTCTACAACCATCATGTATACCTTTAATTATCTATATAGAAGAAATAAGGATAGGTTTAGGATTATAGGCATCACCTAGAACATGAATAGATTCATCATCTAGCTTTAAAGTGATCATTCTTTGTTCACCATTAATTGTCACATAATTTTTAACTAACCAATCCATGCCTATGATTGCATCACTCTGTTTCATCTCAATTACATGGAAACTTCTAGAAAAGCACCTATCAAAAAGAGTAAGTTCAAGGTCTTCAATATATCCTTTCGTGTAGTGTAATCATCCATTGGCCATATATACAGGTTTGCTTATTGGCATATTTAGGGCTATCCCTGGATTTTGTACCAATTTTTAAGATTGAAAACAATGGGTACTACCTGAATCGATCAAAAATCTGATTTTATGCTCAGAAATCATACCCAGAATCATGATTAGAGAAGCCTTTGGGAAAGAACTAACCACCATGCAACGTCAAGTAGAGTCAGGGCACTTACCTCCATCATTTGCTTCCTCAATAATTGTACCCTCCTCGATGATGTCTATCGCTTTTGATTGTGTGGGTTGAAAGACTGCCTTATTCGGGCACTCATATGTCCGATGTCCTTGCTCCCCGCAACGAAAACATAGATGCATTATGTGTGTATGTGTCTATGTGTGTATGTGTGTGTGTATGTTTGTGTGTGTGTGTGTATGTGTGTATGTGTGTGTGTATGTGTGTGTGTGTGTTTGTGTGTGTGTCTATGTGTGTATGTGTGTGTTTGCATGTGTATGTGTGTGTAAATATGTGTGTGTGTGTATGTATCTATGTGTGTGTATGTGTATGCATGTATCTATGCATATGCATATGCATTATGTATGCATATGTATGCATATGTGTGTGTGTATGTGTGTGTACGTGTCTATGTGTGTGTATGTGTATGCTTGTATCGATGCATATGCATGTGCATTATGTATGCATATGTGTGTGTGTATGCATGTAAGTATGTATGTATGCAAATGCATATGCAGTATGTATGCATGTATGTGTATGTGTGTGTATGTCTCTCTATGTGTGTGTGTATGCATATATGTGTGTATGTGTGTGTGTGTCTATCTGTGTATGTGTATGTGTGTATCCGTGTGTATGCATGTAAGCATGTATGTATGCATATGCATGTATTTGGGTGTATGTGTGTATGTATATATATATATATATATATATATATATATATATATATATATATATATATATATATATATATATATATATATATATATACATATATATATACATATATACATATATATATATATATATATATATATATATATATATATATATATATATATATATATATATATATATATATATATATATATATGTGTGTGTGTGTGTGTGTGTGTGTGTGTGTGTGTGTGTGTCTGTATGCATGTGTATGTGTGTGTGTGTAAATGTGTGTAAATGTGTGTGTAAATGTGTGTGGATGTGTGTGTGTGTGTAACTTTGTGTGTGTATGTGTGTGTGTGTGTCTATGTGTGTATGTATGTGTGTGTCTATGTGTGTATCTATATATATGTTTGTATGCATGTGTATGCGTGTGTGTAAATGTGTGTGGATGTGTGTGTGTAAGTTTGTATGTTTCTATGAGTGTGTATGTGTTTAGGTGTGCGTATGTGTCTATGTGTGTATGTGTATGGATGTATGTATGCATATGCATGTGCATTATGTATGCATATGTGTGTGTATGTGTGTGTATGCATTTAAGTATGTATGTATGCATATGCATATGCATTATGTGTGTATGTGTGTGTGTGTCTATGTTTGTATGTGTGTGTATGCATGTGAATGTGTGTAAATATGTGGTATATGTGTAAGTATGTGTGTGTCTATGTGTGTTTATGTGTCTATGTGTATGCATGTACCTATTCATATGCATGTGCATTATGTATGCATGTGTGTGTATGCATGTAAGTATGTATGTATGCATATTCATATGCAGTATGTATGCATATGTATGCATGTATGTGTATGTGTATGTATGTCTGTTTATGTGTGTGTGTATGCATATGTGTGTGTATGTATGTGTGTATGTGTGTGTGTATGTGTGTGTGTGTTTGTGTGTGTGTATGTGTGTGTATGTGTGTGTGTATGTGTGTGTGTGTGTCTATGTGTGTGTATGCATGTGTATGTGTGTAAATCTATGTGTATATGTGTGTGTATGTGTGTGTATGTGTGTGTCTATGTGTGTTTATGTGTCTATGTGTGTCTATGTGTATGCATGTATCTATGCATATGCATGTGCATTATGTATGCATGTGTGTATGCATGTAAGTATGTATGTATGCATATGCATATGCATTATGTATGCATATGCATTATGTATGCATGTATGTGTATGTGTATGTATGTCTCTTTATGTGTGTGTGTATGCATATATGTGTGTGTATGTGTGTGTGTATGTGTGTCTGTATGTATGTGTGTGTGTATGTGTGTATGTGTGTATGTCTCTTTATGTGTGTGTGTATGCATATATGTGTGTGTATGTGTGTGTGTATGTGTGTCTGTATGTATGTGTGTGTATGTGTGTATGTGTATGTGTGTATGCGTGTGTATGTGTGTGCATGCATGTAAGCATGTATGTATGCATATGCATGTGCATTATGTATGCATGCATGTGTATGTGTGTGTATGCATGTAAGTATGTATGTATGCATACACATATAGATTATGTATGCATGTATGTGTATGTCTCTCTATATGTGTGTATCCATGTGTATGTGTGTGTATGTGTCACTCTAGCACAATGGCAAGTACCAACGTGAGGAGATACACCTCATAAATGTCAATCCATGGAGATGTGAGGACCGGTATGAAGACCGAGAGCAAATGATGGCACAAGTGCGTGAGTGAAAGCACACAAGCATGCACACACATACACACACGTGCACAAGGTAAGAGCAAAGAGTGGAACAATGGAAGATCTTCGATTGCAAATGAACTCTCTTACAAAGCTGAAATCTACAACAAGCTAACCCCAAAAATGAGCTCTCCAGCCCTTTTTATAGTTTTTGAGTGGTTTTGGCCCTGTCCAGACCTAGTATCCGGCCTCGTTAAAAATTAGGTTCTAGGGCTTATTTGGGGGCTCAAACAGAATCTAAAAATTATGAAAATTGGTAGTATGATACATCTAATACTCCTCAAGCTCAAGGACTCCTTGGCTTGAACAAAATGGAGTTGTAAAAATAGAAAATGGTATTTACAATGATTTTTATTGATAAAAATCACTATTTTTATAGGGATTTCTTCTGAAAATTTGACAGTGCTTCTTGGAGCTCCCTACTTGCTCTTTCTTCTTGTGTGTCCACTTCCTTGATACGCTTCCATACTTTGTTCTTCAGTTTTCCACTGCTAGTTCTTGCAAGTTGTAGTCCCTTTGTATGTACATCTTCCTCGTATTCCAGCTTGATGGTGCATTTGTGAGCTTTCCAAAACTGCTAGCTACTCAAAGGAGGTGGTCAATGTTGATTATGAGCAACTCTTAGTGGTGGATTGCGTCCTTGCTCTTGTTGTTGTCACCTTGATAGTGTTTGGTTCTTCCCAAGATGGCTTTCATAGTCTTCATGCCAAGTACTTGTAACCCATAATGGATGGTGGGTAAGTGCATTAGTGCATGGGTTGAACAAAATATGTGCCTTGTGCATGGCCTTGTAATGTGGCCCTATGTATGCGTACTTGGAAAATGCATGGGAAGAAGTATGGTTCAACAGATTGGATCTTGAGCTAAGTGCTCAAGGGTATGCTGACGAAGAGGCTTGCTAATCTATCATGGTGAGCATGTTGCCAAAGTAGGTTGTGCTTACCATGTTGAAAGGTCGGTCAATTTTTGTCTCTTCCTGTTGTATGCCCATCACAGTGATTGACGATTGGCTTGTCTTTCTGGCTGATGAACGTCCTTGCTGATGGTTCACCGATGAGTGTCGTCAAGAGCATGGACCTTTTTTTTTTTGGAGCACTTACAAAACAAGAAGAAGGTGGTTAGGATCAATAAAATATATTACATATGTCGAGTGTGTCTCATGTGCCTGGGATTTCTCAATTGTGTCTATGCACAGCCATGTAATGTGGCCCTATATTGATGCATACTTTGTAAATGCAGGACATGAATGGTGCAAAAGACAGGGTTATGCCAAAGGCACATGGTTGTTGCTGGTCGAGCCTTTTGATGTTACTTGCATACTTGATGCGTTCTTTGATTGGAGGTGTCGATTGGATCTCGAACTGATGTAATCCTCCTGATTGGAACCCATTTTAGAATAGGATTTGGCCATGTAGAGATCACCTCAGGCCACTTCATCTTTGGGTGCTGTCCAAACTTTGGTATCCAATGTGGTTGGCTCGTTGGTTCTGTGGATGTTGCTGTGCTTTTGGCTTCCAAACCCATATCCTTGATGATTGCCTGCTTACTTTTGCAAAAGGGTTGAGTTTATCTTCTTTTGGTCTTTGTGCTCTGTTCGTACCCTTTTCTCTCCTTGGCTTCTTTGTTGAGACCTTTTGCATGGTGAGGAGCATAGGTCGTTGTGTCTGTAAGAAGTTCTTGGGTACCCACATCTGTGATCGCCCTTGTTGAGCTGTAGCTAACTTCTTAGGCACCCAAATTTGCAGGTGATGATGGTTGGCCTTCATCGATTGCTTTGGTACCCAAACCTGTCGAAGACCTTGGGATTGATCTTGTCCTCATTTCTGGGTGCTTCTTTATGCATGTTTAGCTTGCTTTGATGGGAATGGTTGTGGCAAAGCTGGTGGTTGTTCTCCTTTTCGTACCCAAATCTGCTTCATGCCTGGAGCTTCTTTCTTCTTGAATTCCGTCTGTCTAGTTGATATAGCAGATGTCATTTTTGCTTGCCCCTTTGGTCGAGTTACACTTGCATTAGTATGTGAAGAAGAAGAGGGGCTTGCTGGCCTTTGAGCTTTTGCTTCCATGATTGAGTCCTTATGCTTCGTAGGGTTTTTGACACACACGACATTTTCTTTACGAAGACTAGTTTCAGAAGAACTAAGAGAATGTGTGCTTCTTGGCTTTGTCCGCATGCAATTCTCTAATTCTAGAAATGGCGTGGCATTGAGTACCGTTTTGTAGGCAACTCGGTAGGCCCGAACAACATGATGAAGTTGTTTGTCCCAATCAGAGCGTTTGTTATTTACTAGTTTTTTCAATACATTACATAGGATCTTGTTTGTGCTCTCAGCTTGGCCGTTAGCTTGTGATGATAGGGGGCAGACTTCTTATGTATCACCAAGAACTCTTGGAGAAGATTTTCAATGACTTCATTCAAGAAGTGTGTGCCTCTATCACTCACTAACTCTATTGGTAATCCATATCTCGTGAACACGTTCTCGAATAAAAACTTTGCTGTAGTTTGAGCATCATTCTTTGTTGTGGCTTTGACTTCTACCCACTTTGTGAGGTAATCTGTGGCTACAACAATGTATTCGGCATGGGAGTTTCTAGTTGGGGGGTTAATAGGACCTACAAAGTCTATGCCCCACTTCGAGAATGCACGTCCCCCCATCATTGGCCTCAAAGGCATCTCATCCTTTTGAATTGGGTACTGGGCACGTTGACATGTGTCACATTTCTTCACATAGGTATGTGCATCCATATGAAGAGTGGGCCACCAAAGTCCTGAGAATAGAATAGACTTGATTACTCGGTCAGGACCAAAATGTCCGCCTGCAACACTGCTATGGGCAGTATCTAAGACTTTCAGGTAGTCTCATTCGTGAACGCACAATCTTAAGTAACCATCTTTTCCTCTCCTATATAGGTTGTCTCCTACGAAGGCATAGTCTTTAGCCTCTTGCTCCATGCTTCATTTCCTTGCTAGACTAGCCTCCTTGGGTAATGTTCCTGATCTCATGAATTCTACCAATGGAGCACTCCAATTTGGAATTAATGATATAGGATAAAGAGTCGCATGCTCCACTGGGGGTCTCTTTTGGCACACTAGACAATTCTTGATCCACTCATGAATTTCTTTGTCTATACTAGGCCAATACACTCCTAAATGTTTTAGATTTTGCAATGTTCGTTGTTTAGAATAGTGATTCCCTAGAAATCCTTCATGGGCTTGTTGCAACCAACTACTATGTTCATCGTCCTCGACACAACAAGCTAATACACCCTCTGTATCTTGTTTGTACATACTTCCTGTCAATATTTGATATTTTTGTGATTTTACAATCTCATCTTTGTTTGTTTGTACATTCTTATTTGCGGGTCCAAAGGTTAGGACTGGTACCAACTTATTTGCCCATTTAGGAACAACTTCTAGATTGAACAGATGAGCGTCGGGCAATTCATCAGACACTCCTTGCGGGGACTCGCCTGAGGTGATGCGAGAAAGGTGATCCACTCTAAGGTGAGTCTTACCTTTCCTAACAACCACTTCAAAGTCATATTCCATTAGTAAGAGGAACCATCTTACTAAGCGTCCTGTGTTGCAAGGTTTATTGACCAAGTATAATAAAGCTTGATGATCAGTGAAAAACTTAAACTTGTTGGCCAACAAATAGTGTCTAAATTTTTTTACGGCATATACCATGCCTAAGCCTTCTCTTTCGGTTGTGGTGTAGTTTCATTCAGCCGCGTTCAATTGCCTGCTAGCATATGCTATTGGTAGATCTAAATTTCCTTCACGAGTTGGTTGTGACAACACACATCCTATTGCATAATTGGATGCATCCACGTGTACATAGAATGGCTTATTCCAATCGGGAGTGGTCAGTATTCGTGTTGTGCACAAGCGTCTCTTCAGCTCATTGAAGGACTTCCGCATTCATCATTCCACTCAAAATTTGTCAACAAGGCATAAAGAGGTTTAGCTATGATTGCATACATGTGAATGAGCCTACGGTAATATCCACAATGGCCCATGAAGGCTTGTACCTCTTTAACATTCCTTGGCCTCGGCAACTCCGCTATGGCTTTTACCTTGTCCTCATCTGTCGATATTCCATTCTTAGAAATTATATGACCTAAGATTTTACCTTGACGTACCATGAACACACACTTTTCTGGGTTTAGACACACTCGATATTCTCTACACTTGTTGAAGATCTGTCTGAGCTCAGGGATGTGGTATCTTCGCTCTTGGGAATGAGCACATAAATCGTCCACATATACTTCTTTTGCAAGAACTCTTTGAAGACATGACACATGAGCTGTTGAAAGGTTACAGGTGCATTGGTGAGCCCAAATGGCATCACACAAGATGCAAAGATCCCCCACTCTGTGGCAAAGGCTGTTTTATGTTGATCTTTTGGGGCAATGGCTATCTGATTGTAACCTGAAAATCCATCAAGGAAGCTATAAACTTCCTTGCCTACAACACGTTCCAATAAATGTTCAGTGATTGGAAGCGGATAACTATCTCTTATCATGGCAGCATTAACTTTTTTAAGGTTAATACACACACGTAACTTTCCATTCTTCTTGGGCACCACTACAATGGGGGACACCCATTTAGTATGCTCAATCTCATAGATGAACCCAACTTCAAGCAATCTATCAATTTCTTCTTTTATTTTGGCTGCATAAGTGTCATTATATGTGTAGGGCTTATGTTTGGTGGGCTTGGCATCTGCTATCATGGGAATCATATGAGAACAAATTTTCGGATCTACTCCCTTCAAGTCTCTGTAGTGCCACTCTAGTGCCATGCAAACACGTCCCTATATTCCCTTAACAAGGCTACCAACTCTACTTCCTCTTCTTTACTTAGATCATCTCCTATGTATGTACATTTCTCTTCGTACTCTTCGATGATGACTACAATTTTTTTGGTCTTTTCTTTATTATTATATGCTTCTCCTATTGTGGCCTCTCTCTTAGGCATTCGTACCCAATTTTTTTGGTCTTCCACTCCATATTTCTTGAAATTTTCTGGTACTTCAAATAATTGCTCCTCCTCTCCTTGTTTCACTACTTTTCGTTTCTTTTTCTTTTGACTACCTTGACTCCCATCCTTTGAATTTACCGTTTTGATGCTTGTGAGAGGTTCTTCTTCTTTTTGTGTAAATACTCCTATATCTTCTAGATAGTGCTCCTCTGAAATAAAGCAGCTATCCATGACAATGGACTCTAGATCATCATCGTTCTCTTCTTCTTTTATGAATTCACTAGGGTCACATTCTTCTAGCAAGGGCTGACACATGAACACTGAAATATCATAACCCTCCTCATCACAATGAGGTGTCCACTGTTCTTCATTGACAGCAATGTCCATGGTAGCTAAGATTTCTGCCCAACCATGAGGCTCAAATTCCTCATCTGGAAATATCATCGGCGTAAAGGCTGGGTCTCGAACTGGTCTATCTCCTTGAGAAGTTCCTTTTTCTCTTGCCTTTAAGCATTTTTCCTCTTCCTTTGCGACCATGCACATCCACAAATGAGTATCTTCATGCATCCAGGATGTATCAGATGAACTCCTAGAATGCACAGAGATTGAATCTTCTTGATCCTTGTTGATAGGATTCCACTGTAGGGGTCGTACATCTCTGAAGGTGTAATCCTTCAAATTGACCTTGGTTGTGACCCCTAAGCGTTGCAAGTATAAGGAGTTGGTTCCCCAATCCTATACAACTTGCAGTTGTCGTAGGAAGGGTCTTCCTAGGATCATCTCGTAGACATTATTTTTTTCAAAGTTACATATAGCAAAGGTGTGCTCAAACTCTAGACCACAAGTGGTTAGAGTTATCCCTTCAAGCAATCCTAGAGGCTTTTCCACATGGCCGTCAGCCATCTGAAGCTTCATTCTAGTTGGTCTTAATGTGGGCTTGCCCCATCGCTTCCACAAGGAGGTGGTTGCAATAGCAACACCAGCACCTGAATCTATGATTGCTTTGGTTGTGTAACCATGGTAGGTGATTGGTAGATAAGTATTACCTTCTTCACCCTCACACATGTCCCCTATTTTTTCTAGAGGTATCTCTGGAACTTCCTCTTTAGAGCTTGCTTTTGGCATATTGGAATCAAGTTCTGGAACCTGATCTTTCACATGATTCCATATCTCAGGTTTTGCTTTGAGCAGCTCCTCTAGAGTGAGATGACATTGAACCTTGATGTTCTTCACAACGTCAGTGTTTCTTGGAACCACTGAGTCTTCATTTCTTACAAGTATTGTGGGAGCTCTGATCTGAAGAGATTTAGATTCCCCTAGGCCTGTGAACTGTGGCAACTCATGTAAAGAATTAGATTCAAAATCTAATCGTTCATCTTCTTGTTGCTCTGTTTGGTCTCCATAAATAGACGGGATGTCTTGGGGAAATCGGTCATGAAGATCATCAATCTCAAGAATAGGAGGAGGATTATCCTTCTCCTTGGCCCATTTCTCTTCTTGTATTTCCTGCAATAACTTTTGAGAGTGTTGTTGAATTGAAAGAGGCTCTCCATCATCTATGGAGTCAGGAACATAGACTTTCTTTGGTGATGAGCTTTCTCATTCAATAGTTAGTTGAGCTTGTGGAGGTAAAGAAACTTGTGGTTTATTTAACAACTGCTCTAATATTTCTAGTAAGCCCTGGAAGTGCAAACCCGGTGTAATAGCATTCATCTGATTGAATGATTGATTGGCCTCAAACATAGCGTCAGCTAGTTCCACCATTTTGATGCACATTTTTATCCGTTCACTCTCTAAATCTGCTCTAGGGTAGCTCTTGTCTAGGTTTGCAGGTGTTGGCCCTTCTTGAAGTCGAGCCTGGTATGCCTTGAACATCATGTCCAAGTCTTCTGGGGTTGGATCTGCAAGAACAGACCCCGGTTGTGGTGGTCCATTTACCGTGGTTGGTGGGTTGGGATGAGGTGGTGTGGATGGAGCTTTGACATGCGAGGGGCTTTGAGAGGCAATATCTTCTATTTTTGTTTTTGCATCTTTCAGGCTTTCTTCTAGTTCGGATAACTTTTTGGTCCACTTACGATTGGACTTCTCTCTAGTATCCTTCCATGTTCTTGTTTTTCTCTTACTAGGTTCTCCTGATTCACTTGGTTCTGATTGCTCAGCTGGTTTAGTTTGTTGTAAGGCTTGTGCCCTAGTAACTGCGTGTATAGGAGCCACATTATCACTACTGGAACCTGAATCCCCCAGTAAGCCTACTACATTAACGGGTGTAACCTTTGGTGTACTGGAGGGATGTCCGGGACAATCTCTCAGGAGTTGTTCTTTGCCACACTCAAGACAAACAACTTGTATTGTGATGTTCTGCCCTTGTGTCGGAGATAGTGGGTGGGTTGATTGTTGTCCTGGTATAGGTTGAGGTTGGCCATATCCTCCATGTTCATATGGTTTAGTTGCTCCTCGTGGTTCTAGACATGGGCTATACCTAGTAACTTCTCTACCTTGTTCTCTAGTAGGGTACCCATATGGTCTACATTGGGGTGGTACAAACGGTAGTGGCTGTCTATTCATTGGATAGTTTTCGGTGTTGTAGTTGATGTACTTCTACCCACCATAAGAGTACATGTTAGGCGCTTGAGTTGGTTGTCTATCGTAAGGGTAAGGTTGTGATAACCCTAATGCTTCTCTGGTGTAGACATGAGATGGGTGATTCCCACCGCAACATGCACAACTTCCTAACATTGGCACTCTCAAGGAAGAGTTCTCGTAGCTCCTTTGTCCTTGTATCCCCAATTTCTTGGCCACTAGCTCTGTCACTTCCTCCACATAACTGAAACTAGAAGTTTCATTACTTATTGTATCCTCTAACTTGTTAGGATCTTGTGTGATTTTGAGGTCCTCAGCTAAGTTGTCTTCCAAATCTATGCACTCCTGAAGACATTCACTTAGGGTTTGCAGTCGTTTTATGTATACTAAGATTCTCAATGTTCCATTGGTTAGACCTTCTAAAAATAACGATATCATTTTTTGCTGAGAAGGTCTCTCTATCACAGGGCATCGGGCTACATATTGCTTAAATCTTCGTGCTGCATTTTTTACTGTCTCATTAGGAGCTTGTTTGAAACTATGTATTAAGGATGACAAATTGTGCTTGATCCCTCGCTTAGTGAATTCCCAAATAAGTTCTTGGAAGAATTGTTCAATATGTTCAAAGCAACTTGGATCCAAGGATTGAAACCAAGTCAAGGCTATTCCTGTGAGGGTTAGCCCAAAGGATTGATATTGCATGAAAAATTCATCCACTTGCTCCGCTCGCAATACCTGCTTGAATTCTGCAATGTGGTCATACGGCTCTCCTATGCCATCGTAACGATTTTGCATACATTTGGCCAAGTGGATTGGTCTCAGTATTTTGTCGGGCTCTAGGGTTTGACTTATGATGGGATACGTGGATTTTACTAGGTGTATTCCAGCTCCTACATCTTGGGGTGGTTCTCCCCTAAATGTGGTTCTATTCAGATTTCCCATTCCCTGGCTAGTGTGGTTGTGGGGTTTAATTCCTGGCATGGTGAATTGCTCATGTGGTCCATTGGGTATACTACCTTGGCTCATTTGTCCTAACATCACAGTTTCTGTTCTTTGCTAGGTCGCAAATGGGTTTTCTGAGGTAGTTGCATGGTCTCGAGCTAACTCTCCTCTTTCATTAATCTGATTAGGGTTTTTGGTTACTACACATATCTGGCCCATCTTGTCCATGTAGACTCCGTCTTCGTACTTGACAGCTGGTCTTGGAACTATTTCTAGCTCAATAGTGTTTCTCATTCTTGCTACTGACGTGTATAGACCGTCGAGGTAGATGGGTATTCCCTGCAGGTTAGTGGATATGTATTGAAGAGACATCCTATATTCCCCTTCCACTGTAGACATAAGACCTTCCCTAGGTACAGTTCTATGCATGTCTTCCAAAGCCAAGAGTCTCTCCCAGTTAAATGACATTTTTGACTCACTTGTCTATGAACTCGGCACGTAGTGTTAACCACTGAGTTGTGAGTCCCTGACTTGGTTGTGTGATTGACCTTAATTTCAACTGATTTGGGACCTTATCTATCCCTTCCTAAGTGTCTACTTGATCTTAGGTTCCTAAGCCTTGTCTGCAAGTCCACAATTATCCTTTGAATTGCTCAAAATCTTGTGGAACCCCTTGCTTCCTAGTCCAACCTGAGGGTCAACTTAAAAATACCCTATTTAATAATCCTGGTATTAATTTTACCATAACCAGTGGAAGTTTTTGTTGTACTCCCCACGAGCTTTCCAACAAACTCAAAATCACAACAAACGGATTTTGTATGAGAAAGTTATGCCAGTTTAGGGTTCTGGGGGTTAAAACAGGGAAACAGGACCTCACAGGAATTGCTTCCAAACAGGCGATACACGATACTTAGTAAGTATCGCGATACTTGACTCCACGATACTCGACACTTGATCAGTCAATGATACTCGATACTTGAGGAACTCGATACACGATACTTGCTAGGTATCGCTTACAACACACGATACACGATACTTGAGGAACTTGATACACGATACTTGAGATCACAGGATACTTGGGAAATATCGCGATACTTGATGTTCACGATACTCGATATCCGACAGGTATCGTGAGAAAACTCCACGATACACGATATCTATCAAGTGTCATGAGAACCTCAATGATACACGATATTGGTCAGGTATCGCGAGAAAAATCACGATACACAATACTTGGAAACCCCACGATATTCGATATTCGTCAAGTATCATTTTCAGATCTTTACGATACTCGATACTTCACATGTATCGCGAGAACTTTCCGACGATACTCAAAATTCAAAAATTTTTGCAAATATGAGTACCTTGTGTCCTCCTTGTCACTCCTATGTGTCTGTAGATGCCAAATCTCCCTTGACACCCGCGATATTGCACTCACGATACTTGGTGCAGGTTTCGTCACGTTCGAAGCTATTCACTCAATTTTTTGATGTTTTATGTGGATTTCAAGGCGATTTCTCCAGCGTTTTAGTTCTGAATGCGTTCCGTGCTTCTTGCTCGTAGCCAAATCACGATACATGATACTTGGAAACCCCACGATATTCGATATTCATCAAGTATCATTTTCAGATCTTTACGATACTCGATACTTCACATGTATCGCGAGAACTTTCCGACAATACTCGATACTCGATACTTGTGAAGTATCCCGATCAGAGATCACACAATACTCGATACTTGTGAAGTATCGTGATCAGGGATCTTACGATACTCGATACTTGGGAAGTATCACGATCGGGGATCACATGATACTCGATACTTGGGAAGTATCGCGATCGGGGATCACACGATACTCGATACTTGGGAAGTACGCGATCGGGGATCACACGATACTCGACACTTGTGAAGTATCACGATACTCAGCCCCAGGAGATCACGATACTTGTCAGGTATCACAATACTCAACCGCGGGAGAACACGATACTTGGATTTTTTGGAGTCCAAATTCAAATGTTTCTGCAAATATGAGTACCTTGTGTCCTCCTTGTCACTCCTATTTGTCTATAGATGCCAAATCTCCCTTCACACCCGCGATATTGCACTCACGATACTTGGCGCAGGTTTCGTCACGTCTGGGGCTGTTCACTCAATTTTTTGATGTTTTATGTGGATTTCAAGGCGATTTCTCCAGCGTTTTAGTTCTGAATGCATTCCGTGCTTCTTGCTCGCAGCCAAAGGTGAAAAACGAGATGAATGTACAGCCAAAAGTGAAGAAAATATGAGAAGATGAAGGTGGGGAAGATGGTGGTGATGATGAAGATGGAGATGAAGAAAAACTCAGAAACTGAACTCAAAATGATGATTTTTTTACCTTCCAACGTCGCTACTCTACGTCTTACCGTCACACGCTCGTCCTCCAAGCTCTCTCCCCGGCAACGACGCCAAATTTGGTGTCACTCTAGCACAATGGCAAGTACCAATGTGAGGAGATACACCTCATAAAAGTCAATCCGTGGAGACGTGAGGACCGGTATGAAGACCAAGAGCAAATGATGGCACAAGTGCGTGAGTGAAAGCACACAAGCATGCACACACATACACACACACGCGCACAAGGTAAGAGCAAACAGTGGAACAATGGAAGATCTTCGATTGCAAATGAACTCTCTTACAAAGCTGAAATCTACAACAAGCTAACCCCAAAAATGAGCTCTCCATCCCTTTTTATAGTTTTTGAGTGGTTTTGGCCCTGTCCAGACCTAGTGTCCGGCCTCGTTAAAAATTAGGTTCTAGGTTTTTGAGTGGTTTTGGCCCTGTCCAGACCTAGTGTCCGGCCTCGTTAAAAATTAGGTTCTAGGGCTTATTTGGGGGCTCAAACGGAATCTAAAAATTATGAAAATTGGTAGTATGATATACTCCTCAAGCTCAAGGACTCCTTGGCTTGAACAAAATGGAGTTGTAAAAATAGAAAATGGTATTTAAAATGATTTTTAGTGATAAAAATCACTATTTTTATAGGGATTTCTTCTGAAAATTTGACAGGTGCTTCTTGGAGCTCCCTAGTTGCTCTTTCTTCTTGTGTGTCCACTTCCTTGATACGCTTCCATACTTTGTCCTTGACCTTGAGCTTCAACAGTATGCATGTAAGCATGTATGTATGCATATGTATAATTGTATGTGTATCTGTGTGTGTATGTCTCTTTACATGTGTGTGTATGCATATATATGTGTGTATGTGTATGTGTGTATGCATGTGTATGTGTGTGTATGAAATTAAGCATGTATGTATGCATATGCATGTGCATTATGAATGCATATGTATCCATGTGTGTGTATGTGTGTGTATGCATGTGTATGTGTCTATATGTGTGTGTATGTGTGTGTGTATGTGTGTGTGTATGTGTATGTGTCTATATGTGTGTGTGTATGTGTGTGCATGTGTGTGTATGTGTCTATATGTGTGTGTGTATGTGTCTATATGTGTGTGTATGTGTGTGTATGTGTGTATGTGTGTGTGTGTGTCTATGTGTGTATGTGGGTGTCTATGTGTGTATATATGTGTGTATCTACATATATGTGTCTATATGCATGTGTATGTGGGTGTGTAAATGTATGTCGATGTGTGTGTGTAAGTGTGTATGTGTTTATGTGTGTGTATGTGTAATGTGTGTGTGTGTGCATACCTGGCTTCATAGAGTGTGTCAGTCTCTCTCTTTCTCTCTCTCTCTCTATCTGTCTATCTGTCTCTCTCTCTCTCTCTCGCTCTTTGTATGTGTGTGTGTTAGGCATCCAAATCTCGACACAAATGTGCCAAGAGAAATATACTTTTTTCTAACATTCCAGAGCATTGTAGGTGTGAAAAGTAATGGCTGGTGGATCAAGTCAACCACTAGAATTACGATGCACGGCGGGTGCTTGGAGCGAACTCAGGTTGTCCTAGTAAAATGGATGAAATAGCAAAGATGAGAAGAAGTCGAGCGATTGCAAAATAATATCTTCTCCTTAAGAAGTACAAAAACTCCTCATCCTAATTGTTTAATCCTCATAGCCAAAGCATGAATGTACACTCAAAGACATCACTTTGATCGAACTTGTAACGAAGATTTATCATTGAAAAATACAAATACTTTGTTACTTTAGAATGCAAAATCGAGCAAGATTTATTTGGAAACCAATTGCAAAATCATATCTTCACTTCAAGAATCGTAGAAACAAATCATCATAACAATTCATTCATCATGTAAATTATTCCCAAAAACTAAAGTTTTGTTTCGCAGTACTATAATGAAAGCTTGAACTTTTTGTGAAATGCTTGTTATTATTGTTTTGATTTGCTAAACAAAAAAATCAAGTTATAGATCGGCTTGAACTCATTTGTAGTACTTGAGTTTTGAACTCATACATTGTATACACAAAGACACAAATACCAAAGCACGTCAAAACCTTATCAGCAATTTGATTTTAATCTGCTATCGGAAGGTTAACGACATCAAGAAAATAACAGTAAAAGATCAGTTTAACCTGAAAAACTGAATCATGTCGAAGTGACTTCAGAACTATGACATCGTTCTGTTTTTATTATAAATACATTCACACTTCTTTTGAATGTACTGAAAAGAAAAAATGCGCAGTTAAAAAATCTAATCACAGAAAAAGTAAATAATGTGAATCTTGAAATAAGCTTTAGCGCACATAACTGAAATGATTCGATGTGGTTTCCCTTCTATGCAAAGAATTATTAGTTCATGACAAAAATTTTTGTTAGATTGAACAAAAAACTGAATAAGGCACTGCACGGAAATAGAAACATCAAAATAACATGGAATACGTGCAAGCTAAAGATCATCGTACGCTTGATAGCCATTTCTTCTTAGTTCGCGACTTCTCAATTAAGTTAGTGTGATGTCTAACTTGTAGCATATGTTTTTGTTCGATTTCTTTCTGCTATCTGTTTAATTTCATGCAATCCATCTGCACAGTAACAATACAACATTTATGTCACAGTAAGTTGAATTCTCTAGTTGTGCAATTAGTTTCTCATTCATCTAATTTACTCGTTATCAGATATGATGAATGTCTCGACCATCATTAACCTCTCTAATACACATCTGGTTGGAATAAAGGTCTGAAAGCAAATTTCCTTACGCATTTTCTCTGTGGCTGCTTGTTAAGATCACATACGCACATATAAAATAGAAATAGGTATAGCGCCATAGGTGATGAAAGATGTAATAGGCCTCTTTTCTAGTGAAATAATTCATTTTGAACTTTTTGAATTTCATTGTGGGGATAATGCTTAAAATGAATAATTAAGTCATTTTATGCATGTAGGAAAAATTTTGGGTTGATAAGTTTCATATTCTCTCTCTAGATCTTATTCGCATCATGTTTTCTAGTGGAATTTTGAAGGTGAAGATGAAAGAATTAAGGGAAACTCTATATGAGAGAAAGGTAGACCAAGTATACGAGAATAAAAGTGTCTGTGTGAAATTTTTGTGAATCATGTTTTAAGTACCTCGTTCAGGGTCCTACATTTAGTTCATTGTAAGAAAATGCCTTGATTTTACTCTCTCTAGAATTCTGAAACTTGCAGGGCTCAAAAGTGGCATTTTGAGATGGACATGGACCTCGGATATCTCTAACACTATTGTGTAGATCTCAAAATTGAATAAAAGTGTCTCTCAGAAGCTTAAGCTAATTCCTTACCATTTGTGAGTTAGAGGGCTTTGAAAAGTGCCGTTTTTCAACACTTTAAAAAATGAGGGCTTATCTAAAATTCTATTTGAATCGGTGATTCTGATGCTCATGTGTCACTATGTCTAATTATGGATATTTTTGGATATGTCTTTTTGGTGTTTTTGTCCTATTTTTGACAGGTACACTAAAGAAAGAAAGCACACTACCATCGCATGGCTTTTCGTGAAAGTTTTGAAGAAACTCCACTTTTTTCTAAATTTTGTGGATCGCACACTTCTTTGGGAGGACAGTGATCAAGCTCTAATATAGGGATACCTACGCATCAACAAAGGGAACACACAGAAATCTAAGAATTACCTTGTGATTGAGAGTGAGAGTGAGAGTGAGAGTGAGATTGAGAGTGAGAGTGAGAGTCTGATTGAGAGTGCAAGTGTGAATGCGATTGTGATAGCTCGGGGGTGGTCGGGAGGTAGAGGCTTCATCAAAAAGCTATTGTCCAAAGCTTTTGTAACCATCCATTCACATCTATAATATCATATTTTTTCCTTCTCTGCGTCATATTTGTTTCTACTCTTCTGCATCAGATTTTCTCTTACCTTGTGCAATCTCTACGTTCTTCTCTCCTCTGCTATTTTTGAGTGATCGAAAGATTGTGATTGGGGATATATTGTGATTGAGGAAATGCTACAAGTGGTATCAGAGCAAAATCAATCCTTGGGAATGGGAAGGTCTAACACAAAAGATTCATGAACAACAGGAGCTTATTCAGAGGCTTCTTAGGGAATTGCGCAAAGCATGAGGCGGAAAGCAACTAGAAAGAGCAAAAAATTTGTTTGTGGATCTGAATGATGAAGTAGATGAAGGTGCGGGAACATCTAGTGTACCTCACGAAAAACAAAAAAATAATTATGAAGATATGCAACAAGGTGAGTTTGCCCTTAACCAAGTCTTCAAGAAGGCAAATTTTGATGGTGAGAAGAAGAGTGGTGAAGATCTTTAGGAATGGATTAAAGAACTGGAGGATTTCTTTGATCTTCGACAATTTAGTGAAGAGTCCAAGGCAAAAGTTAGGATCCTACACCTACGTCGGATCATGAAGCTATGGTGGAAGTTGTATATGTAGACTTGAATGTGTTCACGACCAGTTCTATGGAAGGAATTTAGAGAGCAAGCTGAAAAACACTATTGTTCTCCACACTACCATATTGAGAAGAAGATGGAGTTCTGCAATTTTTGACAACACGAAAGTGATAAGCATAGCTTATTTCTTGATGAGTACAAAGACAAGTTCCTACGCCTTCATAAATATGCATTAGAGGTTAGTGGTAACGCTCTAAAGAGTAAATTTATTGAAGGGCTTCATGAGGAACTTCCCTATCAAGTCAAGGGATCTGGATGCATTGATTTTCTTGATGTTGTTGCGATGGCCAAGAACTTTGAGAAGATGGAGAAGTTCAATTTATAGAAGGAAAATAGAAGTAGATTCATTGCAATGGGACATAGGCCACAAAGACCTGTTGCAATGAACATGAACAAGTCAAAGAAGACTCCATCTTCAAATAACCAAGGCAAGAATCTTGCTCGGGTGGAAAATCAAAGGAGGAGTCAACCAATTCAATGGAAACAAGACCATGATTTTAATGATAGGGCAAAAAGACTTGGTCTATGTTTTCGTTGTGGGGAGCAAGGGCATCGGACATATGAGTGCCCAAATAAGGCAGTCTTTCGACTCGTAGAATCAAAAGCGATAAACATTATTGAGGAGGGTACAATTATTGAGGAAGCGGATGATGGAAGTACGTGCCGTGACTCTACTTTACGTTGCATGGTGGTTAGTTATTTCTCAAAGGCTTCTGTAATCACGATTTTGAGTATGATTTCGGGGCATAAAATTAGATTTTTGATCGATTCATGTAGTACCTATTGTTTTCTATCTTTCAAATTGGTACGAAATCTAGGGATAGCCCTAAATATGCAGATAACCAAACCTGTAGAGGTGGCCAATGGACGATTACAGTACACGAAAGGATATATTCAAAACCTTCAATTTGCTCTTTCAGATAGGTGCTTTTGTAGAAGTTTCCATGGAATTGAGATGAAACAGAGTGATGCAATCATAGGCATGGATTAGTTAGTTAAAAATTCTACGATGATTAATTGTGAACATAGAACGATCACTTTAAAGCTAGATGATGAATCTATTCATATTCTAGGTGATGCCTATAATCCTAAACCTATCCTTATTTCTACTATGCAGATAATTATAGGTATACATGATGGTTGTAGAACATTTATAGTGTATGTAAACAATGTCCATGAAGGAGATAATGTTCTGAATTATGTAGAAAATCTTTTTAAAGAATATGCAGATGTATTTCTAGAAGAGTTGCCTGGTATACCTCCACCTAGGCAGATTGACCATGCCATTGACCTATATCTAGGGAGTGAACCATATTCTCGAGCACCCTATAGATTTAACATCGATGAATTAAAGGAACTTAAGATTCAGTTAGATGATCTTCTGAAAAATGGCTTAATAAGACCAAGTGTATCACCTTGGGATGCACCTGTTTTATTTCAGAAGAAGAAAGATGGCTCTTATAGATTATGCATTGACTATAGGGGGTTGAATAAAAGAAAAATTAAGAATAAGTATCCACTCCCTCACATAGATGACTTATTAGGTCAATTAAGTGGAGCGAATGTATTCACTAAGATTGACTTAAGATGTGGATATCACCAAATTAGGATCAAAACAGAGGATATTCCTAAGACAGTTTTTTGAACACGATATGGTCACTATGAGTTCACGGTTCTACCTTTTGGATTAACAAATGCTCTAGCCATATTTATGTGCTTCATGAATAATATTTTTCACGATTACCTAGATGACTTCGTCTTAGTATTTCTTGATGATATATTTGTATACTCTAAAGATGATTCTGAGCATGCAATTTCTTTGCAAACTCTTAGGGAATACAAATTTTATGGGGAAAAGGGTAAGTGTTTCTTTGCTAAGGATAAACTTGTGTATCTAGCAACAGTAATATCAAAAGAAGGAATCCTTATAGATGAAGATAAAGTAAAAAGAATAGTTGATTGGCTGATTCCTAAGAATGTACAGGATGTTAGAAGTTTTCTTGGGTTGGCACAATATGAAAGAGAAAATATTTAGGATTTGTCTAAGATAACTAATCCTCTCATAGAATTGACTAAAAAGAATGTAGGATTTGAGTGGAGTGATGCCTGTCAAAAATCATTTGAAACATTGAAACAAAATTTGGTTTAGAATTCTGTTTTAAAAGTATCAGAGATGGGAAAGCCTTTTGTGGTTGCATGTGATGCAAGTGGTAGTCAGATAGGATGTGTTCTTTCAGAGGATGGCAAGGTGGTCCCATATGAGTCCAGAAAACTAAGAAAACATGAACTTAACTATCCTACTCATGATTTAGAAATGCTTTTTGTTGTGCATGCACTTAGGCATTGGAGACATCTATTGTTAGGGCTTAAGTTTGAATTGAAAACAAATCATCAGAGTCTAAAATACATCTTCACACAACCATTGCTTAACAACATGCAGAAGCATTGGATTGAATTATTAAGTGAGTATGATTTTGACATTAAGTATCTGGATGGTAAGGAAAATAAGGTTGCTCATGCATTGAGTCAGAGACCTTTGTGTAATCTTGTTTTTGTGATCAATTATGATTTTCTCAATCCAATTCAAGAAGAGATAAAACATGATCTTTTTTATGCACTTATTTTGAATTTTTTGAATGCAAATAGGGGATCGATACATGAGGAAAAATTTTCATTTGCAGAATGGAACATTGTATTGTAACAATTAGCTATGCATATCTTTTGAATCTCCATTAAAAGTTAAGTGATGATTGTCATAATGCACCTTTTTCTACATATCCAGGTTATTCAAGGACCTATGTTAAAACAAATTATTCTTACTTTTGCCCATGTATAAAGCCAGATATTAGAAAATATGTAAGTGAATGTTTGAAGTGCCAACAGGTAAAATCTGAGTTTAAGAGGATGCCTGGAATGCTTCAACCTTTGGATGTTCCAAATCGGAAGTGGGAGTCTATTTCTATGGACTTTATCACTAAGCTACCTATGACCAGAAGTAAGCATGATACCATATTTATTGTCGTCGATCCCCGTTTTCTCAAAAGACTTGAATCTGGTGTGCTCCCTATGGAAGAGTTGGAATAAACTCAAAAGCTTCAACCAAAAACTGAACCTTGGACATTAATAGAATTGATATTGAAGAAGAAGTAAGACTTGCACATCAACATCTCTGTTTTCCTAATATACATCGATACACAGCGCTAGAGAAAGTGGTAGTAGAATAATTATCCCATGCATTCCAAAAAATTGGGAGCCAAATCAACATGATCCTGTATGTTCAAGAGCAGAAATTTGAAGCTAAAAGACAGTGGGGACACAAGAAATTCTTAAACGATAGCTTTGCTTTGATGCTACTTATCTATCAAACATTAGACATGAAAGATTGTTTATGACCTATGATATCAATGACTGGAATGTCAAAATATGTAAAGGTCGTCACTGTACCAAAGAAGAGAAAAGGTGTTGCAATAGTGGAGGAAGTTGGCACTAGCTCTAGAACCACCATGATAGGTGCCAAACAAGCTCAAGTGGTAGAAGCATCTGCAACCCCTTAGTCCAAGAGAAGACATGAACTTCAAAAGATACCATTAAAAGCGACACCATCATTACAAGAAGAGATCTCTCCATAGCTTTAGAAGCCATCCATTCTTATATGAGAGGTCAAGTCAACCTTATGGTACAAGGCCACCAGTATCATCAGTCAACTAAGCAAAGAACATCACAAGCAGCCAAGAAGGCATCACAACAAGAAAGGTATGAAGAACTGTGGTTAAATGCTTCAAGCTCAAAAGATGAATCATCCCAAGACAATGATACACTTAATACTGAAATACACATGGATGAGCATGCGGGAGAAGAATGGGATGAATGGAATCAAGTACAACATTTAGCGGAAAAGGAAAGTGAACAGAGGACACAAGCCTGGTCAGTGATTGAAGAACCAAAGGAAAGAGGACACACTATATAATTGATCAAGCAAACAAGGATATCTCTCAAGGATATGTCACCTCATGAGTCCAGAACAATTGTACATCCAAAGCTTGAACAAGACATCAATGAGGTACAAGAAGAAAGAGAACCTACCTTACCCATCTAAGTGGTTGATGAACCATCACCCTTGGATGTGGTGGTTGAATCTCAAACAATGCCCGTTGAGGAGCCAGCAACACAAGAAACAACAAACACCATCGAGAACGCTGAGCCAAGAGTGGAATTGCATATCTGGCATCCACATCACGAATTGTTACATGTTGTGCAAGGTAAAGATGTGGGAGTGGGTGAAGAACCAGTGAATGTAGATATGAACTACATAAAACCCATAGTTAGAATATGATTGGCACTACCATGAATGCCTAAACTCTATTGATGGATGAAGAAAAAGAAAAGGCATAATTATTTGAAGTCAGAAGGCATTTCCAAAGCATAAGTGAGGAGCTCTAAGCAAAGAATATAGCCATTCAAAAGGAGCTCGTATAGAAAACAGACAAATTGGCAAGGAAAACAAAAGAAAGCAATCGTATCTAGGTGGAAAACATGTTGCTCAAAGACAAGTTATAAGAGGTAACTACATCTGTCTCAGAACTTCAAGTGCAAGTAAGGACATTGAAGAAGCAACAAGAAATGTATAAAGCAAAAAAAATAGGCGCCACTTATCGCAATAGATTGCTAGAAACTTAGATTAAAGTGTACATGGATGAAGGAGACAATCTACATGCTAGGAATAAAAAGTTAATGAACTCTATTCTATTAAGTCAGCCTTTGGAAAGCACTATCATTTAAGAAACATGATTACACAAATTGAAGGCAAAGTTATTAGCAATGGAAGATTAGCTTAAACAAAACCAAATGCAATAGTCTTAGTTAGAAACTAAATATAAAGCGGAAACCAAAACAAGGGAACTTAAGTGGAATGAAGCAGTGAAAAAAATACATGGATTAATGCAATGAGGATGCTGATCAGGTAAGGACCATTTGCGAAGCAAAGGCCAAAGTTCAAGCTCAAGGCTAGTAAAGTACAACATGAAGAGAAAGATAAACTCATACCAAAGCTCAGAGCACACTTAGAACAAACAAAGAACTTGGGGACACTAGTAGGGCAACCATCCAAGATGGCTACTGATGAGACTGAGGTATGCACTCTTTCTCCCCCAATCGTTCTTTCACTAATAAGGGAGCCATCTATAGAAGAATATGATGACCATCCAATGCCATATACTGCAGAACTAAGTAAAAAAGAGCGAGCACTACTAGTGTCTCGTCTCAAACAAAATTTTGAAAATGAATTAGTGAAAATCATGCAAAAGGCATAGATCAAAAGAAAATATTTAGATGAGATAATAAAGCGCTTCAACCTCCTATATGGAATCATGAAAGAGAAAATCCATAGATATATCAAGAAGACCACATGAAAGGATCCGGATGAGCAACTCAGCTTCAAAGCAACCACTTTTAATTATACTCGATAGGAGTTTGAAGTTGCCAATCCCATCTGGAGGAGAAAAGTTTTGGAGAAAAAATCCCACATTGCGGGTGCATTGGCAGGAAGCACCATATTTACTTCAAGTTAATCCAGCTTTTTGTGTTGTCCCACATCGACAATACTCACCAAATTTTTGGGACTTGCAAAGTCAAGGCAAACTAAATAAGTAGTGGCTCAATTTTCCTTTACTCTTGAGCCTATTTCATAACTAACTACCCACGGAAGAGTACATGGATAGAACCATCCAATTTTGGTTGTCGTGGTATGCAAAGGTCCCTCATCTCATAATCAAGCTAATGAATAAAATACTAAGCATGATTCTAACAGTACTCAAAGTCTTCAAGCACACAAAATATATATTTTTCAATTTCATTGGTATTAATTAGGGAACAGATACACTAGTTTTTGACCTTTCTCTCATGCCAAACTGACTAAAAATAATGGCTTACTATTCAAGGTTCATGTGTTTGCCGAGCACATACATGTAGACTTTTGAAGATGCATTCTTTAGAGGTTTCTTTGAAATTGATTCAGAAATATTCCTCAAAATGTCAACCAACCTAAACGTGTGGCTACTAGCATATGAATTAAGTTTTTATGCCGATCACGGACAACCACCCCACAATGGAGTCAAGTCACAACAATGGAAACAATTAATCATACCTAAGGCCAACTTGCTAAATGATATAGAGCAAAAGATATCGAAGATGTACTCTCGTCAACTTCCAAAGCCTCTCGTGGATGATAGAGTTGAGGAGGAGGGATGTGTGGAAGGAGAGACAAGACAATCAAGCAAAAGATGAAGAAGAAGAAAATAAAAAAGAAAGACCAATCAATAGGAAGCACCACCCTCTACCCAAAGCCATGCAGGGCATACATCAAGTTGCAACAAGAAAGAAGGAGGTCTCGATGAGTGAAAACAAAGATTTATTCGAAGACCAAAAGCTAAAAAGGGGTAGAGGCTGAGAAGTTGATGAGGGTGACTAAGATACTTACACTCTTAGTCAAAGGGTGTGTGCAGTGGAAAGAAATGAACAGGCTAAAGAAAAGCATTAGGTCCTAGAGAATGTGAACAAAGATTTAAAGATAAAACCTTTCAAGCATCAACCAAAAGATAGAAACTGACGCAAGGTTGACCAAATGATGCGTGCGGTGAGAGGAAGTGAAGAGGCCCTAGAAATAAAACAAGGTCAGATGTTTGAGAACAAAGAAATATCCGAAGACCAAAAGTTAGAAAGAGGGAGAGGCTGAGAAGTTGAAATGGGTGAATAAAAATATTACACTCTAAGCCGCTAGATGCACGAACTAACACAACAACCCAAAGTTATGAATATAAAGAATACCAAGCAGATTAAAGAAGCAAAGGACTAAGATCAGATAAGGTAACAAATTCACTCACAGTCCTAGCCACTTCTTCAGCCACTGGGTGCGTTGTCGGGATGAAATCCCTTAGGGAAGTGTGATTGTGAGATGAGAAACCATGTAAAATATCTATGTTAGACATGTGTGTGTAAATAGCTAACTTTTGATCCATAAACCCCTAGGTTGGACCCTTAAAACCCCTAAAAATATGACTTTACCCCATGAAAATTGAACCTAGATCCTTGGAATTCATGTGCTAAATGTAAACAGACCCTTGAATTGATATGCTTGACCTAATTGTGAGCAAAATCCTAATTTTCTCGACTAAAAACTGTAACATTGATCCTTGGAATCGGCGTTTAACTTAGGTCAAACCCTTAAAAATTATTAATTTATGAACATATAGTGTGAAACCAAAACGTTAGTCTAAGAAAAATAAAAAGGAGAAAAATCAAAAATAGAAATAAAGGGTGTGATGTTCCCAAAATAGAAAATGACCATGCAAGATTGGAATTAGAAAGTTGAGTAAGGAGGTTAGAAGCTTCTAAAGAATAGTCCCAAGGGGAGAGGAGGGGGGAAACTTAGAAATAGGGGGTCAAGCCTCATTTGTTTTCTTTCGTGGATCTTCCTTGTGCATCTACTCTCTAGGAACGGTTTCTTAACCTTTTCTTATTTTTTTCTGCATGATGGAGAGAGACACTAACATGGGATTAAGCCACTAGTAAGCTGAATAGCATTGATGGAGATTTAACAGATCAATACATGGCAGAGCTCCATACGATGGCTATGACCATATATATTAATGCACTCTCCAAGCTCTTGGCTGTCTTTATCTACCATAGAACGACTGTTTTTTTCATGTTGTTGACAGAGAGAGGGTCTTGGCTCAAACGTGGGGGTGGTTCTGCATATCTTCTGCATCATCAGATATTGAACTACTACTTTACTTATACATTACACCATCGTTGGAGAGAGAGAGAATGAGAGACAGACAGGAGAGCTATCCAAATGGCAGTGCCCACATGGCTAGTAACAAGTCAGAGCGGCATCAGAATTCGGCAGCCGATCTTGGCTATGAAGAGAGAGAGAGTCTGATAGGTGGCTAGAGAGTGGCGCACGACTTTGGGAGTTGTCACACGAGAGGAGAGAGAAAAGGAGATTCACCGTGCTGGTATGGTAGGTGGAGAAAATCAGGAGAGAGATGTTGACTGGCAAGGTGTGAGATGCGCGCTGCGTGAAGTTTTTGGCAGTGTCGGAGTTCACTATGAGAGAGAGAGAGTCACGGGGAAATTCTTGTCGGTTGCGTAGAAGCAGGCGGACGAGTCCATATGGATAGAGAGAGAGAGAGACATGTTGGCCTCCTACTATCATGTAAGGACAGAGCCTACAGAGGACTCGGACGGCTGCTGCGCTTCACAAAGCACAGAGAGAGTCAATGTGATCTTATTGGTAGCGCAAGAATGACTGGAGGGGAGAGAGAGAGAGTGAGAGAGAGAGAAGCAGAGACATGGAGAGAGAGGAAGAGAGAACAATCTAAATAGTTGAAGGTGGTGGAATAAAGACATAGAGAGAGGTTACAAAATTAGTGAAGCTCAAGGTTGCGCATAGACAAAAATAGAAAGGAAGAGAAACCCATTGAATCACGATGGAAGTGCAGCAAGTGTTATATCTTTAGGATTAATGGATCACATTAGCATTGAGCACAGAGAGGCTTTCCACTTTCCTCAAAAAGTTCAAATTAATAGCTTAAATAATGTATATGCTCATTTGCTACGATATGGTAGATTGATGTAGATAACGATTAGAATACAAGCTCAAAAGTATTAAGAACATGCAATCGATATAAGTGTTGTTGACATAATATCATGAAACATAAAGTTTGTATTTGTGGATTGAAGCTACTCTGTGCAAAACCAAGGTATACATGGATATCAAGGTATGCATGGAAATCAAGCAACTTTACCATATTAGGTGCCCTACAGTTTATCAACAACTTGTTTCTTCTAGGACATCTATAGTTTTGAAGAAGTCAAAGCTTATGCAACTTGCCGACAGCCACATAGGACTCACCTCATGCATTGAAATGTCTTTAAAATCATTATATTTGTTTTCTATAAATGGAAATAAAGAACTTTGAAAGTAAAAATCAAATCATAAAGAGTGTGTTCTATTTTCTAAGATACTAATATGAGTTATGTTTGAAACCCTCCGCTCTCGTGGATCTTCCTCGTGCATCTACTCTCCAGGTTTTTGCGTGATTGGAAGTAAAATGAAGAAAAAGTGCTTGCGGAGAAGTTTTGGAGTAAAGCTTGGATGTCAACTAGATGGCTTTGCTAACTTTTTGTGAAGGAAATAATGTTGACTAGATGGCTCTCCATTAGCACCAATGTTGTTCACTACAAAGGGATAGTATTGACAACATTCAATTAGAGGGATTATTATTATGTATTTAATTTATTTCGGTGTTTCTAAACACCATACAATGTCGAGATCATTCAATTAGGTGGATATTTAGCCGTACATTAAATTTAATTAGGTGTTTCTAAACACCATATGTTTTTGAGATAATTTGCTTTAAATGGATAATTATAGATTCAATTATATTTTCTCATCATTTAATAATATTCTATCTTATTCATGAATTTTGAGTTTTCTTGAAGTCATTTTCTTTTTATATTTTGAAGATATTGATTCAAATGATTGGATGTACACACACACAACACACACACACACACACACACACACATATATATATATATATATATATATATATATATATATATATATATATATATATATATATATATATATGTATGTGTGTGTGTGTGTTTGAACTTTCTTTATGTATAAATTATATATATAAGTTGAAAATTCTTTATGTATGAATGTATCTTTATAATTTGAAAATATTTAATTAAATAATTGATATGGTTATGTACATATATATACACATTGCTCACACATGCACACACACACATATATATATATATATATATATATATATATATATATATATATATATATATATATATATACACATATATATATATATATATATATATATATATATATATATATATATATATATATATATATATATATATATATATATATATATATATATATATATGTGTGTGTGTGTGTATATATATATATATATAATATCAATATTTAATATAATTTTTAAACTACTTGTTACTTTTAAAAGATTTCATTTGTTTTATCTTTTAATCTAATTTTCAATATGTTTATAAAACTAAGATAATCAATTTTGATTTTTGTAATATTAAGGTTAATCTTCTTTTTCTTGGAATTTCCATTCATGGACTAGTGTAAAGTCATAATAAATTGCTCAATGTTGAGTTTTGTTAGCTGTCTCATTAATATGCTCAATCTTCAGTCTTCGAATTAATATTTTGCTTCTTATATAGAAGTTCAATCTTAGTGTGACTAATATGGTTTATAATTAATTTGAGAGTTCAAAGAGCCTCTTACATATACTCAAAGCTTTATTTTTTTAAAGGACTAGAATAATGAGTCTATATGAGGTTGAAACTTTAATATTGATCCCTTAAATAATTATTGACAATATGAATATTTTTATCCACTTAGGAAGAGGCTCATTGAGTTCAAACCTAGTTACAAAATTAGGAGCAACTTAAGCCCAGCCCAAGTCCCTTCCAATTTGCAATATTAGGCCCGAGCTAAGATTTGAAGATTTTGTTATCAACAAGAGAAGAAACTACCTGGAGAAACTTGAATATCAATGTTGAGCTATTTTTAAGATATTTAAATAATATGAATCATTCAAAAAACATAGAATTGGAAAACATAGATTTGTCCCAAAATCATGAATAAGATCAATCTTCTTTTTCTTGGAATTTCCATTGATGAACTAGTGTTTAAAGTCATATTAAACTGCTCAATGTTGAGTTTTGTCAGCTGTCTCATTAATATGCTCAATCTTGAGTCTTCGAATTAATATTTTGCTTCTTATATAGAAGTTCAATCTTAGTGTGACTAATATGCAAGTTTATAATTAATTTGAGAGTTCAAAGAGCCTCTTACATATACTGAGAGCTTTATTTTTTTTGAGGATAGAATGATGAGACTACATGAGGTTGAAACTCTAATATTGATCCCTTAAACAATTATAAATTGTAATATGTATATTGACAATATGAATATTTTTATCCACTTAGGAAGAGGTTCATTGAGTTCAAACCTTAGTGTTGTAAATTAGTCCCTTCCAATTTGCAATATTAGGCCTTAGCTAAGATTTGAAGATTTTGTTATCAACAAGAGAAGAAACTACCTGGAGAATCTTGAATATCAATGTCAAGCTATTTTTTAAGATATTTAAATAACATGAATCATTCAAAAAACTTAGAGTTGGAAAACATAGAATTGTCCCAAAATCATGAATAAGTCCCATTTTTCGTGAATAGGCCTTTGAACATCTATTGGAGCGTGTTGCAGGCAAGGAAGTTTATAGCTTCCTTGATGGATTTTTAGGTTACAACCAAGTAGCCATTGCCCTAGAAGATCAACACAAAATGGCTTTTGCCACAAAGTGGGTAATCTTTGCATTTTGTGTGATGCCATTTAGGCTCACCAATGCACCTGCAACATTGCAAAGGCTCATGTGTCATGTCTTCAAAGAGTTCTTGCGAAAGAGCTTAGAAGTATATGTGGATGATTTATGTACTCATTCCCAAGAAAGAAGACTCCACATCCCTGAGCTCAGACAGATTTTCAACAAGTGTAGAGAATATCGAGTGTGTTTGAACCCAGAGAAGTGTGTGTTCATGGTACATCAAGGTAAAATCTTAGGTCGCATTGTCTCTAGGAACAGAATATCAATAGACGAGCACAAAGTCAAAGCCATAGCAGAGTCGCCAAGGCCAAGGAATGTTAAAGAGGTACAATCCTTTATGGGCCATTGTGGATATTACCGCAGGTTTATCCACATGTATGCAATAATAGCTAAACCTCTTTATGCCTTGCTGACAAATTTTGAGTGGAATGATGAATGCGAAAAATCCTTCAATGAGCTGAAGATACGTTTATGCAGAGCACCAATATTGACCACCCCGGATTGGAGTAAACCCTTTCACGTTCATGTAGATGCATCCAATCATGCAATAGGATGTGTGCTAGCACAACCAACAGGTGAAGGATATCTAGATTTGCCTATAGCATATGCTTGTAGAGAATTGAACGCTGCTGAACGAAACTATACCACAAGTGAGTGAGAAGGTTTATGCTATGAAGAAGTTTAGACACTATCTATTGGCCAACACGTTCAAGGTTTTTACTCATCATCAAGCTTTATTATATTTGGTCAATAAACCTTGCAATAGACGACACTTGATAAGATGGTTTCTCTTACTAATGGAATATGACTTTGAAGTGGTTGTTAGGAAAGGTAGAACCCACCTTAGGGTAGACCATCTTTCTAGCGTTAGTTCAGGCAAGTCACCACAAGGAGTGTCTGATGAATTGCCCGATGCTTATTTGTTCAATTTAGAAGTTTTTCCTAACTGGGCAAATAAGTTAGTACATGTCCTAACTTTCGGACAAGCAAATAAGAATGTAAAAACAAACCAACATGGAATTGTAAAATCACAAAAATATCAAATATTGGCAGGAAGCATGTACAAAGAAGAGGGAAATGGTGCATTAGCTTGTTGTGTTGAGGACAATGAATATAGCATTTGGTTGCAACAAGCCCATGAAGGATTGCTAGGAAATCACTACTCTAAACAATGAACATTGCAGAATCGAAAACGTTTAGGATTGTATTGGCTTAGCATGGGCAAAGAAATACATCAGTGGATTAAGAATTGTCCAGTGTGCCAGGAGAGACCCCGAGTGGAGCATGGGACTCTTTATCACGTATCATTAATTCCCGAATGGAGCACTCCATTGGTAGAATTCATGAGATTGGGAACATTACCCAATGAGGCTAGTCTAGCAAGAAAACAAAGCATGGAACAAGAGGCTCAGGACTACACCTTAGTAGGAGACAACCTATATCGAAGAGGCAAAGATGGTTATTTAAGATTGTGCATTAATCAATCACATTATTTGAAAGTCTTAAAAACTGCACATAGTCGGTTTGCAGGTGGACACTTTGGGCTTGACCGAGTAATCAAGAAGATTCTATTCTCGGGACTTTGGTGGCCCACTCTTCATATGGATGCACATACCTATGTGAAGAAATGTGACACATGTCAACGTGCACAATATCCAATCAAAAAAGATGAGATGCCTTTGAGACCAATCATGGGAGGAGGTGCATTTTCAAAGTGGGGCATAGACTTTGTAGGTCCTATTAACCCCCAAGCTAGAAACTCCCATGCACAATACATTACTGTAGCCACAGACTATCTTACAAAGTGGGTAGAAATAAATGCCACAACAAAGAATGATGCTCAAAGGACGACAAAGTTCTTATTTGAGAACGTGTTCACCAGATATGGGTTAGCAATAGAGTTAGTAAGTGATAGAGGTACACAGTTCTTGAACAAAGTGATTGAAAATCTCCTTCAAGAATTCTTGGTGATACATAAGAAGTCGGCCCCCTATCATCTCACCAGCTAACGGACAAGCCGAGAGCACAAATAAGATCGTATGTAATGTATTGATCAAATTGGTAAATAATAAGTAAATAATAAACACTCTGATTGGGACAAATAGCTTCATCATGTTGTTTAGGCTTATCGAGTTGCCTATAAAACGATAGTCAATGCCACCCCATTTCAGATGGTCTTTGGACAGAATGTTGTGCTACCATTGGAATTTCTAATCCTAGCCTTGAAAGTAGCACAAGAACACGAGTGGAATGGACATTAATTGTCCTCTAGGATCTGTGATCTAGAACGCTTAGGTGAGATGAGGCTATGAGGGGTAGCATGCATCTATGCTGCAAAGAAAAGAATAAAGGCTAGTATGATGTACACATCAAAGATAAAGGATTGAAAGAAGGAGATCTAGTGCTGGTGTACACACTAAAGCAACATGCCCGCAAATCGAAAAAATGAGGATAAGGACCCATGATCGTTAATCAAATTTCCACTAGCGGTGCAGTTCAACTGGCCATTTTAGAAGGTGATATCTTGCCAAATTGTATAAGTGGTTATTGAGTCAAGTTATATCAAGAACCTCATATAGAGGATATGCTAATTAGACTCAACCCTACTAAGAAGTGCAAAGAAGAGGAGTTAAGGGCTAGAGAAGAAGCAGAGGTAGAGGCTAGAGAGCACATAAGGAAAAATAAGTTAAGGAGTCTAGGCCTAGATTTCAACACAAAAGCCCCAAAATATCACATGGACATGTGTAAAAAATCAGGCATAATTACTTCTTGAATAGTCGATCGACACCCCTTTGTGACCGTAGAGGTCAGACAAGGAAAGAGTGTAAGGATAGTGAGAGCATTGGTTGATTCAAGAGCAGAAACTAGTGCAGTTAGACTTTCATACTGCCAAGACGTGTAATTGAACATCAAGCCTATAGAAGCCTATCTCATCAGATTGAGAGGTGTGGAAACCCCTTGTTTGGGCGAGGTGGAACTTCCCATCTACCTTCAAGATGTACCAATGAAAGTCAAAATGCTAGTGTGTCACGATGAGGGCCTTACAAAGCCACTTGTCTTGGGTCAAGATTGGGTTTATGACCATGCACTCAACTTGAACCTAAGAAGCCAACTTCTTCAAGTTTGGGTACATGAACAATGCATTACATTAGAATTAGAAAACTCCATGCTCATGGATCATGGCACCACACTCTCGTAGTTTCTCTAAGACTAATCTTCACGAACAAGATGTTGTATGTGTCAAAAGCTCCATGATTCAAAAGAACTCAATCATGGAAGAACATGCTCGAAAGTAAGTGGACTCCTCCTCTTGCACAAGGACTAATGCCACCACCACAACTCAAACAAAAAGGCAAACAAAACCATACATGACAACCAATATATCAAATAGACAAAGAAATTTCAAGAAGAGAGTAGTTCCGAGCATAAAGCAAATCTGGGTACGAAAAGGAGAGCAACCACCAGCCTTGCCAACACAATTCCCATCAAGGCAAGCCAACCATGCGAAGACAAGAACCAAGCAACTAGGACCAGCTCAACAAGAAGGTCTGTTATAAATTAGGGTGCCTAAGAAATTAATTGCAACTCAACAAGGGCATGTGGGTTCCCAAAAGACTCTTACATGCACAAAGGCTTATGCTCTCCACCATGCAAAAGGTCTCAACAAAGAAGCCAAGGAGAGAAAAGGGTAAGAACTAAGCACAGAGACCAAAAGAAGATAAATTCAACCCATCAGCAAAAAGTAAGAAGACAATCATCAAGGATATGGGTTTGGAAGCAAAAAGCATCAGTGATACCCACAAAACCAAAGAGCCAACCACACAGGATAAAAAATTCAAGTAACCATCCATAGAGGAAGAAGCCAAAGCTGATCTCTACGCAATCAAAAATTGTTATCAAATGGATCTCTAAAGGGAGGAATGGTCAGTTGTCATTTAGCGATCGACTTATCAGATCATTTCAAGCTTCACCGGCTACCTCCAACATAGACTGCTTCAACATCCACCAACAACCTTGAAAGCCTCAATGTGCAACAACCATGTGCCTTTAGCATAACCTTGCCTTTTGCACCATTCAGGTCTTGCATTTCAAAAGTATGCATTAATATAGGGCCACCTTACACGGCCGTGCATAAACACAATTGCGAATCCCAGGCACATGCAAAACATTTGGCATATGTAAAATATTTTATTGATGCTAGCACCTTTCTTCTTGTTTTGTGACATTGTTCCACATAAAAAGAAAAAAAGAAGAAATCCCTATAAAAATAGTGATTTTTATCACTAAAAACCATTGTATACCATTTTTTAGTTTTGCAACTCCATTTTGTTGAAGTTGAGGAGTCCTCAAGCTTGAGGAGTATTAGAAATATCATACTACCAATTTTCATAATTTTAGACTCCGCTTGAGCCCCCAAATAAGCCCTGGAACCTATGTTTTAACTAGGCTGGACACTAGGTCTGCACAGGGCCAAAACCACTCAAAAAACTATAAAAACGGCTCGAGAGCTCATTTTTGAGGTTAGCTTGTTGTAGATTTGAGCTTTGTAAGAGAGTTCTCTTGTAATCAAAGATCTTTCTATTGTTCCACTCTTTGCTCTTACCTTGTGCACGTGTGTGTATGTGTGTGCATGTTTGTGTGCTTTCACTCATACACTTGTGCCATCACTTGCTCTTCATCTTCATATCGGTACTCACCTCTCCATGGATTGACATTTATGAGTTGAAGCTCCTCACATTGGTACTTGCCCTTGTGCTAGAGTGACATGCATATACACATACACATATATATACACATGCATACACATATATACATGTTTAATGTCGAGGTGTTTAGGATTAGGGTTTTGGGGTTTTTATACATGCATACACATATATACAAATATTTACAAATAGTATATATACACATACACATATATATACACATGCATACACACATACATGTTTTAGCTCTAGGTCTTTAGACATAGGGTTTTAGGGGTTTACACAAGCATACACATATATACACACATAATACATATACACATAGACATGTACATACACATGCATACACACATATACATGTTTTAGGTCTAGGTCTTTAGTGTTGGAGGAGATGGATGAATACCTCAAGGACGTGAGGTGGTATTGCTAAAACCTGCTTTGTACCTACCCTAATACACTTCAGATTTATATAGTAGTCCCTTTTAGCTTGCAAATGACACCAAGAAAGTGCCTATCTACTTTGGAGTTGATGCTTGAAACAATTGGATCAAAACAAACTAGTTCATGAATAGCTAGTATCACAAATCTTGCTATTTTAGTCCATAGAGTTGATGGTTCTTTTGCTCAGAACTCAGTGTATAGTAACAATTGATGAAATTCCTTTTGAGGAAATTCAGTTAGCTTAGATAGTTAATTATTTCAAGTGGAATCATCTAAAATGATAAACTAAGCTCCGAGAAATCAGTTTAGCAATCAAAAGCTTACCCCTGATTTTTTAGGGATTAACCAATAGATCACTAGTGAGCACTTCAATGCCGATTTCTCCCAGACGGCTAAATCAAATGCTTTGAGATTTTCATAGCACAAAGTAGACTTCAACTGGTTTCAATAAGCCAAAGATTGTGAAAAATGGTTGAGAATTCACTGAGATATGATCAGACAAAGTTGACTGTTCTAAGTAGTCATAGCAGAGAAGTAGACAGAGATGTTCAATGAACTATATGTATTATAAAACATGATTGTACAAGATCATTGCTGGAGACCTTTAATTCTCCAAACTTCTGATTTATGTTGATTTAAGAACTCTTCTATATCAAGAATAAACCAAAGTTTACACAAAACTTATATTATCTTTCATATGTATTAAGAAATACTTCTCTGTATGAAGTTTTCTTCAGCTTCAAGAGTCTGCTTCAAAAATGAACTTCAATCTCTGCATATGACTTTGATTTTAATCATTCAAATGATACTCACATATTCATACTACCTTTGCACAATCACATTGATCATTAGTTCTTCAAAAGAACTATTAGATTTCTAATTTGATCACTTAGATCAAACATGTGTCAAAAACTCCCTTCTAGAAATGACAACTTTGACATGGTCAACTTCTTAAGCTGATTTCTCCAAGAATCTAACCTCTTTTGCTAAATGCTTTTGAAAAAAGCTTCCTTACATTTGAACTTAGATTTTGAATGCTGAAACATAAAGAAATTTACACTGAGCATTGAGATCCAAGCAAAACTTTAAGCAGCAAAATGCACGATTTTGAGAACTTCACTTGCAGACTTCTACATATGAATGTTCCTACTTGTCATACACACGACCTGAAGAGAATTAGATCATCAAACTTTGGTCATAACTTGATTAGATTCTAAATTAGATGTGTACAAAAGATTTCCTGATCCACATGATCAGGCTGAGAGAATTCTAGGAAAGACCAATCGCTAACTCATTAGAAAACTCTCTACTCATCTATCTCTTGAACAACTTGAAATCTATTGACTTCTATTTCATCTATTATTCATCTCTCTTACATATCACGACTATACATGAGGTTATATATACATGTGAATGTAAACTCGTCACTACATCAAGTATTTTTGAAATATTTTTCCAAAACTATTATACATAAATGTACAACACATTTCTTCTTGATTCTTCACTTGACTTCATGCTTTGAGCTTGAGTCTTTTCTTCATTTCTTCATTTCTTCATTTCTTCATTCCTAGGCTTCATGTAATCATCCATTGATGATTGTCTTGCTCCAACAGCTCCATCTCGATCATCAATTGTGATTACCTACACCTTCCTTATACCTGCCATCTCTTTAAACCTTTGTAACTTTGGTCCATCCAAACTTTTTGTCAGCATATCTGCTACTTGTTCTTTTGTTGGTGTATACATGACTTCAATTCCTTTGTGAAGTACCTTTTCTCTCAAGAAATGATACTGAATGTCTATATGTTTAGTCTTGGCATGAAAAACAGGATTAGCTGCCAAATATAATGAACTCATGTTGTCTCGAAATATGATTGGACATTCTGATCAATTCCTAGACTTTTTAATAAAGTCTTCAACCAAATTACTTCCTTTGCAGATTCCACCATTCCTTTGTATTTAGCTTCTCTAGATGACAATGAAACTGTATGTTGCTTCTTCGAACACCAAGAAAAGCTTATCTCCAACATAGCATAGATAACCATGAGGAGATCTTCTATCATCTGAATTACCTGCCGAATTTGCATCACTAAACACTTTAAGTCTAGTATCAAAAGTGAATCCATAATAGAAACCTTCACTCAGACTTCCTTTGGTATATCTTAGCACTCTTTGTGCAGCAGCCCAATGATTTTGCTTTGGGCAATGCATAAATTGAGATAAGACACCAATTGCATATGAAAGATCTAGTCTTGTCAAAGTAGCATAGATTAAGCTACCTACCAAACTCTGATATGTCTTCATGTCTTTGAAGTCTTCTCCTCCATACTTGCTTAGTTTATCATTAACCTCCAATGGTGTGGTTGAAGGCTTATAATTCTCCATATTAAATGTCAATCTTCTTTCACATACCTTTCTTGTGTAACATACAGTCCATGTTGAGTGTATATAATCTCCATCCCTAGGAAATAAGACAAATTTCCCAAATCACTTATCTTAAACTCATTTTCCATATGCTTCTTTAGCTCCTTGATTCCTTGAGCATCTATACCTGTGACAATAATGTCATCAACATAAATACACACATAAATGTATCTATCTTCATTTGTTTCACTAGCAAAATATTATCTGCCTTTGAGGCTTGATATCGATGTTCATTCAAGAACTTGACCAATCTGTAATTCCATGCTCTTGGAGCTTGTTGTAGACCATACAGAGCTCTCTTAAACTTACACACATAATTTGATTCATTTGACTCTTTGAAACCCTCTCGTTGCTCCATGTATACTTCATCTGCAATATATCCATTTAGAAATGCATTCTTCTTGGCTACTATACTAAAGGTTTCATCATAGTCCACTCCATGTGTTTGGACATATCCTTTGACCACAAGTCTAGCCTTGTATCTAGAGTATTTTCCATCTCCAAACCTCTTTGTCTTATATACCCACTTACATCCAATCACCTCCTGATTCTTTGGCCTTGGTACCAATTCCCATGTCTCATTCTCAAGTAGAGCATCATTCTCTTCTTGCATTGCTTTTTCCCAATTTTCCTTTCCTTTAGCTTCATCATATGTGGATGAATCCTCATCTATCTTCACAATATAAGCATAATATTTGGTTGTCAAGAAAGATGTATCATAACTATACTTGATAGGTTTTTTTTCTACCTCTTGATGATCTTTTATAATTGTCCTACATGTCATTTCTACAAACATCATCATCAATATCTTCTTCATACACCTTCATCTTTGACTTCCCTTTCCTTTTGATTTCTTCAAGATTTATACATAGATTATCTGATCATGTAAACCATGTGCTTTGCTCATCAAATGTAACATTTTTTGAAACAAGAAATTGTTTTGTAGATGGATTCCACAACCTGTATCCCATTTGTTTATCATCATACCCAATGAACATATATTTTTCTGCTTTAGGTTCTAGCTTATTTCTCAATTGAGATGGAACATAAGCATATGCCAAACATCTAAATATTTTGCAATGATCAAGAGTAGGTTTCTTACCCAACCATGCTTCGGAAGGAGTCCTTCCCTCAAAAGCTTTGCAAGGCAATCTATTCACAAGATAAGTTGCAATATTAGTTGCTTTTGCCCACATATAATTAGGACATCTTTTTTCCTTCATCATTGACCTTGCAAGATCTATAAGAGTTCTATTTCTTCTTTCTGCAACTCCATTTTGTTGTTGGGAGTACCTGCAAGTCACTTCTCTTTTAATACCTGCATTCCACATATAATCATCAAATTCTTTAGAAAAATATTCCCCCCCTCCATCTGATCTCAATCTCTTGAGCTTTTGTGCTCTAATTCTTTTTGAATAGGCATGATAATGTTTAAATGTCTCAAACTTTTTAGATGTATCCTTGATCACATATAGAGTAATCCATCTGGTTGCATCATCAACAAATAGCACATATTGCTTTTATCCATTTATGCTATAGTCCTTTGATGGACCCCACACATGTGTATGAATCACTTCAAGCATATTTGAATAGCTGTATCCTTGCGTATTGTATGATTTCTTGTGAGCTTTACCTAAGTGGCAAGCCTCACATTTGTATATCATATGTTGAGCTTCAATATTTGGTAGACCAAGCACTGCACCATTCTTTGTCATTTCTTTTATTCCCCTTTCATTAAAATGTCCTAACCTCTTGTGCCATATATCCAATTTAGACATCTTTTGACTTCCATAAGTAAACAATGCATGTCCCACATTACCTTGGACTTTGAGAGTGAATAATCTTTCTTAATTTTTTCCTGTGATAGTGCTTTTATATCCTTGACTTGGATCTTCAACATAAACACCATCACTTGTCAATCTGACTTCATATCCCTTCTCAAAAATTTGCCCTACGCTTATTAAATTTTTAGGGATTTTTGGAACATAAAGTACCTTGTTTAGGAGTATACTTCCACTCCTTGTCTTCACTGATCCAATGCTCTCAACTTTGTGTTTTGTGTTATCTCATGTTTGAACTGTATGTCCATTCACTTTAATTTCCATATGAGTCATTAAAGAAACATTACCACTCAAATGATTACTACATCCTGAGTCAATATAAAACGCCATTTGATATTCATTGGTTACTTCATGAGTTGCATTCAGGATAAGGGTCAAGTCTTCCTTCTGATCTGAAGCATAATTGTAATATGTGTTGTTATAGGATTTATTTTGAAAGCTTCTTCCTCCTCCTCTAGCATATGAGGATCTTCCACCTCTTCTCGTGAAGTTGCCTCTTTGATTTCTCCCTCCTCTTCCTCTAGGATGAAAATTTTGATTATGACTTCCACCATTTTGATTATTGTGCCAACAATCATTTGCCAAGTGATTTGTTCTACCACAAATCCAACAAGCTTTAATATTATCTTTGTTCTTACATCCTCTTCCTTTACCTCTAAAATTCATCTTTCCTTTCATGAAGTTTAGTTGATTTGAAGATCCTTCTTCATCATTTGTCTCCTTGCCTTTAGCATTCTTCTTCTTATCCTTTGAATACATTGCTTGACTTGAACCTCTGCCATTCTCTCCTTTAATGTCCTCCTCAAATGTTAGCATATGTCCTAACAATTGATTAAGATCAGGAGTTAAATGATCTAATGATAGTTTTGTAGCCAATATGGAAGGTTTCCACTTTTCATCTCCTCTTAGACCTGTAAGTATTTGCCTTACCAACTTTTCTTCTTCAATTTCTTCATCTACTGCTCCCAAACTATCTACAATATCCTTCATCCTTGTAACATAGTCAGAAATTGACTAAGAACCTTTCTTCTTGAATGTTGTAAAGTCAGCCCATAGTGAAGCCTTCCTCGATTTGGTTGTGTTTTAGAAATGTTCTTCCAAAGCATTCCATATATCTACTGCACTTTCTAATCCTGTAATGTGTGGTAGAAGATAATCATTTATAGCCATGTAAATGATGCTCCTAGCTTGAGCATCTCTATTCATCCGATTCTTCAATTATGCAAGCTCTTCTCTTGTTGGAACACTTGGATCCTTAAACTTAGGCTTTTGTTCTTCTCCTATAATAAATGATATCAAATCTTTGCTCATGAGGTGTGTTTCCATCTCATGGACCATGTTGGATAGTTCTCTCTATCTAGCTTGTCAATCTACAAGCTTTCTCCCATCTCTTCACTTCTGTGTCTGCACTTACTGAAATTTATGGTGATATAATGTACCTTTGATATGAAGCTTTAATCCTTCTTGATCCATTGATATCGTGCTTTTTTCTTCTTCAGATTTTCTTCCAAACTTTACTCTTTGCTCCTTCAATTCACAAGATCTTTGATACCTGCAACAATCGAGGTTCTCCTTGCTTCTTCTTCACCTTTGATCTTTTGGCTCTGATACAACTACTGGAGACCTTTAATTCTCCAAATGTCTGATCTATCTTGACTTAAGAACTCTTGTATATCAAGAATAAACCAAACTTTACACAAAATTTATATTATCTTTCATATGTAAATACTTCTAAGTATGAAGTTTTCTTCAGCTTCAAGAGTTTGCTTCAAAAATGAACTTTAATATCTGCATATGACTTTGATTTTAATCATTCAAATGATACTCACATGTTCGTACTACCTTTGTGCAATCACATTGATCATTAGTTCTTCAAAAGAAATATTAGATTTCTAATTTGATCCCTTAGATCAAACCTGTGTCAAAAAATGCCTTCCAAAAATGATAACTTTGACATGGTCAACTTCATAAGTTGTTTTCTCTCAGAATCTAACCCGTTTTGCTAAATGCTTTTGAACAAAGCTTCCTGACCTTCTAACTTAGATTTTGAATGCTGAAACATAAAAAAACTTACACTGAGTAGTGAGATTCAAGCAAAACTTTAAGCAGCAAAATGCACTATTTTGAGAACTTCACTTGTGGACTTCTACATATGAATGTTCCTACTTGTCATACACACGACCTGAAGAGAATTAGATCATCAAACTTTGGTCATAGCTTGATTAGGTTCTGAATTAGATGTGTAAAAAAGGTTTCCTAATCCACATGATCAGGCTCAGAGAATTCTAGGAAAGACTAGTCACTAACTCATGAGAAAACTCTCTACTCATCTATCTCTTGAACAACTTGAAATCTATTGACTTCTATTTCATCTATTCTTCATCTCTCTTACACATCATGACTATACATGAGCTTATATGTACATGTAACTATGAACTTCCCACTACAACAAGTATTTTTGAAATATTTTTCCAACACTATTATACATAAGTGTACAAAACATTTCTCCCTAATTCTTCACTTGACTTCATGCTCTGAGCTTGAGTCTTTTCTTCACCTCTTCATTCCTATGCTTCATGTAATCATCCATTGATGATTGTCTTGCTCCAACAATCATTGGCATTGTAATGATTCTCAATGATGATGGACTGAGTGAGCTATGCTATGAGCCATGCAGATTCTACAAATGCCCAAGAAGAGAGATATGGTATGAGGCTACACAGCCGCGAGATTCTTAAAATGTCTTTTATATGAAGTTCTTCTAAGTTTGAATTTGAATTAAAACTTGGCTCCAACTAAAATAGACACCAACAATTTAGGAGTTATTCTCTCATTTGAAACTCGTAACTAATATTCTTCCTAACTCCACGAGATACAAGCCTTTACAAGATTCTTCCAAGATTTTAATCTTTTACAATGGTAACTGCCCCACTGATCACAAGCTAAGGTTCACATGCATCATCAAGTAAGTGTTGGACACATTATCTTCTAAGCCAAGTGTGTAGGCTTGATCATTTGCACAAAAGCTCCCCCTCAAGCCAAACATCTTGGATTGCATTACTTAATCAAGTTTCTTGAATATCCAACAATCCAATCATGGTCTTAAACCTGCAAAGCTTAGCACCAGCGAGTGCTTTGGTTAACAAATTAGCACACTACATATTTGTAGATACATATGCTAGTTGAGTCTCTTTGCTCAATAGTTTCTCTCCAACATAGTGATAGTGCACTTCTATATGCTTGGTTCTTGCATGATAAATGGGATTGGCTGCAAGATGCAAAGAACTAGTGTTATCACCAAAGATCATTGGTGAATAAATGTGAAGTCCCAAATCTTAGTAAAGAAAATAGCTTCTTTTGTAGCATTTGATAATCCCCTATATTCTTCCTCTATTAAAGATAGAGCAATAGTTGGCTTCTTTTCAGAAGTCCATGAGATGGGCTCATCACCTGCAAAAGATAAATATCCATAAGTTCTTTTTCTGTCATCCTTACATCCTGCTCAATCTTCATCTGAGTATAACTTTATATCCAAATCTAATGTGTATGGGAAATAAAGACCTTGATTTTGAGTACCTTTGAGATACTTCAAAATTCCTTTAGCAGCTTCAAAGTGAGGTGCTCTGGCTTTATGCATGAATTGGCTCAAAACACTTACTCCATAACATATGTCAATCCTTGTTAATGTTGCATAGTTTAGACTTCCAACTATGCTTTGATAACCTGCAATGTTTTGAAGAAAATCACCTTCATGAGCACTCAATTTATGATTTACCTCCATAGGGGTGCTAGCTACTTTTGCATCCTCCAAGTGGAACTTCTTCAACATGTCTTACACATATTTCCTTTGAGTGATGTAAATTCCAGAGTTAGTGTATACTAACTCAAGTCCAAGAAAATATTTCAAAAACCCTAGGTCACTGATCTTCAAATCCTACATCATCTGGTTTTTGATTTGTTTGATGCCATTGGTATCACAACCTATAAGGATAATTTCATCCACATATACACATAAATATATCATTTCTGAATTACTCCTCTTGAAAAATATAGAAGAATCTGCCTTGCTCATCATGAATCCTTGGTCTTGAAGATAGGTTGTTAACCTATGGTTCCATGCTCTAGGTGCCTACTTCAAACCATAAAGAGCTTCCTTCAATTTTCACACATGATTTACCTTGTTTAGATCTTCATATGGAAGGGATTGAGCCATGTAAACCTCCTCTAAAATCCACCCATTGACAAAAGCATTTTTTACATCTAGTTGATACATATTCCAATTTCTAGATGCAGCTACACTTACCAATACTCTGATGGTTGGCATCTTAGCCACAGGTGAAAAAGTTTCTTCATAATCTATTCCTTGGGTTTGTGCAAAGCCCTTAGCCAAAGGCCTAGCTTTATACTTGTTTATGGATCCATCTGAGTTCCTTTTGATTTTGTGAATTCACCTAGAACCAATTACCTTCATTGACGCTTTCTTGGGTACTAGCTCCCAAGTTGGAGTGCTTCTATTTCTTCATCCATAGCCTCCTTCCATTCTGCTTTCATACTTTCTTCTTCATATGAAGAAGGTTATTCAAGTGATGAGTCCTTAGCAAGATAAATAGAATGCTTAGTGACTAATGAAGTATCATACCCATATATGATTGGCTTCTTACTCTCTCTTTGTGATCTCCTTAAGGCTTCGTTGGATGAATTAACTATGACCTACAACCTCTTCATCTTGACCTTGCCTTTTGATTTCCATGATTTAAATTCTTCCAAGTTGATGGTGTCATAATCATCAGATTTGATGTCTTCAATTGTGCTTGGCTCCTCCTTGGTGAGGCTTGGAAATTCGTCTTCCAAGTCATATGGCAACTTGACCTTGTTGCATTCACTTTCAAACCAAGAATCATTCTCATCAACCACAACATCTCTATTGACCATAAATCCTTTGTTGGATGGATTATAAAACCTGTATCTTTTTTATTTATATCATACCCTATGAAGATGCATTTCTCAGCCTTAGGGTCTAGTTTACCTCTAATTTGAGATGAAACATGCACATAAGAAACACAACCAAATATTTTGCAATGTTCTGGTGATTGTCTCCTACCATGCCATGCCTCATAGGGGGTCATCCCATCAAGAGATTTGGAAGGTAACCTGTTAATAACATAAGTGGTAGTAGAAACACTCTCTGCCCACAAGTAATTAAGCAACTTCTTTTCATTAAGCATTGATCTAGCTGCTTTCACAATCAATCTGTTCCTCCTCTCTGCTATTCCATTTTTCTCAGGAGTATATCTAGTAATGATCTCCATTTTGAAACCCTATTTTGCAAAAATGCTTCAAACTCATTGGAGAAGTACTCACCTCCTCCATCTGACCATATCCTCTTTAAGATTTTTCTTGTTTGATTTTCCACAAGTGCGAGATACTTCTTGAAACACTTGAACACTTCATCCTTATGTTGCATGAAATACAAGATAGTCCACCTACTAAAATCATCAATAGATGACACATAGTACCTTGAGCTTGAAATTGAAGGGTCCTTGCTTGGTCCCCACACATCTCTACGGACAAGTTCCAAATAATCCTCATGCATATAGCATTTGTTTGTAAAGGGTAACCTGTGTGATTTACCAAACTACATGCACCACTATAGAGGAGGTACTAGGGTACTCACTTCCATCAATATCAAATTGTATACATTTCCAGTACTCCGTCTACTCAAGGGGGGTTCTCCTTAGGGAAGTATACCATGTAACATTCTTGTGTGCAGGTACCTTCACTAACAACAAAGACACCAAATAAAGAGAAAATGTAAAGTCGTGGAGAAAGGATCAATGGCAAGTGCTCATAAGAGAGGAAAGCACTTCTTGACTTAGAAAATGATTACAGAAGGCTACAATGATACAAAAGGATGAAACAGAGGGCTAGCATGTCATGTCAATGGAGCACTAGATTGTGCTCTCTAACTATAGTAGACAAGATTTTGGAAATACACTTCTGATTATAAGATCACCCAAAAAGGAAAAACGATACAAGAATATGTGACTCATACAAGATGTCCCACAACCCGGGACTGATAGGTATGAATAACTTGACTAGAGATGATACACAAGATCCCACAACCCGGAATCGTAAATATGAAACAAGATCTTTGGATTACAAGAACTCCCTTCTAGGAGATGAACTAGATACAAGAAAGAACTCCACAAGATCTCGTACTACAAGATTACAAGAGGACAAGGAAAGATGTCTAGGATACAAGACTAGATAGGACTGGAACGAGGAACAAGACAAGAACAGGAACCGGAACTTGGAGAGTACTTACTTGGCGGTCACGACTCCTTGAGCTCCCAAGAAGGGTATTCACAAGACTGACTATGAATGTGGCCAATCCCTCCTTATATAGGTTTTCCAAGGGTGGTTCTAGGGCGGTTACGAATTGATGATATCATCGATGATGTCATCAATTCAAAGAATGGTCTCTAGATATCACAATCAAGCAAGAAGATAGTCTATCTTAGGGTTTTGGCATGTTTTGGATGCAATGGAAGCATTAGTTTCCCAAAATTCTAGACCAATCATGAGATATAGGATTCACATGGAATCTAAGACTTAGGATGGTTTCCTTTGTCCATGACATTACCTCCCCCTCAAGCGACGAGTTCCACGAGCAGCGGTCACGTTCTTTGGTCTCGACTTCATTGGATTTCTCTTATGGAATTCTTGAACCTTGATTGGTGATCTTTGAAGGTTTTCTACGGGTTCCCAAGTATGATCACTGATGTCATAACCTTTCCAATGAATAAGGTACTTTAATCTTCCTCGGGATATTCTCGAATCTAGGACATGCTCAACTTCAAATTCTTCATGATCATCAATCTCAATAGGTGGTGAAGGACTAGTTCTCGCCCCCTCAATGGTGAAATTTGATATGGTTCCAACTGTTGGTGCATTTTACCCAGGCCTACATGCTTGATATATTTGATATTATCCTCATTTGTAAGTCACATGAGTAGTCATGTGAACACCTCTTGTAAAAGATTACATTTTATCTCTTGTAAATGGAAAAAGAAAAAAGGAAAAGGATGGCTTACCTCATCCATGATGTAAAAGCAAATTCGTGGCTCCAACTACCAAAACCACGAAATTTAGAGCTGAGGGAATCTCTCCTAACTTTGGGGATCACTTTTAGGTGGAGCCATTTGAATTCGAATTCAAAACTCCCTCCAAGAATAGCTATAAAAGGAGCAAGAAGGAAGAGGCGATTAGCAAGCCTTGTACGTGACCACTTCATGTCATTTTGTAGAGATTGAAGAGCTTACTCCATAGCTCTATCATTCTACTCCAATTGTGCAAATATTCATTGCCAATGTGGTTGTAATCATATGTGAATCTATACATTTATCATCATCTACTTCTCTGTTTTGTTCTCTGCTATACTCACTCAGAGCAGTAAATTCAGAAGGTCATATCTCGAGTTTTACTGAACGTTTTTCCGTGATTTAACTTGCGCTGGATAGCTTGTACTGTCTACTTTGTGCATATAAATTTTCAAGGTCATTGGATAAATACTTTTGGAGATATATGCATTTTATTGCTTACTGGTCTATCTCTGCAGAGCCCCGAGAATTGTGGGGAGGTTCCAGAAATTGATGAAACTTGTTCTCAGTGCTCAGTCCATCATTTGAAGTGTTTTAACTTGGATTGGGAAGCTTGCTAAGTCTATTTGCTATGCCCAAAAGGAAGTTTTCTAATTCCTACCAGGTTGAGAGCACTGTTCATTTTTTCCAGCAGGTGTATGTCCAAAAATAGCAAGTTTTGGGAGCTAGTCATTTCGCAACTAGTCTGTCTTGAATTAAACTTTTGGGATACATGTTCCAAAGTACTTGGCTGATATTTTGGTGGATTTAGGAAGCTCAAAGGGTCTACTAATCAACTCTGAAGTCTCAGTTGGCTGGTGGGAAGCTGGTTGTAGCGGCACCTACTCATCTTTGGATTGCATCCACCATCTCTCTTCACAGTGGTATCAGAGCATAGTCAATCAACATGGGAGATGGATTTCCATCAACAATTGACAAATTGGATCGAAACAACTATCCGGCATGGTCTCTAAGGATGGAGGCTTACCTTCAAGGGAGGAATTTATATGGATTCATATCCGGAGATGAAGCAATGCCAACCATGAGGAGCAAAGGGCAACCATCATATGAAGAAGTGGAAGGACTTTCGAATTGGTGTTCGAAGGATGCACTCGCAAGGTCCTATATTCTAAACTCAATCTCTGATTTTCTTTTACCTCATGTCAAGGGATGCAAGACATCAAGAGAGACCTGGAATGCACTTGCTTCTTTCTTCTCTTCCAACACTCGAGCAAGGAAGAACCAATTGTGGATGGAGTTCACAACAATGAAGAAAAGCCTGAAGCAAAATGTGACTGATTATGTCAGAAAGATGAAGGAGATTTCCGACCAACTTGGAAGCATTGGAGAGGTAATTGAAGAGGAGCAAATCATAAGATAAATCATGAATGGAATCAAAGCAGACGACAAGTGGGAGTCATTCACAACAGCCATGGATTTATACATGGATATGCATGTACCCGACCTTAACACACTCATGGGCCAACTCTTCACTCATGAAGCAAAGATTAGCAAAGGTGGTGAGTCCTCAGGAGGTAATCAAACTTCTGCCTTATATTCTGATAAAGCTAAGGTCAAGGACAAGTCAAAGAATAGGAAGAATGAAGATGAAGGAAGCTCTTTCCAAGCAAACTTTGCAGGTAGAGGAAGAGCTAGAGGAAGAGGCAGAGGTGGAAAGCAAGGCAGGGGGAGATTCCAATCATCTCAACCTTGCAACATATGTGGCTTATCTAACCATACTACTGAAGAATGTTTTAGGAACCCGAGGAACTCAAGAGGAAGAGGATTCAATAGAGGTGGCTATGTATCAAATAGAGGTAGATACAATGGAGGCTACAACAACAACAACTACTACAACAACAATTACAACAACAACAACAACTATCAAAGTGGCCATAGAGGAAGAAGAGATTACAATAACTATGCAAAGGACCAAAGTCAAGAAGATTCATTATTGATTATGAATCTATCAGCGAAGAAGGGTAAGGATGATGATCACATATTTTACATTGATTCGGGATGCTCGAACCATGTAGCAGGAAATGTGGCTTTACTTTCTGATTTGGAAGATCCTCATAACAAGCATGAAGTGCAGACAGGAGATGACACAAAGCACTCAGTGGAGAAGATAGGTAATGTGAAGACATCAGATGGGAATATGAACCTCTTAAGCAAAGTCTTGTATGTCCCTACAATTACCAAAAATTTAATAAGTGTTGGACAGATTGTTGAAAAAGGATTGCACGTTAGATTCAATCGAGTTGGAGCATATGTTGAATACCCAAGGCAAGGCTTTCGAAGGATTGCCAAAGGAGAAAAGACAGGAAGGCTTTTCACTTTTGAAGTGGAAGATACAAAGAACATAGCTTTGTTTAGCTATGGATCTCAAACTCTTACAGAGTTGGAGATATGGCACAAAAGGCTTGCTCACATTGGTGAGAGGACACTCAAACAGATTTGCAGGGACCAAAGTGTACTTGGTTTGCCTAATATCACAAGGCAACACATGATTTATAAGTGTGAACCTTGTCAACTCGGCAAGGCTCATAGACAACCTTTCAATAAGAAAGGATATATGTATCAAAATCCTTTGGATCTAGTGCACACGGATGTGTGGGGTCCATGTAAGGAGCCATCTATATCAGGCTCAAGATATTATGTGTCTTTCATAGATGATTGTAGCAAGTGGACCATTCTGTTTTTCATGAAGCACAAGGATGAAGTGTTTAATTGCTTTAAGAAGTATATTGGTCTTGTTGAAAATCAAACAAGTAGGACTTTGAAAAGACTCAGATCAGATGGTGGAGGAGAATACTTCTCTTCTGAATTTGATGCCTTCTTTGCATGAAAGAGGCATTAAAAGGGAAGTCACTACAAGGTATACACCTGAACTCAATGGTGTAGCAGAGAGGAGGAACAGAGCTATTGTTGAAGCTGCAAGGTCCATGCTCAACGAAAAGGGATTGCCAAACTACCTATGGGCAGAGGCTGTGTCTACAGCCACATATCTCATAAATAGACTTCCATCTAAGTCACTAGATGGAACCACTCCATATGAAGTGTGGAATGGAAGAAGACCTAGTCTAGAGAATTGCAAAATCTTTGGATGCTTAGCCTATGCTCACATTCCTTCTCAAGTAAGAGGGAAATTGGATCCCAAGGCAGAGAAGTGCGTATTCATTAGTTATGATCAAAACCAAAAAGGATATAGATTGTACAATCCAACCAATAAAGGATTTTCTATGAGTAGAGATGTAATTTTTGATGAAAACAAATCATGGTTTGATGATGACAGGAAAGTGAAGCTGCCATATGACTTGGATGAAGATTTTCCATCACTTCAACCAAAGGAGCCAAAGCAGATTGAAGAAAGTGATTCGGAGATTGACCTAGAAGACTTGGAAAGACTAAAGCTATGGGAGAACAAAGGTAAAGCAAAGATGCAGGATGCTACATATGGACCCGAGAGCTCACATCAACCACTTAGAAGGTCTTCGAGGGAGAAGAAGAAACCAGAGAGGTTTGGTTATGATACTTCTTTGGTCACCAAGCACTCAATCTACATTGCAAAGGATTCAACCAATGAAGAACCTACCACATTTGAAGAAGCACAAAACAAGAAAGCTTGGAGAGATGCAATGGATGAAGAAATGGAAGCCTTGAACGAGAATGACACTTGGGAGCTTGTACCTAACAAGCCATCTATGAAGATAATCGGATCTCGATGGATATACAAAATCAAGAGGAATCCAGATGGAAGTATAAATAGACACAAAGCAAGGTTAGTTGCTAAAGGGTTTGCTCAAACCCATGGTATTGATTATGAGGAGACTTTCTCTCCTGTTGCAAAAATGCCTACAATTAGGGTTCTCATTAGTCTGGCTGCATCTAGAAATTGGAATCTTTATCAACTTGATGTAAAGAATGCTTTCTTGAATGGATGGATTTCTGAGGAAGTGTATATGGCACAACCTCCTGGATATGAGGATGCACATCATCCTAACTATGTATGCAAACTAAAGAAAGCTTTGTATGGATTGAAGCAAGCTCCAAGAGCTTGGAATTTCAGATTGGTGACTTATTTGCAGGACCAAGGATTCAAAGCTAGCAAGGCGGATACCTCTTTGTTCATAAAGAGGAATGGATCTGAAGTGATCTATTTATGTGTGTATGTTGATGATATTATTATCACAGGCAATGATCTTGAAGGAATCAAACAGGTAAAGAGTCAAATGAAGGAGGAGTTCAAAATAAGTGACCTTGGACCACTCACCTATTTTCTTGGATTTGAGTTGATCTACACAGATTCAGGTATATACATCACACAAAGGAAGTATGTCCATGACATGCTCGTCAAGTTCAAGATGGAAAATACCAAGTGTGCAGGTACACCTATGGAGCAAAATCATAAGCTTAGTGCTTATGAAGGAGAGCCAATTGAAGACATCACAAGCTATCAAAGCTTGGTTGGAAGTTTGAACTATGCAACACGCACAAGAGTGGACATATGCTATAGTGTTAGCATATTGAGTCAGTTTATGCATAAGCCGAGAAGACCACATATGGAAGCGGCCAAGCAAGTCCTCAAGTACCTAAAGGGGACCATGAATGAAGGTTTGTTCTATTCATATACTTCAGATATTGAGCTAAAGGTCTACTCAGATGCAGATTCGGCCGGATCTAGAGATGATAAAAGAAGCACATCCGGGTATATATCATTTGCAGGTTCAAAAATCATTTCTTGGTCATCAAAGAAGCAACCAACCGTGGCATTATCTTCTACCAAAGCCGAATATAGAGGTTTGGCTAACGCAACTCAAGAAATCATGTGGTTAAAGTCTTTGTACACAGATCTTGGACTTCATTCTTCAACACCTCATATTTTTGGTGACAACACAAGCTCACTACATCTAGCAGCTAATCCGGTATACCATGCTAGAACCAAGCATATTGAAGTCCACTACCATTATGTAAGGGAGAAGCTAATGAGCAAGGATATTCAACTATCCTATGTCTCTACAGATATGCAATGTGCCGACATGTTGACTAAAGCTCTTGATGGTATGAAGTTAAGTAGATTCAAGTTGATGATTGGCTTGCAGGAAATCAAGGACAATTGAAGACTTATTTGGAGGCCAAGCATGTTAGGCTTGAGGGGGAGCTGTTGGTGCATTTTACCCAAGCCTACATGCTTGATATATTTGATATTATCCTCATTTGTAAGTCACATGAGTAGTCATGTGAACACCTCTTGTAAAAGAGTACATTTTATCTCTTGTAAATGGAAAAAGAAAAAAGGAAAAGGATGGCTTACCTCATCCATGATGTAAAAGCAAATTCGTGGCTCCAACTACCAAAACCACGAAATTTAGAGCTGAGGGAATCTCTCCTAACTTTGGGGATCACTTTTAGGTGGAGCCATTCGAATTCGAATTCAAAACTCCCTCCAAGAATAGCTATAAAAGGAGCAAGAAGGAAGAGGCGATTAGCAAGCCTTGTACGTGACCACTTCATGTCATTTTGTAGAGATTGAAGAGCTTACTCCATAGCTCTATCATTGTACTCCCATTGTGCAAAGATTCATTGCCAATGTGGTTGTAATCATATGTGAATCTATACATTTATCATCATCTACTTCTCTGTTTTGTTCTTTGCTATACTCACTCAGAGCAGTAACTTCAGAAGGTCATATCTCGAGTTTTACTGAATCTTTTTCAGTGATTTAACTTGCTTTGGATAGCTTATACTGTCTACTTTGTGCATATAAATTTTCAAGGTCATTGGATTAATACTTTTGGAGATATATGCATTTTATTGCTTACTGGTCTATCTCTGCAGAGCCCCGAGAATTGTGTGGAGGTTCCAGAAATTGATGAAACTTGTTCTCAGTGCTCAGTCCATCATTTGAAGTGTTTTAACTTGGATTGGGAAGCTTGCTAAGTCTATTTGCTATGCCCAAAAGGCAATTTTCTAATTCCCACTAGGTTGAGAGCACTGTTCATTTTTTCCAGCAGGTGTATGTCTGTGGACCTTGATCATTGACAATATCATCAGGCAATCCATGAAGCCTAAATATGTACCTAAGAAAACGTCTAGCAGTGGCTGCACCTGTGATTGCCTTGGTAGTTGGAATGAAGTGTGCCATATTTGTAAATCTATCCACAATAACAAGAATGGCATCATACTTATTTGACTTTGGTAGATTTGTGATGAAATCCATAGATAATGAAGCCCATGGCCTTTCTAGAATAGGTAGAGGTTGCAAGAGGCCATGAGGTTTATGTCGCAGTACCTTAGATCTATTGCAAGTATCACAGGTTCGGATATATTCTTTGACTTCCTTCCACATCTAAGTCCACCAAAAGTCCCTTTATATGAGTTCTATTGTTTTATTCACTCCAAAATGTCCTACTGCAAGGTTGTAATGGCATTGTTGAAGTACTTGGATCCTCGCCTTTCTTGGAGGGACATATAATAGGTTCTTATAGAGTACTAACCCATCCTTTTCCTGAAATTCGTTTACTTCTTGGAATACTCCTTCTTGAGATTTTTGCTTAATGTCACAAAACAATTCATCCTGTGGTAGATCATCACGGATCAAATGATTCAAGGCTGAATCTTCATGATGGGTTGAAGAGATAGCTGCCAACTGGAGATGCTGAGGCTTGAGTAATACACTCTCTTGTTGATCAAAGGTCTCTTCATCCTTCTTTGGTGCAAGGTAGGATCTTCTAGACAAGGCATTTGACTGACATTGTTCACGTCCTGGACGGTAGGTGATGACAAAATCGAACCTGGATAGAAAGTTACTCCATCGAGATTGCCTTCTATTGAGAATGGGGATGGTCATCAAATGCTCTAGCTTCTTGTGATCTGTATACACAATAATTTTATGAGCTGCTTCTTCTAGATGGTGATGCCGGGTATCAAACACATCCACTATGGGAAGAAGTTCTTGATCATGAATTTCATAATTAATTTCTCGAGGAAATTTCCTTGAATGATATGCAACTGGATGTAGGTGTCCATCATCTCCATATTGGGATAGAATGGCCCCTAGGGCAAAGTCTGATGCATCTGTTTCTAGGAAGAAGGGTTTGCTCGAACCAGGATGAACTAGGATTGGGGTAGTAGTGAATGCGGATTTCAGGTTCTCAAAGGCTTTTTCTACTTCTTCAGTCCATGGAAATTTTGGGTTTCCTATAAGCTTGGTAAGAGGTGTCACAATCTTGGAGTAATCTCTAATGAATATCCTATAAAAATTGGCAACGCTAGAAAACATTGTACATCTCAAACACACGACAGTGGTTGCCATGCCAATCAAGGATTGTCTTGATCTTCTTAGGGTCCATAAAGATTCCTTTCTGTGATACAATGTACCCTAAAAACTCCACTTCTGTCTGATGGAAGTAGCACTTCTCCAATTTTGCATATAACCCTTTTTCTCTTAGTTTCTCTAGGACTATCATTACATGACATTCATGATCTTCTAGATTTTAGGAGAATATCAAGATATCATCAAGATATATTACCACAAAATGATCTAAATACTCTCGAAAGATAGCATTCATCATATGTTGAAAGACTGCTGGCGCATTTGTGAGACCAAATGGCATAACTACATATTCAAAGTGTCCATACCTTGTTTGGAATGTTGTTTTCCATTCGTCTCCTTCTCTGATCTTGACAAGATTGTATGCTCCTCGAAGGTCAATCTTAGTGAAGAGCTTTGCTTTTCCAAGGTGTTCAAAGAGCTCTGATATAAGTGGTAGAGGATATCTATTCTTTATTGTCACTTTATTGAAACCACGATAGTCCATACACATTCGAAGAGTTCCGTCCTTCTTCTTTACAAATAGGATAGGGGCTCTTGCAGGAGACTTCGAGTGTTTGATAAACCCCTTGGCTAGATTCTCATCAATATTCTTACATAATTCTGTAAGTTCCTCTAGGGATAGTCTATAGATTGGCCCGAAGGATGGTTGTGCTCCCTCTTGAAGTTCTATGGCACAATCATTAGGTCTATGCTCTAGGAGCATATCTACATTCTTTTTTTCAAAGACATCTTCAAACCCTTGGTATTAGTCAGGTCGCTTCATTGAATCATCTTTCTTGGGCTCTTGAGTTGGTATGGCATAGATCATATACGTCGGTTCCTTCCTTACTGCATGCATGAGGACTTTGGCTCCAAAATATTTCAGGTTCTTCTGGATATCTCAACTGATGATAACCATGTTTACTAGACTTGATATTACATTGAAACATATGTGTGAATCATGGTCACCAAGGTATACTCTTAGTGGTATGGTTTCCATGGTTATATTCCCCGATGCTAGAGGCCGTCCATCTACTAATTCAGCTATTACTAGCTTGTTCTCCTGAAATACTGGAATTCCATGTTTTTTAACGAGTCCCTCATCAATGAAACATGAGGAGGCTCCTGAGTCTACCAGAGCTATAAGGGAAAGGGTCTTCTTAGACATGATTAACTTGACAGGGGCAAGACATGTTTCTATGGGTGTGGCTCGAATTATGAGACCCTTTCTTATATCATGATCCGATTGTATGGTCTCTTTTACAACTGCACTTCCTCGTTTCCTTGCTCTACAAGGGTGGCTATGACTTTGGAGTTCGTTCTCTTGTTGGGACAATTAACTGCAATATGGCCAGGGTTTCCACAATACAAGCATAACTTGTTATCCCTCCTTCTTTGTTTCTCTTGTGGTGTTAGAGGCTGGAACCTAGTTACATCTATCTGCATAGGTTCGGGCATAGACTCATCTCTACGAGTGGGTTGGAAGGGTTTCCATTGGCGAGGTCTTCCTTCTACTTGTTTTTCTTCATTCCTTTTGAATGAATTATCAACGGAGTTGGACAGATATAAAATCTCTTGGATCTTTTGGAAAGACAATATGGATGAAAAATGGAGCTTGTTGAGAGATTATATACCTCTGTTTTTTACCCCCACCTGGTGGAGATACTTCTACGACCTGATTAGAGAAACATATCCAAAAATAATACTTAAACTAAGTTACGACTCAAATCACGAGCTTCCTAGAATCTCTAAAAACAAGGCGGTTATCACATTGAATAGCTTGGTTGATGTATTCATTCAATGTCTTAACCTATGGCATCGCTAGTAGAAGGTCCTTCACATCATCTCTTAAGCCCCATCTAAATTGGCTTATGAAATAATCTTCATGCTAGGTAAGGTCACATATCAACTGCCTAAATTCAAATGCATAAGTAGAGGCAGGGAGGTTACCTTGACATAGCTTCCAAAGTTTTGTTTCTGCCACTCAACTTGTGTGTGCATCTCCAAATGTGGCGATGAGCTCTCCAAGAAGTCCCTCATAGTCATGAAGTACGACCATATCCTTCTCCAAGATTGGGGCAAACCATGATAAAGCTTGACCATAGAGCGAGGTTCCCATAAAACGGACCTTGGATGCATCATCAGGGTATTTATCAGGCTGCATGCGGATGTACAATTGGACTTGTTGCAAGAATCCTCGGAAATTTGTGCGATCACCTTCAAAATTCTAGCATGCAGATCTTGGGTTCCTTAATAAATGATGTACTAGGTTGTTGATTCACTTGAATACTCCCTTGATTTGCTTGAAGACTCCCGATTCCTTCTTGTAATTATTGGGGAGGAGTGCACCTACATGCAGTGGATGTCCCATCTGGACTTGGGTCTGTCGATGACTTAGGTCTTTGACTTGTTGTTGGAGACTCTGAAGTGATGCTACAATCTCTTCATAAGCGTTCTCTATGATGCCTGGTCTTGGATAGAAGATAGTCTTGCCAAAATGTCAAGGGAGCACTAGATTGTGCTCTCTGACTACAGTAGATAAGATTTCAGAAATACACTTCTGATTACAAGATCACCCACAAAGGGGAAACGATACAAGAATACATGACTGATACAAGATGTCCCACAACCAGGGACTGATAGGTATGAATAACTTGACTAGAGATAATACAGGAGATCCCACAACCCGGAATCGTAAATATGAAACAACATCTCTGGATTACAAGAACTCTTTTCTAGGAGATGAAGTAGATACAAGAAAGAACTCCACAAGATCTCGTACTACGAGATTACAAGAGGACAAGACAAGATGTCCAAGATACAAGACTAGATAGGACTGGAACAAGGAACAAGACAAGAACATGAACTGGAACTTGGAGAGTACTTACTTGGCAGTCACGACTCCTTGAGCTCCCAAGACTGGTATTGGCAAGACTAATTATGAATGTGGCCAACCCCTCCTTATATAGGTTTTCCAAGGGCGGTTCTAGGGTGGTTACGAATTAATGATGTCATCAATTCGAAGCATGGTCTCTAGATGTCAGAATCAAGCAAGAAGATACTCGATCTTAGGGTTTTGACAAATTCCGGACGCAATGGAAGCATTAGCTTTCCCAAGCTCTGGACCAATCATGAGATATATGATTCACATGGAATCTGAGACTTAGGATGGTTTCCTTTGTCCATGACATGTCATTCTAGAAACTAACTAGAAATAGTACAAGAGTGTTGATCCACACAGTGAATACAACAAAGATGATGACTTGATCCACAAGAAATTCACTAATGCACACCAATGACTAGATCCAAGCCACTCAATCACCCTGTAATGCTAATCACCAACTCCACTAGAAAGCACACACTCTGTATACTCACCATAGAGTGACCAAAGAGTGGCCTTCACCATAGAGTGACCAAAGAGTCGCCTCCAATAGTGTGCTTGTAGCAACAGAGTGTAGAGAGTAGACTAGAAAATAGCCTCAACTAGCATCAACAAATGATGGTAATGATGATATGCAATAGTCCCAAAGATCCACACGATTGAGATCAGACTCTCTCGGATTAAGATCACACACCGTAAATGAGAGCCAAACATCTGTTTATATAGACTCCAAAGAGGCCAGGGTTTGGCCTTGCCAAATCCTAGCCTTAAGTGTCACACGTGCCAAAGTGGTGGCCAAAGAGGTGGAGGAGTGGGCTGATTACGGCTTTGGTAGCCAACTTCAATTATGCCCCCAATTGTAGCTACGTACACCATTGGAGCTTGGCAGCGGTATGCTGGAGCCCTTCATAAATCGGTAGCCACCTGCCAAGTGTGTCATCACATGGTCACCCAATGAATCCCTATTTGTTGTAGCAAGACTTTAGGTAGTCACCCCATGATGTGGAGTTAGCGAAGACTGGTTGGTGGCCTCGCCCCATATTATGCCAAAAGTGGTTAGCGGCCTCGCCCACTATGCCAAAAGTGTGGTTGGTGGCCTCACCCCATATTATGTCAAAAGTGTTCTTAGACATGCATAAGAGTGGGTGGTTGCCGCCTCCTTGATTTGCTAGAATTAGTGGTCACCTAGATTTGAGACGCCCAAAATTTGGTGGTGGCCCAATCTTTGTAGTAAGTGGATAGGGTGCCATGTTTCCTAGTGGTAGAGTAAGGATCGAGAGTGCATAGCCACCTTGTTTCTTAAAATTGTGAGCTCCTCCCTTTTACAAATCGTTACTTCCATGCACACAAAGGCGAGGAGATGCCCTTTGGATCATGCCAATTAGGTTTCAAGAAGTCATAGAAGCACATTCATCCTTATTAAGCTATTTAATAAGCAAGTACGTCATAAGAAAAATCAGTTCTTATTGAGTTTCCTCAAAAAATGGAGATGAGCGCTCATCGTAAGGCGAACATGCACCCTTTGTGGGCCTTCGTTTGCAATAACACGTGGAGTTTTCATCTACAAGGTGGGCAAGAGATCGCCTTGGTTATCCTTGTGGGCGTGAGACTGCCTTGGTTATGGGTTCCATCATCCATGGGCTTGGGCGACCGCACACCCCAGATATTGCAAATGAAAAGTGCATCGTGCACCCAATGTGAGTGGTTACCCAAGACCTTGTCACACTCAATGGCGTCGCCTAGATATCTGGTCGCCCAAAGAGATTGGCTTAGCTCTTTTGCATATACAGCCTAAGAAGGCGTCGCCAATTGCATATGAAGCCCAAGAAGGTGTCGGCTATTTGCATATTATCTCACCACATGGGCGTCGCCCCATGAGAAATCAATTCCTTGATTTACTTTTTCTCCTAGAATCAAGGCGAGCATTTTTACGCTTTGAGCTAATGAAAAACACAAATTGTTACTTATTGCTTATAACTTGGAACTTCTCAGAAAAAAGGCTCATATGGATGAAGGGGTCCTTTCATAGAGAAACAACGCCAGAGCTCTCCTATAGAGGGTGTTTTCTACCATAGACTTGTAAGGTTAAAGATTACCTAGCTTTCATCCACTTCTCGTGCAATGTGTTCACTTCAAATTGTCTTTGCTAATTGCCTTACGACTTGATTTCTCCACTGTGCCGATTGCTCATGTTATGATTTTTTCCAACCTGAGGGCATTTCCTAGAGAGTGGCTCCAAATCTCTAGGATGAGGGTTGCAGAGGGTGGCCCAAGACCCCCCCCAAGGTCGCAAGAGCCTCTCCTTAAGCTCATGCCTTACACTTCTAGCAAGCTTCATAAAAAAGAGGCAATCAAATGCGAGTACGATCACGTGCTCTAGAGACCCCGACATCAAGACTTTGCACCATCCCAATGCAATGAATCATTTATTTCCTTATTCTTTCAAAGAAAACGAATTGTAGAAAATGTTATGAGCAAAACTATGATATCTACAATGAATGAATCTGTTCTTGGTTGATTCAAATAGAACTAGACTCCACCCTGGAAGTGCAATGCAAAGGCTTCTTGTCCTCATCCCATTCTTCTAGCTGCAAAGCTTCGCAAAACATTTCCTCTTTCACCCTCGAGTGTTGGATATAAGTCCTCCTCTTTACTTCTCTCCTCATATCATCAAATCTCTTTAAAGCTATAATGTCCAACTTATTGATTCTCTTCTGAGTCATAGTGTTTGTCATGTGGGATGCATCTATCTTTGTATTTGCATACCTCTTTAGAATAGTAGGAGTTCCTTCCCATTGAGGTTTTGTCTTCCAATGATAGTCTGTGGCTTGAGTGTACTTCTTTCTGAGTTTCTTCATTACGCTAGCTTTACTCTAGTATGAGATGAGACTTACCTTTGGAATGGGTCTACAATGTACCATAGTCATTTTTCTTTGTGTGCTACTCCAAAGATAGTTTTTCTTTTCTTCGAGTAGCATGTCGTGCAATACTTCTTCTTCTTCATTAATAGAGATAGGAATAGTACTTATCTCATGTTTATTAATTGGCACCATGGTCCACGTTGGCAAGATTTCTAGAAAGAGAACATCTTTTAGTGCCACTGAATCATAGGATGTAGCCTGAGGTGCCTGCTCATGTTCTGCATATTTTAAAACAACATCCAAATAATTACTAACATGGGTTTGTTCACATGAAGAAAGGATTGTAGTGATCCTTTTTGGTAAAAATTCACAAGATGGGTCAAGTGGCCCAGACGGTGGTTTCTGCCTCTTTAGAGATACTTGCAAAAATTGGAATTGAGGACCTTGCTCCAGAGAAAGAGTTGGTTCCATAGAGAGAATTAGCCCATTTTGGCATAGAAAAACCTTTGTTTCTACTTGGCCACTACCGGCTGGGTGTGCAACTTGGGCCTCCTGATGCCCACTTGGGCCACCACCACCTAGGTGCCCATCTTGGGCCTTGTGATCCCTACTTGGGGCACCACCTGCTAGGTGCCTAACTTGGGCTTCCTGGTGCCCAATTTGAGCACGGTGCCTGATTTGGGTCTCATGTTTCCCAATTTTTCTTCTTCCTCTAATTTCTTGTGATCACATATCTTACTCTTTTCGATACTGTTCAAGTGAAAAACATCAATTTTCTCCTCTTTTTGGCCTCCTTGTGCTGCTTCTATAGAATCCTCATTTATCTCACATATCTCCACTCTGCAACATTCTCCACTTCCCATCATCCAGTGTAATAGTGTATCATCTTTGTGACATAAAGAAGGCATTACCTTAGTGTCCACTGTATACCCAGTAGCCTTGCTAATGCTTGATCCTTCTTTCAGATGTATCTATAATTGATTGTTAGTACATGTGGAAATCCATAACTTGTTCTTTCCCCAATCCTGTAGAGACTTTGCTTGCCTTATGCAAGGCCTTCCCAAGAGTACAGGGTAGGAGGTCTCCTATGGCAGGGCAATAACAACAAAGTCTAGAACAAAGTGACAACCCTACACTATCATAAGTACCTTTCAGCAATGCTGAGTGGCGCAACCTGATGTTGATATGCTAATATAACTGTGAAGGGGGTCGCCTTGGTGGGGTTTAGTTTTAGTTTCTTCATGGTGAAATTTGGCATCAAATTGATGCCAAAACCTCCATCTATAATAACACTTGTGAGAACTTCATCCTTAAAAAAAACAGATAATCTTGAGCTCTGATAGTCAGCCAAGGGTGTAGGGGGGAAGTCTTCCATAAAACCATCTATGCTAGGCAGTGGACACAAGTATGCGGAGTGTATAATCTTCAACAAATAACTTCTTACTTTTGAATCCATCTTTATGAGTTGGTACAGACTAATCTTATGATGAATACCTCTCAAGATTTCCTCAATGTTCACCTCTTGCATGCTTTCGTGAGAACTTGTTGGTTGACCCTTTAGAGAAGTAGTCACCCTCTCATAAGCTCCTTGAATGTTTGCTTGGTGCTTGCATCCCGCCTTCTTTTCTTCATCTCTATCTTTGAGTCCTTGTTATTCCTCCCTACAGGTTGCTACCGCTTGCCTGGCTCTAGTCATTATTGGCATTGAAGAAGATGAAACAACATACCACTGAGTGGTCATACCTTCTACTTGTGGGGAGACTGCAATCATGTGAATTGGAGTAGGGTGACTCCTTGGGCAATCTCTGGTATAGTGACCCTTAGCATCTGGACAATGTTGATAGGGAGGTGCACCTTTTGGTAGGGAACACTTGTTCTACACATGGTCATACTCACCACATCGATAACACATCAGTAGCCTATTATATCTAGGCCGAGTTGGACCAGTCTCTTCTCTATTACTTGCATTTGATGTACTAGCATAATATTAATCCAAATCTTGATTGTTAACTCGTTGTTGTGCTCCTTAAGGTAGTAGCAGTCTCTAGCTTCATGACCATCTTTGCCACAGAATTGACAGCTGACCTTATTAGGAAAATTTACATTGGAATGTCCACTGTTCCTACATATTGTACACCAAACCTGCCTTCGTATGTCCTGTGTGGTCCGCAAATCTTCTAACTCACGACAAAGTTGAGCTACTTCATCAACATTCTGGGGCAGGGGTGGTGGCATGACCTTCTCTTCTTGGCGACTTTCTTACATTCTTAAGACTTCCAACCCCTTCCTGAGTTGTATATGATCTAAGTCTGATGCATAATTTGATTGGGCCGGCCCTTCAAAATGTAACCTAGCTTCCTCAATGCGCGATGCAGCTGCGACAAAATCATCAAGTTTTGCATCCAATCTAAGAGATTCACAAAGCTTCTGTTGGGATGAATTTGGTAGATCGCTTTCTCTATCCATTTTTTTACCAGGAAATCACCTGGACCATATGGCAGATGTGAAACAAGTGCTTTTGTTCTAGTGTGAAGTTTATGAAAGGATTCACTTGATTTGAGTTTTAGGTTATGTTTCTCATCTAGAGCTCTTTCTAAGGAGTTTCTTGGTCAAAATGTCTGCGAGAATGCCGTTTTCAGTGCCTTCCACGTAGTGAAGTGGCCCTCTGCATATTGACTATACCATTTGTCTGTAAGGCCTTCCAATGTAGATGCAAAAAGTAACAACATTGCATCCTCTCGGTTTTGCAATCTTCTAAAGTATCTGAGGAAAAATATAATGTCCTCCTCAGCTTCTCTTTTGAAAGCGGGGTTGAAGCCAAATCAAATGGAAAACTTTAAGGGTAGAGGGGTACTAGCTGAAGGTAGAGCTGACTTCTTGAGGCTCCTTTGTACACGAAGGGGCTCTCTGGCTACTCAAGTGTGGGTCATGTACCCACTCCCAAAATGCAAAAAATCAAGAAAACAATGCAAGAACAAGTATATATTGCACACTAGGTACTTCACACAAAAACGCAAGGGTCCCACCGGGCATGCCAAACTATAGACGAGCTACTGGGGTATGCATTTCGAGCAACATCAAATTCTATACATTTCTAGTACTCCGTCTACTCAAGGGGGGTTCTCCTTATGGAAGTATACCCAGTAACATTCGTGTGTGCAGGTACCTTCACTGACAATAGAGACACCGAATGAAGAGAAAATGTATAGTCATGGAGAAAGGATCAATGGAAAGGGCTCGTAAGAGAGGAAACCACTTCTTGACTTAGAAAATGATTACAGAAGGCTACAATGATAGAAAAGGATGAAACAGAGGGCTAGCATTTCATTGCAGAAACTAACCAAAAACAGTACAAGAGTGCTAATTGACATAGTGAACACAACAAAGATGATGAATTGATCCATAATAAATTCACCAATGCACGCCAATGACTAGATCCAAGACACTCAATCACCCTATAATGCTAATCACCAACTCCACTGGGAAGCCCATGCTCTCTATACCCACCAAATAGTGACCATAGGGTGGCCTCCCATAGTGTGCTTGTAGCAACAGTGTAGAGAGTAGACCAAAAATAACCTCAACTAGCATCAACAAGTGATGGTAATGATGATATGCAATAGTCTCGAAGATCCACACAATTGAAATCAAAATCTCTCCGATTGAGATCACACACCCTAAATGAGTTCCAAACATCCATTTATATAGACTCCAGATAGGCTTAAGTGCCTCATGCACCAAAGTGGTGGCCAAAGAGGTGGAGGAGTGGACTTATTATGGATCTGGTAGCCAACTTCAATTAAGACCCCAATTTTAGCTACTCACACCGCCAAATCTTGGTGGCCGTATGGTGGATCCCTTCATGAATCGGTAGCCGCCCTCCAAGTGTGTCATCACATAGTCGCCCAATGAATCTCTAATTGTTGTAGCAAGACTTTAGGTAGTTGCCCCATGATGTGGGGTTAGCCAAAGTGGTTGGTGGCCTCGCCCCATACTATGCCAAAAGTGGTTGGTGGCCTCACCCATTATGCCAAAAGTGGTTGGTGGCCTCGCCCCATATTCTGCCAAAAGTGGTTCGTGGCCTCGCCCATTATGCCAAAAGTGGTTGGTTGCCTCGCCCATTATGCCAAAACTTATTGGTCGCCTCCTCTTAGACATGCATAAGAGTAAGTGGTCGTAGCCTTCTTGATTTACTAGAATTGGTGGTCTTCTAGATTTGATAAGCCCAAAATTAGCTCGTCGCCCAATTTTTGTAGTAAGTGGATAGGGTTCCGGGTTTCCTCGTGGTAGAGTGAGGATCGAGAGTGCATAGCCACCATGTTTCTTAAATTTGTGAGCTCCTCCCTTGTACAAATCATTACTTCAATGCACACAAAGGCAAGGAAATGCCCTTTGGATCATGCCAATTAGGTTTCAAAAAGTCATAGAAGCAAACTCATCCTCATAAAGAACTCTGCTCAACAGATTCCTATTCCCATAAGAAGTTTTGACATTTCCTACCTTGACAACTGAATGCTTGGTATCATCACCTCTCTAAACTTGATGCTTTTCCTTGGGCCCTTCAAGATCCAAAAGGAGTGCTAGATAGCGTGCTACATGGTTTGAACAAGTTGAGTCAATATAGAAGAGGTGCTCATCATTCTATCATTTGAAACTTGTAACTAATATTCTTCCTAACTTCATGCGATACAAGCCTTTACAAAATGGATGATTATGGCATGGTGCAACACGGAGGCCTCGTGGGCCAAATTGATATTTAGAAACAAGAACGAGCTAGCTCTCATGGGTTTCCCGAATTCGAAGAATCTTGACATTCTCACTCTTTTGTTTTCCTTGATCCAGATCTTCCTAAAAGGCTCGAATCTTGTGTGCTCCCTATGGAAGAGTTGGAATAAAGTCAAAAGCTTCACAAGAATAAGTGAAGATTGGAAGTGAGCGGCCAATAGCAGAGAAAATGACTCTATCTGGTTTTTGATCCACGACATTCGGATCATGGAATCCTGGAACATTCAAAATGCCAAGAGGCTATGGAACAAAGGCTTCAAAAAATGAAAACATCTCTAGAAGCAAGACACCAACCAGTGGATGAACTTTGAGGATATTTACCTTAGCATCAACATCTCCTATCAAGAGTGGAACACTTTGCAAAGTAGAGATCTCACATGGGACCACTCTAAAGATCGCCTTCTCATGGAGCACGACACACCCAGCTCGCTTGGTCTCAGATGGCACAATGGTAATTTCCTATCAAAAATCTCGAACATCAAAGTAACCATTGATTATCAGGTCAACCTCAACAAGAAGTGGTGACTGTCATGGACACAGCTACGGTGGGACATGAAGTGCATGGCTATCTGGACCTGCCTCATAGAAATCAAAATCGTATGTCCTCTTATGGAAAATTCTTCATCGTGGAATTTGGGCCAACCTTAAGGCTAGAAAAATTTGTGGGATACCTCCCTGGTGCAAACACTGCTACCGGTCCATCCAACATTTTTCTCACATCTTCTTTACTTGTCCCAACTCCAATAGGTTGTGGCAGATTGTCGAGAAGAAAATAAGACTTCAAAAACATATCAGTTGGAAGCAAGCTCTTTGGAATGCCATCAGAGGGGATTTCCTATGGAGGATCTGGTAGTAATGATGTGCTCTTAACTTTGGTGACTCCCCCAAAGAGTGGTCGATTGAGAAATCATTGTTCCTCCTTGGCAAAAGGATTGCTAACTATAAGAAACCCCCCCTCCCCCTTCAGGCATCATCAAGTGCTCCTTTTGATCCACAACAAGCTTAAACCCAAGTGGGCCCCGCATGAGGGTGCTGAGAGGGTGATTAACCTTCTTTGTAATGCCATCTAAACTCTGTAAATGCCGTTGCTTTGTGGGATTTGGGGGATCCCATGGGCACTAGTCCCATTCTCTTGTACTTTTTTTTAATTAATTCAAGTACGAGAGAGTAGGCTAAGGCCGATCTTCCTTTATTAAAAAGAAAGATTCTTCCAAGATTTTAATATTTTACAATGGTAAATGACCAAGTGATCACAACCTAAGCTTCATGTTCATCATCAAGTGAGAGTTGCACACATTGTCTTCTAAGCCAAGCGTGTAGGCTTGATCATTTGCACCAACATTTAGGATTAGTGTTTTAGGGTTTTTACACATGCATACACATATGTACACATATTTACACATAATACATATAAACATACATATATAGATACACAATCATACATACATAGACACATATAAATCTTTTAGGTGTAGGTCTTTAGGATTAGGGTTTTAGGGTTTTTACACATGCATACACATATATACACATATACACAGATAATACATATACACATACACACACACACACACACACACATATATATATATATATATATATATATATATATATATATATATATATATATATATACATATATATATATATATATATATATATATATATATATATATATATATATACATATATATATATATATATATATATATATATATATATATATATATATACATATATACATATATATATATATATATATATATATATATATATATATATATATATATATGTATATATATATATATATATATATATATATATATATATATATATATATATATACGAGCATACATACACACATACACACATATACATGTTTTAGCTCTAGGACTTTATGATTAGGGTTTTGGGGTTTTTGAATTAAATAAATTAATAAAACTAAATATTTAAAAATAAAGTCTTATGTTTACTATTCATATATATAATCAAATAAGAAGTGGTAAAAAAATTAGAATATATAATGAAATCTATTATGTATAATTAAATACATGAGAAATTAGGATATTTGAATTATAATAAATTTAAATAATTAAATATGAAAGAATAAGTCTTTAGGATTTTTAGAGTTTTTACATATATATAATTAAATATATATAGAAATAGGGTTTTAGGGCTTTTACATACAAACATATATATACAAATATATAAGATATTAGGGTTTCTTTAATTAAATTAGATATATATAATTAAATTTTGAAAAAGTAAAGTTTTATGTTTAATATTAATATATATAATCATATATATGTAAACAATAGGGAACAAATTAGAGTTTATGTAAATATTATAATTAAATATATATAAACATTAGCACAAAAAATAGAATATGTGAAGTATATAATTAAATATGTAAAAGATAGGTCTTTAGGATTTTTAGGATTTTACATATATATTTAAATATATAAAAACTAAGGTTTTAGGGTTTTTACATACAAAAACATACACATACAAATGCATATATAGAAATATGTAACAAATTAGGGTTTTTGAATTAAATTAAATATCTATAATTAAAGATTAAGAAAATAAAGTTTTAGTTTGAATATATATAATAAAATAGATCTAAAAATTAGGTGAAAATTAGAATATGTAATTAAATATTAAGAAATATAATCTTCGTAAAGATAAATGAATATAAAGTGAGCTAAGGTTTTTTAATTAAATTAAATATATAAATACTAGGGTTTTAGGTTATATATATATATATATATATATATATATATATATATATATATATATATATATATATATATATATATATATATATATATATATATATATATATATATATATATATATATATAATCTTCGTAAAGATAAATAAATATAAAGTGAGCTAAGGTTTTTTAATTAAATTAAATATATAAATACTAGGGTTTTAGGTTATATGTATATATATATATATATATATATATATATATATATATATATATATATATATGTATGTATGTATGTATGTATGTATGTATGTATGTATGTATGTATGTATGTATGTATGTATGTATGTATGTATGTATGTATGTATGTATGTATGTATGTATGTATGTATGTATGTATGTATGTATGTATGTATGTATGTATGTATGTATGTATGTATGTATGTATGTATGTATGTATGTATGTATGTATGTATGTATGTATGTATGTATGTATGTATGTATGTATGTATATATATATATATATATATATATATATATATGTATATATATATATATATATGTGTGTGTGTGTGTGTGTGTGAGGAAAGAAATTAGAATATATGTATATATATATATATATATATATATATATATATATATATATATATATATATATATATATATATATATATATATATATATATATATATATATATATATATATATAGAGAGAGAGAGAGAGAGAGAGAGAGAGAGAGAGAAGTCTAATATATAATCTAATGTACTATGTATAATTAAATATATAAGAAATTAGAGTCTTTGAGTTAAGTTAAATATATCTAATTACATATATAAAAAAGTGGATTTTATCTTGAGTAAAAAAATTAGGATTTTAGAGTTGAAATTAGAATATATAATTAAATGTATCATATATTAAATGTCCTTACATCTCCACATGGTACCAAATGGCATCTTTGGATCTGGAGGAGAGAATGTCATATCCTTGCACTTAGTGCAAGTATCAAAGTTTTTGAAAATGATGGATTTGTACTACACATGTTAGAGAATATGGATCCTTTGACAAAATTCAATTACAAAACCAATTCTACCATTCGCAAGGTTCCCCTAGTGGGCAGCTCGACCCAAATGATATTTCACCATCTACCTCTCATGGATAGAAGAGAACAAAGAGGGAGGTAGAAGTAGGAGGTACTGGTAGCATTGCATAGAATGAACATATGGAATAAATGCTCCTAGCATTTTATGAGATGGACAAACATCATGATGGTGGAGAAGATGTTGTGGATTCCATGGACACTAGAGAATTTCCATGATCAAAAGCCAAAGAAGAACACCAAAACATGGGAAGACTAGCTCGTTTACCACTGTACACTAGAGGAAAGATATCCGTACTACATGCATCCCTCATGATGCTCAATCTTTAATCCATTTATGGATGGTTATATAGTAGTGTGTTTGAATTATTCAGGTAAGTGGATTTGAAATAAACTTTCATTACTACATCAAAATTAGCTCATTTGCTAATATCATTGTAATTGCTTATCGCTTGTAGGCTTTTGAAAGATTAGTTTATTCTAGATAGCAATGACATTCCTCCAATACTTGGAGAAGAAAAAAAAAAACTTTTACAGTCAATTGGAATGGACCGCACCAAGATTTATCCTTGTTGGAATGATTGCATTCTCTTTCAAAACAAGTATATTAAGCATCTCCACATATTTCTAAAGTGTGGAGTGAAAAGGTCTAAAGAAGACCTTGTGGGCAAAGAAATCCCCACAAAGGTTCTTTAAAACTTTCCTATCATTCCAAGAATCAAGAGCATGTTGAGACACAAATCCATAGCTCAATTAGTGTCATGGTATGTAAAGAGTAGGTCTAGAGATAATGTAATGCCAAGTGCCTACTAATTTTGATGCTTAGAAACACATAGATAGTAAGTTGCAATAGTTTGCTAGAGAGCCTGGAAACATACTTCTAGGCCTAGCTATGGATGGAATAAATCCATTTGGTTTACATAGCTCTTCATGGAGCACATGGCGTGCATGTTTGGTCAACTATAACATCCCACCATGGCACGACACAAAAAGGGCCATTTATTCTAGCTGTTATTATGCAACACCTGTGGAAGAGGTATACACTTTATGGAACAAGATTACTGTGTGTGACATGTCTCAACCTATAAGAATACACGACATGTGAGTGCAAGGCATACTTATGTGGATGATGCATGATTGGCCTGGTTATTTTGAATGTTTAGGTTTATTGATTCTCGGTTAGGATGAATGTCCCCTATGCAGACCATGACTTGAAGCATGCTACTCCAAAGAACTTCAAAAAACTATCAATAAAGGATATCATAGATATTTTTGTAATGGACACTAGTGGTTGGCATGAAATGGCTATCAATATTTCATGAGTTCCCTTATTGGTGTGAGTTATTGATCAATCATGTGGTAGACCCAATGCATTTGGTTTACGCAGCTCCTTATGGAGCACATGGCCTACATGTTTGGTCAACTATAACATCCCACCATGGCACGACACAAAAAAAGGCCATTTATTCTAGCTCGTATTTTGGCGGGTAAGTATAAGGTAAAAAACATGGATGCATACCTTGCACCACTTGTGGAAGAGGTCTCCACTTTATGGAATGGGATTACTATGTGTGACATGTCTCAATCTCTAAGAAGATAGGATGTGTGAGTGCAAGGCATACTTATGTGGACGATGTAGAAGTGGCCTCATTATGGTGAATGTTTAGGTTTATCTATTTTCGATTAGGATGATTGTCCCCTATGCAGACCATGACTCAAAGCATGCTACTCCAAAGAACTTCACAAAACTATCTATGGACATCATAGGTATTTTCCTAATGGACAAGTTTAACTTGAAGGGAAAATTGGCCGACAAGTGCAATGCCAAATGAAAGAAAGCGACCAAAGCAGCTCTAGGATGGAGAAACACTAGTGGGTCACATGAAATGGTTTTCAATGTTTCACGAACTCCATTATTTGAGTTAGTTATTGATCAATCATTTGGTAGAGCTGATGCATATTTTCAACAATGTGCGAGATATGCTCAAGAAGACATTGATCGAAAAGAAGGAAAGCAAAGCACAAAGAGAGAACTTGGAAGAGTGAGGTAACTATGTTGCTACCAAGAGTGTCACGAGGAAGGAGATAAGGAAGAGAGCTCACACACACACTCTCACTCTCAAGGAGAAGCACACACACAGATTGAGGCAAGGAAGAATGATCTTCTTCTTCTTCTTCTATTACATAAAAGGAATGTACAAGAATGACCTAGAAACAAGAATACAACAAGTGCAATATATAAAGATCAGTACATAAGGAAACACCTAATGTCTGTGAATGAGTGAGCTGGCAAGAAACAAATGTGCCATCACTCTTGGTAGATAAATCTAATAAATCTCAATGAAGTATCCCTAACATATACCGGTGTGACCACTATACATGTCAGAGAAATGAAAAACTGGTACGTGTCATCTTGGATCATCACATGTTGAGCTTGATATCTCAACACTCCCCCTCAAGCTCAACGCCATGTCCTGTAATCCAAGCATCTTTCGAAACGTCTTCAACTTCTCAGCTCCAAGTGCTTTGGTGAAAATATCAGCAACCTGCTCATCTATTCTCACATAAACAAGATCAATATCACCAGCTAATACCTTCTATCTGATGAAGTGATAATGTACCTTGATATGCTTTGTTCTAGCATGGAAAACATGGTTCCATGCTAACTGTATGCTGCTAAGATTATTACAATAGATAGTGATAGGCTTTTGCACTTCCACACCTAAATCTGCAAGTAACATCTCCAGCCATGATGCCTTACATGCTGCCATTGCAGCACCTCTATACTCAGCCTCTGTACTCGACAAAGGAACAATGGGTTGCTTCTTACTGCTCCATGTAATAGCTGCACCTCCAAGTGAGAAAAGAAAGCCACTAGTAGATCTTCTATCTGGAGTACTACCAGCCCAATCTGCATCGGTGTATCCATGAACCTACAAATCTACAGCAGCTTCATAAAACAATGCATAATCTAGTGTAGCACTCACATAACGTAGAGTGCACCTGAGAGCATCCAACTGTGGCTTCCTGGGAACGTGCATAAACTCACTTTCAATTCCAATAGTATAACTTAGATCAGGCCTTGTAATTATAAGATATATAAGACTTCCCACAATTTTCTTGTACATAGTAGCATTTTCCAATGCTTCACCTGATGTAGTATCCAATTTCAAATTCTGATCTTATGGCATAGAAATTGGCTTACAATCAGCCATACCATACTTTTGCATCATATTCAAGGCATATTGCCTTTGTGACACCATATACCTGTTTCTGTATGTATAAACTCAATGCCCAAGAAATAGCGCAGCACACCAAGATCTTTCATGTCGAATTCCTGCATAAGAAGTTTCTTTACCTCTTTGATGCTTTCTTCATTATCACCACCTACAATCAGGTCATCAACATAAATAGCCACAATAGTGATGCCATCATCTTCTACCTATAATCCATCAGCATTGAACCTGACTTGTAATCCCTAGTCAACCATTTGTCCAATAGAAACGAGATTCTTTGTTATATTTGGAACATGCAACACATCAGCAAGATGTTTTACCTTCCCGTCCTCCATAGACAATGCTATGTTCCCTGTATGCTCAATAGGATGCGATGTATCATCACATGTTTCAACATATCTAGGAACTGGCATTCTTTACAAACTACTAGACCATTCTGCATGACTGGTCATGTGATTTGAAGCACTTGAATCAACATACCAGACATTATCATTCAATTTTGAAACACTAGTAGACATCATTGTCATCATGTGATGTTGAACCATAAACAGCTTCTTAGATTCATCTGCACTTGTGGATGCATAGTTGTTTTGCTGCCCTCTATTATTTTGATTCTTCAACCTACAATCACGTTCAAAGTGTCTAGGTTTACCACAATTCCAACATCCTTTACTATCATTACCTGAAAATTGTCCTCTTCCTCCTGCATGATTCTGTTGTTGACCTTGGTCTTGGTTACTGTTTCCTCTTCGACTTCCAAAACCTCTACCTCTACCTCTTCCTCTGCCAGAGTAGAATACCTGCTCAGAACTGGGCTTTCCTTGGGAGTTTGAATCCTCACCAAGATTCTTTTCTTCAATAATCAGCATGGATACTAGATCAGCAAAATTCAGAATATTTTCCCTGGTCTGTATGGAAGTTCTGAACTGCTTATATGCAACTCCTAAACCACAAAGGCACACTTCCACCTTATCATCATCATCTACATTCACGCCAATAGATGCAAGTGACTCACATATGCTTTTGATTTTTAGAGTGTAGTCACTTCCTGACATGCTCTTCTTTTCCAATGTATGTAGCTCATTCTTGAGTTGCAAGTTCCGTGCCTTTGTATTAGTCTCATACAAAGTGACCATGCTGTTCCAAGCCTTTTTTGGAGTCTTGACATCCTGTATGTGTCCAATCATGCTATCCTGTATGCTAAGAGATAGCCAATACATTACCTTTCATGCTCCTTGATTCCATTCCTCATATGCTCTTAATTGGTCTGCAGTCTGATTCCTTTCTGGTAACTGCGGAGCATTTTCATTCTCTCCTTCGATGAACTTCTAGTAGCCTTTTCCCATCAGGAAATTCGTCATTCTGAATCTCCAAGCATGGAATTTGTTCTTATCTAGGTTATCGCTCATAAGTTGACTCATTCCATCTACGTTTGCCATTTTTGCAACAATTCACAACACTGCAAAACCCCACAAGCAACACTTTTGCTTGAACACTGTCCCACTATGATGTGACAGTTCGATCTCAGAAAAACACAGTTTTCCTATATCAACAGTACACGGAATCGCTTGAAATTTTGGAGGTGGAATATATGAGTGTCGCCGAACACAACGCAAGGTACAGTTCCTGAAATTGACCTAGTTTTTCTGTGGGTCCCACCTTGCGGGCTTGAAATGGAGGTTGAGATGGATTCGAAACTTTGATCTGACAAAAACAAGTGACCCTAAAGGGATAACTCTCGAAAATATATTGAGGTCTTCTACCTTCACATGGATTTTCATTGCAAACAGAGGCCGTTTGTGAAATCACATTTTGTCCACGCCTTGCCGCGTAGTCTTCACCGTCGCCTTCTCCACGAGCTCTCTACAGCCATGCTAGCTCTGACACCATGTCACGAGGAAGGAGATAAGGAAGAGAGCTCACACACACACTCTCACTCTCAAGGAGAAGCACACACACAGATTGAGGCAAGGAAGAATGATCTTCTTCTTCTTCTATTACATAAAAGGAATGTACAAGAATGACCTATTATCTATATGGTTGAGAAATCCTTTCCCACAATTATTCTCATAATTGAGCTTCATTTACTAGTTCATGTGGTTGATGAAGTTGCAATAGCAAGAAGTATCCATAGTTGATGGATGTTCTTCTCAGAGCGCTGCATGAAGACATTAAAAGGGTTTGTTGGTTAGAGAGCACGTCTAGAGGGTAGCATGGCAGAGCTTGGCTTGTACGAGAGTTTGTATTCATAACAGAGTTTCTATGCATGTTGGACTCAAAAATGTCTCACTTATGGAGCGATGATGAAGGCATTCATCTCGTATACAATGAACCTTAAGGTAAAGAAATGCAGAGACCACCTTTCAGAGAGAAGGGAATGATATTTTTCATCGTTAACTCTAAGCCTATGCAGAAGTGGTTGGAGAGGTATGAGCTTGCCAAGGAGACAAACACAAAGGAAAGAATTCAATTTCACAGGAACCTTTCCAGGCACTTTGTACCTTTTTTGGAAAGTCTTCGAGCTCTTCCATCCTTTCCAATAAGTAGATGGCTAGATACAATTATTTGGCCAGCAAAAGTAGTGGCAGAAGATCTCTTTGAAGAAGAGGAACAACTCGGAAAAGGATGTGATTGGTAGTATTCTCAATACATTGCACTATGGTCTCATGGATGATACTTTCACATCACTCCAATCGATGAAAACAGGCCTACTTTTGATAGTGGGGTGATTGTGAAATGTTTCCAAAAAGTTAGAGCTAGTGCAAGAGACGACAATGCTCAAGAAGGCCAGCTTGAGTATTATGAGTGGTCCAAGATATCTTGAAGCTATCCTTCAAGAGGTGTGATTACTTTTTGTTTGATGTGAAATGGTTCAAAGTAGTCACCTATGGAAGAAACACAACAATCAGATAGGATAAGAGTGGTTTGATTCAAGTAGACTTCACAAAGCTATGGGCAGATGAAAGGAATACATTTATACTTCGCAAACAGTATGAGCAGGTTGTTTTTATGCCAAATTCAAAAGAACCAATGTGGATATTTGTTTTACAAGTCTCTCCACATAGACAAAAAATTTATAAGGACATAGACAGAGAAGAAATACCATCCATAGTGGACTCTTAGGTGCATTCAGTAGTAGAGGAGGAAGAGATCATTGTCTAAGATGAAGAGTTCTTTGAAGAAAACAAGGTGCACGATGAAGTAGTAGAGGATATGTTGTACGAAGATGATGATCAAGAAGGGTGGCCATACCAAGAGAGCTAGAAGTCACCAATGTAGAGATTGGTATGCTTTGCACATCACATCTCCACAAGGATGCTAGAATAGAGGATTTATGAAGAAAACACTTGTATGAACTAGTTTGTGTTTATTTATTTTTCTATGTTTTTTGTACACTACTATTATTCTATATTACCATTATTATTGTCTTTGAATTATTTTAGTTTTTTGTTGTAGAGCACAATGGAGGACAATCCACTGGTGACTCTATAGGATATCATCAATGACATCATCTGTTTATAACTTCCATTGATGAACCGCCCTTGAAAACTTGTATGAGGGGTTGGCCACATATATATACACTCTTGCAAATATAAGTCTTGGGAGCTCAACAAGTCATGATATCCAAGTAAGTGCTTTCCAAGTTTGAGTTCCAGTTCTAGTCATGTGCCTTGTTCTAGTCTTCTCTTGTCTAGTTTCTTGGACATCCTAGTAATCGCATAGTACGAGATCCTTTCCAACTACTCCTTACATCTAGTTCATCTCCTTGAAGGGATTTCTTGTAATCTAGAGATCTTGCTTCATACATATGGTCTCGAGTTGTGGGATCTTTTGTATCATTTCTAGTTTCGTAGTGTACACATATCACTCTCGTGTTGTGGGACTTCTTATATCAATCATATATTCTTGTATTATTTTCCTATGCGGGTGATCTTTTAATCGAAAGTCTAATTCTGAAATCTTTTCTAGTCTAGTTAGAGGGTGCAATTTAATGATCCCCTTACATTTTGGCAAGAATACCTTCACCAAGACAAAGCATAATGGAGATTATTCATGGAGAAATATTTTTTACACTTAAATATATTCAACAAATCCAAGAGGTACGACAGAACCAACAAAGGATTCAGTAGCACAATATTCAAGATGTAATCAAAGAACTTCAAAGGCGAATCCAAGAGATGTAGATCATTGTAAATCAATCTTCTTCAATTACCCACATGACAACTAACATAAATACAAGTCCAAAAGTGACCATGCCTGAGAAATTTGATGGGACAAGATCAAAGTTTTGAGGATTTTTGCAGCAAGTGAAACTATTCATAAGGATTCAATGAGACAAATACCTAGATGATGCTTCTCAAGTACGACTCATAGGAACCCTATTAGGTGGCCTTGCTTTTTCATGGTTTTCACCTATCCTTGAGAAGGATATTTTATGATTTCAAGGCCTTTCTTTGAGAGTTCACATCTTTGTTTGGAGACACCACTTGTTCACGTGTTGCTGAAAGAAATCTAAGGAAGCTACATGAAGGAAATATTCCTCTATCTACCTATGCATCAGAATTTTGACAAATCATTTGTGATTTGATACGACACAAAGATTCTTTTGTCAACCAATTTCCATGGGGCTTCTGTGATGATGTCAAGGATGTTGAGAGTGATGGATGGATGCACTCAGGAAATCAGTTGGTGCTGCAAAACCTGCTTCACACCTGCCCTCTTTTCTTTTCAGATATGCTTAGTACACTAGCTTAGCTTCCAAATGACATAAAGAAACCTTATATGTACTTTGGAAATGGTTTGGGTAATGATCAAACCAAAACAGATAAGTTGGTACTTCACAAATCAAGCAAAACCTTCTATTCTTGTAATGATACCTGCTCAGACTTTTACTCAGTGTGTCCAGCACACTTAAAATTGGCACAATTCCTTTTGGGAGTATTAATTTACCTTAGTAAGCTACCAATCACAAGTGGAATCACTTCAATTGATAAACTATGCACTGAGAAATAAGTTTAGCAAAATTATAATCACCCCCGACTTTTCAGGAACTCTGCAGACAAATACCAGTGTGCACCTCGACTCGCTTTTCTCCCAAATGGCTGAATGGAATCCTTTGAAATTTTGTATGCTTGTAGTAGAATTTGAGCTGGTTCCAATGAGCTATAGAACACTTGATTTGGTTCAGTAGATCCAGAGAAATGCCCTGATGAAGTTGACAGACTTGGAGTAGGTGACTCAGACAAAACAGAGATGATGAATGTATACTTCTATTGATATATGTGTTTGTACAATCTCATTAGCTTGCTAAGTACAGCTAAATGAGGTATTGTGGTGTTGGCAATAGAGTAGCCTTCACACACAATGAGTTACAATGAGATTTTGCCTCGGGGAGTGAGCTGAAGTGAGAGTGTAACCCGCGACTTTTTCACTACATCATTTATAGGAGTTTGATCTTCATTTGAATTTGAAATTCAAACTTAGGCTCCCTTGAATCTCTCCTCTAAAAGTAGGGAGATATTATCTCCATCTCAACATTCAGATTTCCACGACTCTAGTGGTAGGTGGATGACTTAAAGTGATTACAAACAAATGATAAGTCACTTAGACTTTTACAAGGGGTAAACAAGTAGAAACACATAAGCATATGTTCTCATGAGTCTTCCTTCAATTGAAGTCTAGATAATCCTTTGTCCATGCTAATCTTCCATAAGTCCAAGGGTCCAAGCCAATGTGTGTAGGCTTGTCTTGCACCAACAGCTCCCCCTCAAGCCAAACACTTTGGCTTAAGTCTTCTCTTTCATTCTTCAATCACTTCCTGCAATCCAATCATAGATTTGAATCTGCCTAGCTTGTTTCCATCCAATGCCTTTGTAAGTATATCTGCACATTGCATATTAGTAGAAACATATGTCAATTGAATCTCTTTACTTAGCAATTTCTCTCTCACATAGTGGTAATGAACCTCTATGTGCTTTGTTCTGGCATGATAAATTGGGTTTGCTGCAAGATGAAGAGAGCTAGTATTGTCTCCAAAGATAATAGGTGGTCTTGTATGTAGTCCTAACTCTGTATAAAGAAGCTTCAACCAGATAGCTTCTTGAGTAGCATTTGCAAGTCCTCTATACTCTGCTTTAGTGGATGATAATGCCACTGTAGGTTGCTTCTTAGCTGACCAAGAGATAGGCTTGTCTCCTGCAAAACAAATGTACCCTGAGGTGCTCCTCCTATCATCCTTGCATCCTGCCCAATCTGCATCTGAGTAAACCTTAATGTCAATATCTGATGTATAAGGGAAATACAAACCATGACTTCGAGTTCCCTTAAGGTACTTCAAGATCTTCTTGGCTGCCTCTAGATGAGGTACTCTAGGTTTGTGCATAAATTGACTAAGCACACTTACACCATAAGCTATGTCAATTCTTGTCAAGGTAGCATAGTTTAAGCTACCCACCATACTTTGGTATCCTGTAATGTCTTTGATTTCTTCTCCTTCATGAGCACTTAGCTTTTGGTTAACCTCCATTGGAGTAGTAGATACCTTAGCATCCTACAAACCAAACTTCTTGACCATATCCTGTACATACTTCTTTTGAGTGATGTATATACCTGAGTTTGTGTAGATCAATTCAAGACCTAGAAAATATTTTAGTAATCCAAGATCACTAATCTTGAATTCTTTCATCATCTGACCCTTGATGTGTCTAATCCCATTGACATCATTACCTGTAATGATGATGTCATCAACATAAACACATAAGTAAATTACCTCTGTACTACTTCTCTTTATGAATAGAGAAGTGTCTGCTTTGCTCATCACAAATCCTTGGTCTTGAAGGTAGGTGGTCAATCTGTAGTTCCATGCTCTAGGTGCCTGCTTCAATCCATACAGAGCCTTCTTCAATTTACAAACATAATGTACCTTTCTTGGATCTTCATAGCCAGGTGGTTGTGACATGTAGACTTCTTCAGATATCCATCCATTTAGGAATGCATTCTTCACATCCAATTGGTACATGTTCCAATTCTTGGATGCAGCTACACTCACCAAAACTCTGATAGTTGGCATCTTGGCCACAGGAGAAAATGTCTCCTCATAATCAATGCCTTGGGTTTGTGCAAAACCCTTGGCTACCAACCTAGCTTTGTACCTGTTAATTGTTCCATCTGAATTCTTCTTCAATTTGTAGATCCATCTGGATCCTATTACCTTCATAGTGTCCTTCTTGGGTACCAAGTCCCAAGTATCACTCTCTTGGAGGGCTTCTATCTCCTCATCCATGGCTTCTCTCCATTCTGGCTTTGTAATTGCTTCTTCATAGGTACCTGGTTCTTCATTCAACAAGTCTTTTGCAAGATATACAGAATGTTTAGTTACAAGTGATGTGTCATACCCAAATCTGATAGGTTTCTTCTTCTCTCTCTGAGATCTTCTCATAGCTTGAGTAGAAGTTTCTGCCTTGTCCTCCAATTGCTTCATCTTCATCTTTCCTTTGGATTTCCAAGCCTTGAACTCTTCAAGGTTGATGATATCATCATCTGAGCTTGAATCTTCTTGCTGAGTTGGCTCTTCCTTGGTAAGCTTTGGAAAATCTTCCTCCATGTCATAGGGTAGACTCACTTTCCTGCATTCATTCTCATACCATGAGTCATTCTCATCAAATATGACATCTCTGCTTACCTTGAAGCCTTTGTTTGTGGGGTTGTAGAATCTGTATCCCTTTTGGTTCAAATCATAACCAATGAAGATACATTTCTCTGCCTTTGGGTCTAGCTTTCCTCTTACCTGTGAGGGTATATGCACATATGCTACACAACCAAAGATTTTGCAATGATCCAGAGAGGGTCTCTTACCATGCCATGCTTCATATGGTGTCATGCCATCAAGTGATTTGGATGGCAACCTATTGATGAGGTAAGTGGCAGTGGACACACTCTCTGCCCATAGGTAATTTGGCAACTTTTTTTCATTGAGCATAGACCTAGCTGTTTCCACTATAAATCTATTTCTTCTTTCTGCTACCCCATTTTGTTCAGGTGAGTACCTTGTAGTGATCTCCCTCTTGATGCCTCTTTCCTGCAAGAAATCTTCAAACTCATTGGAGAAGTACTCTCCTCCACCATCTGACCTTAGCCTCTTCAAGCTTCTACCTGTTTGATTCTCAACAAGTGCAAGATACCTCTTGAAACAATTAAACACTTCATCTTTATGCTTCATAAAGTATAAAATGGTCCACCTGCTATAGTCATCAATAAAAGACACATAATATCTTGAACCAAAAATGGAAGGGTCCTTGCTAGGTCCCCAAACATCTGTGTGTACCAAGTCTAGGTAGTCTTCATGCATGAAACCTTTCCTTGAGTAGGGTAATCTGTGAGACTTACCAAATTGACATGATCCACATTTGTAAATCATGTGTTGCTTGGATACATTAGGTATCCCAAGCACACATTGATCCCTGCACATTTGCTTGAGAGTCCTTTCACCTATGTGCCCTAGTCTTTTATGCCATATCTCTAACTCTGAAAGTGTCTGATCCTTATAATTATACAAAGCAATGTTTTTTGTATCTTCTAGCTCAAATGTAAATAGTCTACCTGATTTCTCCCCTTTGGCTATCCTTCTGAATCCTTGTTTTGGGTCCTCCACATATGCTCCATGTTGTGTGAATCTGACCTGCAAACCTTTCTCCACAATCTGCCCAACACTCATTAAATTCTTAGTTATTGTTGGTACATAGAGTACCCTGCTTAATAGGTTTTGATTACCATCACATGTCTTCACATTTCCAATTTTGACAACAGAGTGCTTAGTGTCATCACCTGTTTGTACCTGATGTTTGCCCTTTGGCTCTTCCAAATCAGAAAGTAATGCCACATTGCCAGCTACATGGTTAGAACATCCTGAGTCAATGTAGAATAAATGATCATCATTTGTACCTATCTTGGAGGTCATGTTCATGATCAATAAGGAGTCATCTTGCTCCTCTGTGTAGTTGTTGTAGTCTCTTCTGTTTCTGAATCCACCTTGGTAGCTTCCATTGTGGTTGTTGTTGTAATTGTTGTTGTATTGGTTGTTGTACCCATTGTAGCTTTGATGTTGGTTGAATCTGCCTCTTCCTTGAGAGTATCCACCTCTTAAGTAGCCTCTTCCTCTCTGATTTTTGTAGTTCTTGTAGCATTCATCTGTGGTATGATTGGACAACCCACAGATGTTGCAAGGTGATGAGTTGTAGGGTCTCCCCCTACCTGACTTACCTCCTCTGCCTCTTCCTCTAGATGACCTACCTCTCCCTGCATAATTGGCTTGAGAGGTAGAGCCTTCTTCATCTTGTTTCTTCTTGCCTTTATCTTTAACTTTCTTATCAGTAAAGAGAGCAGAGGGGTTATTACCTTTTGATTGATCTCCAGCTTTGGTGAGCTTTGCTTCATGTGTAAATAGTTGGCCCATGAGTGTTGTGAGATCAGGGGTATGCATGTCCATGTAGAGGTCCATTGCAGTGGTGAAACTTTCCCACTTATCATCTGCCTTGAGTCCATTTGTCACTTGCCTGACTATTTGCTCCTCTTCAATTTCCTCTCCAATGCTTGCTAGTTGGTCTGCCACATCTTTGATCTTTGTCACATAATCTGAGACTGATTGCTTGGGCTGCTTCCTAAGTGTTGTGAACTCTATCCATAATTGATTCTTCCTAGCCCTTGTGTTGGAAGAAAAGTAATTTGACAAGGTTTCCCAAGTCTCTTGGGAGGTCTTACAGTTCCTTACATGAGGTAAAAGAAAGTCAGATATAGAGTTTAAGAGATAAGACCTTGCCAAAGCATCCTTTGCACACCATTGGTTGAGTCTTTCATGCTCATCCTTTGTAGGTAGTCCTCTAGTCTTGAATGAGGGCAACTCCTCATCTCCTGATATGTATCCAAATAGACTTCTCCCTTGTAGATAGGTCTTCATTCTCAATGACCAAGCTTGATAGTTGTTTCTGTCCAATTTATCAATGAAGGAAGGGAAACCATCACCCATGATTACCTTGTTTTGCTCTGATACCACTGTTGAGAGTGATGGATGGATGCACTCAGGAAATCAGTTGGTGCTGCAAAACCTGCTTCACACCTGCCCTCTTTTCTTTTCAGATATGCTTAGTACACTAGCTTAGCTTCCAAATGACATAAAGAAACCTTATATGTACTTTGGAAATGGTTTGGGTAATGATCAAACCAAAACAGATAAGTTGGTACTTCACAAATCAAGCAAAACCTTCTATTCTTGTAATGATACCTGCTCAGACTTTTACTCAGTGTGTCCAGCACACTTAAAATTGGCACAATTCCTTTTGGGAGTATTAATGTACCTTAGTAAGCTACCAATCACAAGTGGAATCACTTCAATTGATAAACTATGCACTGAGAAATAAGTTTAGCAAAATTATAATCACCCCCGACTTTTCAGGAACTCTGCAGACAAATACCAGTGTGCACCTCGACTCGATTTTCTCCCAAATGGCTGAATGGTATCCTTTGAAATTTTGTATGCTTGTAGTAGACTTTGAGCTGGTTCCAATGAGCTATAGAACACTTGATTTGGTTCAGTAGATCCAGAGAAATGCCCTGATGAAGTTGACAGACTTGGAGTAGGTGACTCAGACAAAACAGAGATGATGAATGTATACTTCTATTGATATATGTGTTTGTACAATCTCATTAGCTTGCTAAGTACAGCTAAATGAGGTATTGTGGTGTTGGCAATAGAGTATCCTTCACACACAATGAGTTACAATGAGATTTTGCCTCGGGGAGTGAGCTGAAGTGAGAGTGTAACCCGCGACTTTTTCACTACATCATTTATAGGAGTTTGATCTTCATTTGAATTTGAAATTCAAACTTAGGCTCCCTTGAATCTCTCCTCTAAAAGTAGGGAGATATTCTCTCCATCTCAACATTCAGATTTCCACGACTCTAGTGGTAGGTGGATGACTTAAAGTGATTACAAACAAATGATAAGTCACTTAGACTTTTACAAGGGGTAAACAAGTAGAAACACATAAGCATATGTTCTCATGAGTCTTCCTTCAATTGAAGTCTAGATAATCCTTTGTCCATGCTAATCTTCCATAAGTCCAAGGGTCCAAGCCAATGTGTGTAGGCTTGTCTTGCACCAACAAAGGACCTCATGGTAACCATGCCCAAGGTGAACTCTTTGAATGAATTCATGAATCAAGTAATTGAGTGTGATAATAGGTTGGTCAAGAGAAAGTATTAGAAGAAAACTTGTATTAGAGATGGACAATACAATTTTACCTTTGTTCCACAAAAACATATGCTAGAAGAAACTCAACCAGAGCCCATGCAATTGGATAACATCAAGGTTAGATGACTTACACCAAAGAGAAGAAAACTGAGAAGGATTTTGGATGATGATTTTATTATGGAGATCATGATCAAGTGGTTTTCAAGTATCCTAAGAGGAAGTAAAAATTTGGAATTAGGACTTCCACAATCACCACCCCACATCAGAAGGATCATCATCAGAGTCAAAAGAGGAATATCGTCCATCAACATAATCACAAACTTGTTTCTGTACCTAGATATACTAGAAACCTTTCCAATTTCATCATGGATGCCCGTCACTATCATGTTGGAGTACCACATATCAAGAAATCTACAAACATTAAGATATATGAAATTTCAAGTCATAAAAGATCTTAGAATGACACAACAACTCCTTGTGGAATGTGTTGCTTGAGGGCGAGGTGATGTCATGGAAAACGAAAAACCATCTTAAACGTTAGATTCCATGTGAATTTCCATATCTCATGATTGGCTTGGAGTTTAGAGAAACTAATTCTTTTGTTTCATCCAAAACATGCCATCCCTAACATCCACTATCTATTTTCCTGATTCTAACACATGGAGTTCTTGTTTTGAATGGATGAGATCATTGATGATATCATCAATTCATAACTACCATTGAGGAACTACCCTTGAGAACCTAAAGAAGGAAGGGTTGGCCACATATATAGTGAGTCTTGCTATTACCATTCCTAGGAGATTAAGAAGTTGTAATCTCAAAGTAAGTACTTTCCAAGTTCCAGTTCTAGTTCTAGTCTTATGTCTTGTTCTACTCATGTTTAGTCTAGTTTCTTTGACATCCTCTTGTGTCCTATCGTAATCTTGTAGTATAAGATCCTTTCGAGTAACTTCTTGTATCTAGTTCATCTCCTTGAAGGTAGTTCTTGTAATTTAGAGATCTTGCTTCATACCTAGGGTCATGAGTTGTGGGATCTTCTATATCATCTCTAGTTGATTTATCTATACCTATTAGTCCTGGATTGTGGGAATTCTTGTATCAATTATATATTCTTGTATTATTTCCCTACATGGGTGAACTTTTAATTGAAAGTGTAATTCCAAAATCTTGTCTAGTCTAATTAGAGGGTGCAATCTAGTGCTCCCCTGATAAAACAATGACTCCATTAACGACTATGCATGGTTATAAATGTTTGAGTCCACCTTCTTGTTGTAATTTCTCAAATAAAGTAGAATTATATAAATAAATGCTTGAGAAGATGGATGAAGAACTTGGAAAAATCAAGGAGCACATAAAAGAAGCTCAAAAAAGACAAAAGAAAATTTATGATTTGAAGAGAAGACCACTTGAACTTCAAATGAATCACATGGTATTTCTTAAGTTGAATCCTCCCCTATCTAATTTGTTGGTAGGGAAGGATCATAAACTTTCTCCACAATAAGGGGAATGATCTGCATTATTATGTGAAATGTATAAAGGCTAAGAAATCACCCCATTTCGATGAGCACTTGACTTTCCACCTATAAAAAGATGTAGAATAGTGTCATACACATCTTTGGAGCTAACTGATGTCCCCTTAGTACATGAAAGTAATGGTTGAATTGCATTTTCCATAGAAAACACATCACAACTAACTAAAATGGATTTCGTATGTGGATAACACAGACGATAGCCTTTGCTTTCAGAATTGTACCCAACAAAAATACATTTCAATGCTTTATCATCTAGCTTTCTACACTGTTGTTCAGCTACTAATGCATATGCCAAACAATCAACGATAGGAAAATGAGAAATAGATGGCTTACAACCATGCCAAACCTCATAAGGAGTGATAAATTATAGTGCTTTGGTGGGACACCTATTAAGTACATATGATGCACACATAATAGCCTCAAGATAGAAACTATGCGGTTAAGATTGACTTGTGACCATGCACCTCACCATCTCCATGAGAGACCTGTTCTTCCTCGCATCAACTCCATGTTTTATCCCACACTACGCCAAAAATGCATTCAAATTACAAGACACATATTCGCTCCCTCGATCAGAGTGGAGGATATCCATTTTACATGTTGTTAGATTTTCATCAGAAACAGAAACTCTTTAAAGCACATAAACATTTTGGAATTTTATTTCAATGGATACACCTGTGCATGCATAGAAAAATCATCAATAAAAGTCACAAAGTAAAGGTAGACACCAAAAGAAGATGTCTACATAGGACCCAAGACACCATTGTGAACAAGGTGCAATTTCTGAGTAGCACGAATAGAACCATCTTTTGGGAAGGCGAAATGCTGGATTTTTCCTAAAATATAGCCTTCACACACATAGCTACCTCAAATTTGGGTAGAGAGGCACCATTTCAAAGTTTTGCATGCATAGAAAACTAGCAAAATTCACATGACCAAAGCATGCATTCCAAAGCTCAGCATTTGAGATAGCCTAAGAAGCTTGAATTGCATATGATGAATCATCGAAAGATTTTACATAGTATATGAGCTTTTTACATCCCATGACATAAAATGCCAGAAGTAATAATAACATTTCCATTTGACAGATCATGAATTGTAGATCTCTCATCGACAAATTTTACAACCAAGCTGACCTTGGATAATGGTGACTCTAACAATATATTTTTTTCGATCCTTGGCATAAAAAAATCATTTCACAATGTAAAATAACTACCATCATTGTTGGAGTTAGACGTCTGTGGAAGCATGCAAACAACACAAGAAAGAAGAAGAAGAAGCTTGGACCACAACACACAGTATTGAATGTATTACCACTAGAATGTACAAAGATAAGTAACCCATTACGGCTCTAGGCTTATATACAAGCCAGGGGGAAACAAACTCCTAAAGAGGGCAAAAAGTGCCCCGATGGTCCTAATGTGTTCACACACATTACTACATAAATATATTCTTATTGCATAGCAGCCATCCAACTATCAGACTTTTGTGCTTCATCAAAGGAAAGAGGCTCCTTCTAATCACAGGGACCAGAGGTAGCCATAGAATAGAAATCTAATGCAAAAGAGGTACTATGCAAGATTGACTGAGTACTATATGATATATATTCATCTAATTTTCTGTCATGGAAATTTTGCACCAGCCATTTTGGCATAGTTTTTGCCTCATCAATAAGTGCATCATGTAAATCTGCATAAAAAATGGAATGATCTACATCATCACATGAAACCTGCTAAGGCTAAGAGTTTGCCTCATTAGGACCATAACTAGATTCTCCACCTATAAAAAAAAGGCAGCAAAGTATCATACATGTCTTTGGAGCTAACAACTGTCTCCCTACTAGATGAAAGTAATGGTTGAATATTATCTTCCACAAAAACAACATCACCACTAACCAAAATGCATTTAGTCTGTGGATGATACAAACGATAGCCTTTGCTTTTAGAACTCTACCCAATAAAAATACATTTCACTGCCTTATCATCCATTTTTTTGCATTCTTGTTGAGGCACTAATGCATATGCTAAACAACCCAAAACACGTAGATGAGCAATAGATGGCTTGCAACGATGCCAAGCCTCATATGGAGTGATAGAATACAATGCTTTAGTGGGACACCTCCTAAGTACATATGCTGGACACATAACAACCTCAAGCCATAAACTATGTGGTAAAGCCTAAATCTTGACCATACACCTTGCCATCTCCATGAGTGACCTATTCTTCCATTCAACAACTCCATTCTATTGAAGTGTATACAACACTATACACTGATGTTTTATCCCACATTCATCCTGAAATGCATTAAATTCAAAAGACATATATTCCCTCCCTCGATCAGAACAGAGGGTGCCCATTTTACATGCAGGCAAATTTTGAACAAAAACCAAAAGCTATTTGAAGCACATAAAGACTTTGGAATTTGCTTTGAGTGTATATACCCATGCATGTCTAGAATAATCAGCAGTGAAAGTCATGAAATAAAGATAGTTTCTAAAAGAGGGTGTCTGCATAGGACCAAACTCATGTTAACTTGAGTTAGAAGGTCTAGAGCTCCTTGGGCAAAACACTCTCCCCATGCTCCCCATGAGGGTTGAACTCAAGACCTCATCGTTCATGGCCTTGAGACTTAACCACTATGCTAAGTGGATCACTTTTTCAAGAGAGCACATGAACTTATGCTTAAGTCTAGTCTCGAGATCTCTGGCCATACGGGAGTGACCAAATGGTGTCCGATTTCAAATCTATTTGAACCGGTCGGACCCCTAGATCATAGACTTACTTTATTACATTGTTGCCCCCTTAGAAAAGATTTTCTTCCTTGAAAATAAAGCTATATATAGTAACCATAGGCAACCCCAAGCCTCATGTTCTTAAACCGGAAGAACATGGTCATGCTCTAAAACTAGAAGATCATGTCTCATCTCTGTGGTGGGATCCCTATTGAAATGATTCAAAACACTATCTGGCTTTTCACTTTCATAAACTATTCAAAGTACAAAGGAGTGAATGAGTTATAAGGGTTGATCTGAAAGAAGCCCCAACCACTTCATTGTTTCTCAATGTCCGATCTAGGCACAAACATATGAAATGGATGGAGTCCAATTACTAGTACATTTCTAGGCATGACTAGGTGCATGGACTTACTAACTAAGGTGGGATTTTTATCCCAATTAGAACTTTGAGAACTCTTGATTCAATTGAAGTTTGGTTGATCCAAACATCTAAGTTGGATGTTTGTACAATGGTTTACTTCCATACTATGGTTACTTGATTTTTTTCACCCAACTGAAGGACTACTTGGTCTTAACAAGCTTGAAAATTCTATATAAATTGTAGAAGAATGCTTTCCATTTACTTTGGATCAACCTTACTATATCTTGAACAAGTCAAATTCAAAATGAAAATCGTCCAACTTAGGACACTTTTCTCAAAGAATTTAGCTAAAAGTTCTTGGGAATTGTCAATCTTATGAGCAATTCCGAACTTCACTATTCTAGAGTATACTAAACTGTAGAAAGTTGGAAGAGTTATGCTAGTAACTAGAAGCAAACCCAAAGGAATAATTCCATCTTGGACTTATCATCTTTTGAAGATTGAATAAGTTCTTATACAGAACATCTATCTGGGATGTTTAATTTAGTTATATGGTTCCAATCAACTAACCTTGGACTTTTGCAAAAGGAATCATATCCCAGATCTGAGTCAAATCCAAAAGATTCGAAAAGGAAAAGCAAAGAACTAAAACTCAGTACAACCATTTCAAACTTCAAAGATACATAAATTTTCTATGGGCCCAATTCTAGATGACTCAAGACTTTAACTTCTTAACAATCTATTTCAACAAGCTATTGAAGCATTTAATTTTTTAAAGAGAAAGGAACTCGATTCTCAAAAAGATTCATAGAGAAATCTAAACACCATCCAAGCACAGGATACTTGTGTGGTATCCAACATCAGTGTGTCGACCAACTGAGGTTCTAGTGATGAATTTATACTCAAACAATACTTCACTTGAGACTAAGTTCATGTCTATATTCAATCTTTATGAGTCTTTACTAGGAATGCAATTGTTGAGCATTGATTCGAGTCAAAGGATTGAATTTACCAAGTTACACTAGGGACTTGATGTTTGACTTAGTCATTCTATCGTTAGTTGAAAAGATCGATTCAAAGTCAAAGTCTCACTCTTTCATAATGTTATCAAATATTTCTTATGGGCAACACTTAAGCTTGAAGTGTTCAGAAACAAGAACAATTATATTTGTTATTTTAGAAAAACAAGATCTTGGAAGTTAGTTACTTCATATCTTCTTAAATTCATCTCAAAGTATCTTGAGATCATGCTTTTATCCTTCTTGAATTTAACCACCTTTTTTGAAGTTTGCAGTTTCTTGAGGATCTAATCTAGCTTAAAGATTAATTCTAAGACTAAAATATAATATCATCTCGCAGTCCGATGTCCCATACCATCTTTCCAACATCAATCCAAGTATAAAATCTGGTGTCCCATACCACCCTAATTTATACTCACATTGAGGGGTGAGTGATACTTATCCCAAATTCTAAACATCTCTTGATAGAGTACCTTCTCACTTTAAGAATTTTGAAGTTTCAAGCATTACCTCTAACTTGATTTTCTAGGTTTTGATTCCTCTACATGATCGTTTGACGATCTCGTGTTTTTCATTGGAAACTTGAAAACCTTTGATAGAATATCCATTCTTCTTTACTAGGGTTTTCAAAAGAAAAACCAATTATTTTTCCAAGTTCTTGAATTTATCAAACTCAAGTCTAATTGGTTATACTTGACCAATTGGTAGCGACAAGGGATTTCCACTTATTGTCTTTAGATTCCTTTCTAACAAAAGCTTTTAAGTAACTACCACGAGGACTTTGTAGGAATCTCTTTACTACTTAAGTCTAAGCATCCACTCATGCTTTTGGATTTCACCTTTGAAAAGTCCTTTAAGGATAGGTAAACTTTTTGTTGTACCTTCCATAGACTTAATTACCATTGACAGGATTGCAGACTACATATTTGGAATATATCATTCTGTTCAGATTTGGAGCATCTTACTTGTTTCACACTTTTCCATTGAATAAATGGATCTTGAGTGGGAATTTCCCAAAAGGAATTTGATTGCTAATACTTGGGAAAACTTCATAGTAGTTCCAATTGCGATTTTCTTGGACAAACCTTGCCAAGCTTGATCAAATCTTGGTGATCGTGCGATAAAATAAAGACTTTATATTTATCACTTAAGATTTCTCAAACTTTTCTAAGCTTTTTGGATTACCTCTAGGATTTCTAGAGATCTTTCCCCTACTCAACTCCAAGCCTGTACAAATACTTTTTAGATTCTAAAGCTAAGAATCTTGGATACACTTCCAGGTGATATCAAGCTTTCGACTTTAAGTACCACTTCTAGTGGTTTGGGACTTTTGTGGAACTACTTGTTGTCTAAAGAGAGTTTGAAGAATTTCATTCTCACTACTTGGGAGAATGTTGTTCTTCAAGGACTTGAGATCCATCCTAGGGAATCAAATAACTTGAGCAAATGATTCATCCTGGAATCTTTTGCAATGCTCAAAGCATATTTGAAACAAATTCTTAGACTTTCAAACAATATCATTTCTTGAGTATCAAACTAGAGGATAAATATCACCTTTAGGCCTATGGTTTCCCATTCCATTATGAAAGTTTGATACAGAATTTATTATTATTGGACAAGCTTTAGATGTTACTAGAGTACTTTAAATTTATTTTTGAAATCAAAATTATGTCTAAACTCCAAGCATCTTTTGACATTTGATCCAATAATAATGCTACTATGAACACATAACTTTAAACTTTATAGCGTGTTTAGGAAACATTTATGGATTGGAGATCCATTTCTTACTTTGTATTCTTAAATGAAAAGTTCATAGTGGGATTCATGTCTTTAGGAGCTTATCTCATTTCCTAAAGATCACTTGCTTTGGTTTCCTCTTGAAGCTTCAATTAGATTAAATGAAACCAAGAATTAACACTCTAATACTTCTAAAAGGAAGAGTTTTTCTTAAAGTTTTCTAAGTTTTCTTAGCAAGTTGCATCGTTTCTAGAGATGCAATCATGGAACTTATCATCCACCTTTTGAATGTCAAAGTTCAATTGTTGCTAAGCTTTAAGCACTTCTCTGATTTTCATCACTCCTTGGGATGAATTTAAAGTGAAAACTTCAAAAGCTCCATGCTTTTTTTTTACAGTTTTGGAACATGTCAACTATCTTTTGAACTTTAAAAGTTCAATTGGTTTAAGTTCCAATTGATTTTATTTGATTGCTATCACATATTGGGATAGAGTCAAATAAAACTTCCAAACCATCTTATTTCTAAGTAGTTCTATTTTCTTGCTATTCCAAGGAGCAAGAAAATTGAACAAATGACTTTTGGAAGTCCTACTTTTCCTAATCATGAATCCGAATTTGTGATACCTAAGTATTGCATTTGGGAAAAACAAACTAGCTACTCGAGTTCCATGACAACCAAGAGCCTTGCAACTACCTAGTTTGCTATTTTTCACAACTATCTAACTCGAGTTAGAAAAAGGAGGTAACGGCTAAGATTCTCATTATGCAATGATGTAACATCGAGATAGTTGAGAATCCCGAAAGTCAATGCAACCATGGTACAAATGGTAGTCATGCGTAAAGTAGGTGCAAATGTTTCCTCATAATCCATGTCACATTGTTGCACATATCCTTTGGCAATCAATCTACCTTTGTAGCGATAATTGCTACCATCATATTTTCTCTTAATCTTATAAACCCACTTTGTACCAATGGCATTCTTTCCTTTTGGCAATTCACATAACTCCCAAGTACCATTCCTATGTATGGAATCCATTTCTGATTGCATAGCACTCATCCATTGTGGATCGTCACATGCATCTTCAAAAGAAAGTACATGATGTAGCAATAAGAGAATAATCCACAAAATAACTTGATGCATGGTGAGAGCTTGATCTTGTTCTACCTAGCACTCCATTTGCTGTCCTGCAAAGTTTGTTTCAACCACTTTGGCATAGTTTGTGCACTCTTGATAGACATGTGTTCATTATGTAAAACATCTTCAATATGTACATCATGCGTGGGCTGAATTTCATGCTCATTTTCAGCCATATTTTGACACAAATGTTCAGTCATATGTGGCTGGAAATTTCCACTAGTTTTGACAAATTTTTGGTTGGAATTTTTCTGCCATGTTTGGATGGAAATTCTCTATATTTTCAGCCCTATTTGGCTGCAATTTTTCAGCCCTTTGAACCTCAGTTGGCTGATCTACATGGCCATAGTCAAGCATACCATTTTGGAACAAAGGCATGAGTGTATTGAACACATCCTGTGAGCTAACTGTTAGCTGTTTTTTGCATTCAAGTAGAGGGAAAATTGAATTTTCAGCAAATACCACATCTCGACTCACAATAATTGTGTTCGTCAATGGATGGTACAAAGGATATCCTTTACTTTCAGCACTATAACCAACGAATATACATTTCTTTGACTTCTCATCAAGTTTGTGATGTTGTTGTGATGGCACAAGAGCATATGCCAAACAAGCAAACACACGCATATGACTAACCCTAGGCTTATGAAAATTCCAAGCCTCATAAGGAGTGATGACTCTCAATGCTTTTGTAGGGCAGTGATTCAACACATAATTTGCACACATGACCACTTCCATCCAAAACTTATCAGGAAGATGCTTTCCTTTAACCACACATTGTGCCATTTCAAGAAGAGTTCTAGTTCTACTTTTACGCTCAACAACACCATTTTGTTGAGGTGTATATGGCACCGTACATTGGTGTGAAATACCTCTTTCACAAAGAAAAGCATTAAACTGATATGACATGTATTCACCACCACGATCCATGCGTAGAGTCAAAAGCTTTTGTGAAGAAAAATTTTCAACCATAGCTAAAAATGCTTTGAAGCAAGAACATACCTCATTATTTGCTCTCATAGGATACACCCATGTATGGCGAGTAGCATCATCAATGAAGGTAACAAAATATACATAATTGCCAAAAGATGGAAGTCTTGGCGGGACCACATAGATCACTATGAACAAGCTACAATTTTCTTGTAGTGTGTGTGTGATTATCTTTTGGAAAAGAAGCATGATGCATTTTTCCAAGAATGCAACCTTCACATGCATGCATATGTGATAGTAGACTATGAAGTAGAAGCACCTACTAGTCTTCAATCTACATCTACCACTATGTTCCAAAGTTGTTTTGCAACAAGAACATGCTTCATCATGTAAGACCACATCGAATAGTTGGTCCCATCAAGCTTATCTTCAGCTTGAAGCATGCCAAACAAGTCATTGCTGCCCGCCATTTCACAAAAGAACAAGAATGTGACAAAATCTTCACTTCGACGAAAGCTAAAATGAATGCTAAAATTTTAGCTGACAAACCGTCACTCTCATGGCAATTCTGACTGCATGAATGGCTTCAAAATGGGGATAAAACTCCAGTGTCACTTAGTGTCATCCCATCTAAGCTACTCCTGTGTAGGTGGAGAAGGAGAAACCACTATACTCGAAGAAGAAGCTCCATCTGTGATAGTAGACTATGAAGTAGAAGCACCTACTAGTCTTCAATCTACATCTACCACTATGTTCCAAAGTTGTTTTGCAACAAGAACATGCTTCATCATGTAAGACCACATCGAATAGTTGGTCCCATCAAGCTTATCTTCAGCTTGACGCATCCCAAACAAGTCATTGCTGCCCGCCATTTCACAAAAGAACAAGAATGTGACAAAATCTTCACTTCGACGAAAGTTGAAATGAATGCTGAAATTTTAGCTCACAAATTGTCACTCTGATGGCAATTCTGACTGCATGAATGGCTTCGAAATGGGGGTAAAACTCTAGTGTCACTGGTGGAAATGTTTGTTGGCTGCTGAAATTCATTGTTCTATGTTGCGAAGTCGATTTGCACTGTTAAAAGTGTGGGCGCGCCACGACGCAAGAAACTGAAACTTGAGAAGGATCTGAACCTGCTATAATACCACTTTTGGGTGTGTGTAGAAGTGAGAGAGACACATGAGAAGCACACACAAGGAGCACAAATGCAACAAGGCACACAGAGAAGGCGATGGCTGGAATAGATCACTCTATTGACAATGAACTAAACTGAAGTAAGAGCTGAATAATATCCCTAAGTACAAAGTACCACCACATATGAGAGCATCAAGTATGTGGTAACATGGGGACAAAAACTCTAGCCAACATGAGAGTAAAAAGTGCCCATGTATATGGAAAAAGTTCACATCAATGCTACTCGGGCAACACATAAGTGTAACATGGTGAACAAATTCCCATTTTGTTGGCACGCACAAGATTATTTGTGCCACATGCAAAAGGAGGCAATACTTAGAAATTCTAAACCCTAGTGCAAATCTAGAAAGTTTTTATGAAAGGTCAAATATGGCCATTGGCCTGTATTTTAGATGTGCCCATTTGCTTTATGTAGATGTTTGATGTGATTATACACCACAAAAAAGTATGGGAAGCCCTCTTCGATTCACCCCAAACTATTCTTGGATACAAGTTATTTGCAATGCCAGTTTGTGTTTTGAACACGTTTCTTCATCCATTTCAAGGGAATTTTTTCCTATGTGTGAATTCATAGCCCATTGCTTGTTGGTTAACATGTTGCCTTCATAGAGAAGTCTAAGCCATACCGAAAACACATTCTCGTGGCCATGTATAAGCATCGATGAAGTAATAAGGAAAGAGGTGTTAAAAAGAAGGTATCTCTCAGGTTCGTCCCGTTATGTCCCCTTGATGCTCTTGCTATGATGAGAACTAAAAGATTGTGGGACAAGGGATTTCATCTTTGGAACTAAAACCCGTGTGGACTCTGAAGCTCGTACGAAATATCCCCTAAGTGCATTTGACTAGACACAGCAGATTCACAAGATAAGCAATGATGAGACTAAACCATCAACATTGTCATCATGAGATAGGGCTGCCAAAAAGAGACGCGCATTAAGGATAACTCTAGAGGCCCCTTCTATTTCTAGAAACCACCCTTTTCCGACTCCCGAGTTCCAATCATGGCATAACTGATAGAGCGAGGAAAGGAAAAAATCCTCCACGTTGGCAAAAAGACTCCAAATATAGGAATGCTATATAACTTTGCCTTCATTTTACAGAGAAAAAGGTCTGGTATGAATGCTAGCATGTTAGAAGAGCCACATAAATCAGACTGATAGAAAAGCCAAACAAGTCACGTCGTCGCTAAACGAACAGCTAAGACAACTGCCAGAAGAGCCAAAGAAATCATAAAGCTGAACAAAAGTAAAAGTTCGCCAGGAGCTTATAATCCAATGTTGTAGTAGATGAGGAGAAAAGAGAAATCTTTTCTCCTAATTTTCCAGTGGTTTAACACCTTGAGTCTGTGGGATGAAGTAATAGGTTCAAGGTTTGGCTGGACTACCTTAAGAGGTTGCAATTTGCGTGTGTGAGTGTGTTCTCAATTCCTTGTAATATTGAAAAAAGAATCCGTACCTCTTTGTCTTTATTAAGCAGAAAAGCTTCACTTATTTTATGTCCCCGAGACACTTTTCGGAAGCAAAATTATTTTGTTAACTTTTTCTATGACAGTTTTTCGTCTCTCTGCTACTGCCTATAAACACAGGATCATGGAGACTCCCGCGAAGATGTTAGCTAAGGACGTGAGGTAGATCTAATGGCGTTCTCTTCTGCCACAGACAGTTGGAAACCGGATGATGTCGAAACCATGCTGGAACTGCTTCAGACATCGCTGGTGAAGCCAATTAAACCTACCAAGCGACACATTATGTATTTGTCAGGTGTAGACAACATGTTGGGCTATCTTCCGCCCAATCGAACAATCCTTTTCTACAGGGAAGAGAAAACTTCCTCCTCCGCTGTCGCAGATTTGCAGATTGCCCTATCCTCTCTACTCGTCTCATACTATCCTCTTGCGGGGCGCATTATCCTCGGTGATGACGGCCGTCATGCCCTTGATTGCAACGACGAGGGGGTTGAGCTGACTGAAGCTCGATGTGATATGGAGTTCGCAGAGTTACAGCGAGATAACTTCAATATGCATCCGGTCTTCCGGCGTCTTGTTCCTATGGATGATGCAACAGTCAGCAACCATCCGCATGACCCTATTGTCTCCATCCAGGTAAGTCTCCTACATACCTCCGTCTCTGTTAGGCATGGATGTTCCGCATCACGATATATGCAGTTCTTCACCGTATTAGAGTCCATGACTTTTACTTTACAGGTAACTGGATTCAGGGGCGGCCTAACGGTGGGATTTGCAGTGCTACACTCAGTCGGTGATGGATATTCCGTTTGGAACTTCATCAAAGCGTTGTCTGAGGTTTGCCGTGACCAGCCTTTATCACTTCATCCACTTCACGCACGGATGCTTCTTAAACCAGAAGTTTTTAAGAACGGCGCAATCTTTACGAAGGAAGAATGTAGGAGTGCTGATGAAGATGTCCCTCAGCTTGGAGTACAACTTTCATCCGAAGAGCAAGATAACAATATCGAGCCCCTGAAGCAGGTGGTCATACACTTCAGCTCCACTATGCTAAGCGTACTTAGGAAGTTAGGTGTTCCTCAGGGTTCTGATTCAGAGCCCGGTATTTTAGTCAGCATCCTAGGTGCATACCTATGGAGAAGGCTAGTGATTGCGCAGAGACTAGGGGAAAAGAGTACTACGGAATTCAGGGTGTCGATGGACATCCGAAGTCGAATGATACCGCCTCTGACGCCTTCCTTCTTTGGAAACGCTGTCGTAGGATTCCCCTTGACACTAACTGTGGGAGAACTGATAAACGGAGATTTGTCTCAACTCGCCTCCTCTATAAGGTGCAAGCTGAAGGAAGCTGAAGATGATCATATAAAGGAGCTTCTCATAGCAAGGCATGATTTTCATCTTAGTAAGTATCAACCAACCAGACGTAAAGTGATTGTGAGAAATGCCAGCAGGTTTCCTGTATACGATGCCGGAGATTTCGGATGGGGAAAACCTGAGACAGTGAGGCCGCCATGGGAGGAGATGGAGGGCCATATGACATGGTACCCTGGGAAGGAGCCAAAGAGCATCGACGTAATTGTGGCGATGGCAGAGTCCACTTACACGAACTTCTTCTCTACAGATCTATATGTGGGTGACCCCCTCTCTTCGTTTCCTCTCTGCACGTCAAGTTAGACTACCATTATATATGGAGGCATGCTCTCTCTGGGAATCACAATCGTCGCCGTGCCATTTGTCTATCGCTGACATTTGTTTCACGTTTCATGACTTCGATTCTTATGTTTTTTCAGAGGTCTCGTGTGAGTAAGAAAGCTCTGTGGTCAATTCTGTTCTTTCTATGTTAAATTCTGTTCGAAGAATGCTCGAAAATGTCTATGCCTCAGTTAAGTCTAGTCCTCTGTGGATGTCGCAGATTACCGTCACTCCATCGTCGTGTCCTTTGCTCGTATTAGTCGTTTCAAGTCTCTTGGCTGATTTCACATATTGGAACTCCGGAGGTACATCTACGAAGAAATAGCTCTAATCTATTAGCATGAAGCCCTCATCGTATCAGCTCCACTTGCAAAATCTTGTGGTCGATCTGAAAGACTCAAGATTCATCGATGTTTCTACGTTTTCATCCTGTCTATTAAAAGAACGCAAGAAATAATAATGCTCTTCCACTTGTTGCAAATCCATTGTTTCCCTAAATCAGATGGGATTTTTTTTTTCGTTGTCGAGCTTATGTAGCACATCACATAGCGTACGAGCAGAAAGTACTTTTTTCTTATCATTGAAAAATTTGAGTTAGTCCCAGCCTTGACCAATCCTTCTATTGATAGCAAGCTCACTTCGGTCCTTCGAACATGTAAGGCATATGATACTATGAACAACTTTTAGTAATTTGTCTCAACTCCGAGTAGAGATCCAAGAAGTTTTGCAAAAAATGGACAAAATAAGAATCAAGGGTAGGCTCAAGAACAGTGGAAAGAATACCTGAATAGGTAATCCATTTGGTTCTATGTACCAACTACTACTCATAAGTGTTGAATAGCCACTGTGCAACGTACATGCTGATATGGATGAGGTAGAGAGACAAACACAGGAGGGATGTCGTCGATTGTCATAGGGTACTGACCTCTCTACCCATGATGCCTCTTTAAATACATCATATCATGCAGATGATCATGATACTGTGGATGATCATGATCACAGAGGGGATCCATATGATTGACCTATTACATTGGATTTATTATGCATATTCACACACACACACACACATATTCTCATACTAGTAATGTTTTTAATTGTGTCTATGGTGTGAATTATATGATTGAAATGTACTAAGGATTTTTATTACACTTTATATTTATCATGTGAATTCTTACTTTAATTGTATAACTCATTCATATTATGTGTGTTTGTGTGTGTATATGTATGTATGTATGTGCATGTAGTGTGTGTATATGTATGTATGCACATATAGGTATATATCTATATTTGTGTATGTGCATGTATGTGTGTGCATTTGTGTGTGTATGTGTCTGTTTATGTGTATACGTAGGTGTATGTGTATATGTGTATGTGAGTTTGTGTGTATGCATGTGTATGTGTGTATATACATGTGTATATGTATGAGCATGCATTTGCATGTGCATATGGATGCAAGTGCATGTCCATGTGGATGCAAGTGCATGTGCATGTGCATGTGCAATGCATGTGTATATATATGTCCATGTGTGTGTATGTGCATATGTATGTGTATGTGCATATGTATGTGTATGTGTATAAGTATGTGTTTATGTGTGTATGTGTATGTGTATGTGTGTATGTGCATATGTGTGTATGTGTATGTGTATGGCTATGCACTTATGTGTGTATGTGTATGTGTATGGCTATGCACTTATGTGTGTATGTGTATCTATATGTGCATGCATGCATGTGCATCTAGATGTGTTTGTGCATATGCATGTGTGTATGTGTATGTGTATGTGTGTGTGTTTATGTGTATGTGTAAGTGTATGGGTGTATACGTGTGTGTGTTTGTGCATGTATGTGTATGTGTGTGTATATGTGTATATGTGCATGTGTATGTGTATGTGCATGGATAAGCATGCATGTGTATGTATAAGTGTATATGTGCATGTGAATCTATAAGTGTGAGTATGTTAATTAATCACAACAAAAAAATTTAAATGATATACAAACAATGAAAATTGCACTTACAATAATTAGCCATGTATTATGCTCACTGAACTTTTGTATGGGATTCTTTTCACCCTCACATATGCGACACTAAAAAGCATCACATATCAGATGATCCAAATGTGTCACATATGGGATTCTCACATATGCGACACTTGAATTAATGTCACTAATAGCCTAGAAAGAGCATTGATTGTAGCATCATTTAAATGATGATGCACATTCCATTCTCACTGTGGTGAAATGCAGAATCAGGAAGTGACCAAGATGTGTTATGTCAACCATCGCTACACCCCCATATTCCTTATAGGGAAAGAGTTAGAAAAATTGGAAAGTACTTGTAGAACTTTCCTATCGATAGCAGATCCCAATAGGAGAGGCATGCCCAAAATCAAACAAGATATTTGTGTGAACTAGGAAGACAACAATGGTTTGGGTGTTCTAGACATAGTGGGGTACACAGATATGATGGCTGCCAAATGGATAATCAAAGCTTGGTGCACCTCAAAAGCATCAAGGGCTAAAGTGATTCACAGAAACAAATCGTTTCTCACATTTATGGGACTTCCTAGATGGAAGGAATTTTGATCTTCTCTATTTGATATTTTGACTCCTAGAGGGCCAAACTTGTTCGCTCCTTTTGGAAGAGTTGCAACAAGATGAGGTAGTATATCAAAACTAATGAGGATGGGAGATGGACTGTCTTGATGAGATAAAACGATTCTATCTAGTCTCCCATAGGAGGAATAAAAGAAATTCGCCCAAATGACATCTAAAGGGCAACAAAGCTATGGAATAAAGGTATGTGGAAACACATCTGGAATCAAGAGAGAAGAACTTGATTAGATTCGAGAACGGAGAACCGATAAGGAGAGTCGATTATGAAGAGTGGTGCTTATTATGGTACATAATCAATTGTTGGGAGAACCCAAGGATGAGAAATCTCAGACACAATCATCCAAACATTTAAGGACTCAAATGGAATGAACACAAATACGTTAAAGCATTGATCCTAGAGAGACACTTGGATGTGCATAGCATCCTCAACATTAGATGATGTCTCAACTTGTTAAGCATCAGATTGCAATTTAAGTTCATAAAGTTCTTATAGCACCCCCTCATTGAGAACAAAAAGGTTGTTATAATGTGCCAAATTCTCAAATGAGGAATTCAAACCAGTGTGAAATTTAAAAAAAAATTGTGGGCCCTCCCATGGTCTAATCACTATTTTGGGGGTACAGAGTACATTGGACAACTTTTCTTTTCATGCTTGAAGAAATACTTGGTCTCGTAAGCTCTTGCCAAGGGTTTGAAGCCTCAGAGTTAAATCAACTGGAGCAAGCATTATTGGGTAGAGCTATAAAACAGGTTTACCTTAAAAAAAATTAGAAATTTGAAGGGAATTTCAAAGGAGGTTGATTAGCCTAATGTTGCTTTAATGCAATATCCACTGTCTTTTAGTTTGTTATTGTAGAAGATAAACAACCTCAACTCTTCGAAGGGTGGCTTCCTCCCAAACTTCCTATTCTTCTACCCAAGCAATCTAGAGATTTCTCAATGCATGAGTCTTTGGAAGAGCAATTGGAGTTAATAACACATCCTTCCTTCTAAATTTTCTAGAGGGCTTTGCTTTTGGTTACATTCAAGAGGATCAACAAGTATGTCTTGTTTCTAGATGATCCTTTTGTTTACCATGAGGGATCTTTTCACAGTCTTCCAAACTAAGTATGGAAAGGAGAAAAAAATGTCTTTGATGCCTTCCTTCCTACAAAGATATCTAAAAATATTTTTAATCTAGAATTGGTGCATAAGTACTTTACACTATGGATTAGTGTCACAAATTTTGTGATGATTTCTTCCATTTGCAAGCACTTCGAGTTGTACAATCATTGATACCGATAACTTGTAAATTTTGTAAGATTTGATATTTCTAATGAAAACATGTCTACTTTCACACTTTTGTACAATTGTGCATTTTGTAATGTCTCTTGGTGATTATTCAATTTTCTCTTTTATATAGAGTATGTTCAAGTTCACATTAATTGAATTCTTATTGGTTGATTTTCTCAATAAATGATCATTTATGAAGTTTGAAATTACAAAGGATATAAATCAAAAAAGTCATTCATGTTAGATGTACTCAATACTTTCTCCTCAACTAACCACAAATGATCCATGGTGCTCTAAGTTATAAGGCCCCCATTATGAGGAGAAACCACTTTCAGAGCACAAACATCCATGGAACCTTAAATTCTAAGCTAGATTAGGTTTATATGTGAACATTTATGGTAATAGATGGTCTTCATAATTGAGGCCATGAGGTAAATGGGGCATAAAATGTTTGCCAATTTGGTTGCCATTCAAGGTGAAAATAAAGGCCGCCATGGAATTTCCCCATAAAACCTTAATGGAAGGAGTTCAAAGAGGGGATTTCTGCCTTATGTGGGGTAAAGAGGCACAACAAGGCTTCCAGAGATGAAGATATTATCACAAATTATATTTTTCAAACTATCTTATCTCGCATGACTATTTTGTCTATACTGGTTCCCATTGTAGAAGCTATATATGCATGGATCACTATAGAGTAAGAGACTTGTTAGAAATGCATTTTGTGGCCCTAAAACATTTAGGAATAAAGTTTGATATCCACTAAAGCTAACCTTGCATGGCCTCAAAAGCAGCAAAAGAGGGGAGCCATAAAAACATGGCTTTGCAAACTTTTTGTAGAGGCCTATTGTGTGTTTCTATGGATGACCTTTTTTGGTGCTTTTGAGGCCATGCAAGTCTATTCGTAGTGGATATTAAACTTTATTATTAGAAATTTAAGGTCCATGAAACTGATTATGTGCTCAGCTCAATTTACCTATGGAAAAATGAGTCTATAGCCATAAATGATTTGCTTTGCACACATAACATGTTGAATTGAGTGCATACAATTGTGAAAATATGGTATAGATCAATGTGGACTTCAGCATGTGTAAGAAAGGTTATGAAAAGGTATATTACCAATAAGATATTTTCACATTACAAAACATTTGTTCAAGATGATCACATAGTCATATATGGTCCTATCTAGTTTCTTGGGTTGTATGGTCATCAATTTGCCTAAAATTTGCAAGAAATAATTTCCATTTCCACCATTAATGAGGTTGCATAACCTCAAACCACCAAAAAAGGGGAAGCCACAGAAACACGGGATATGCCTCTGCAAAAAGTTTGTAGAGGCCTATCCGGCGTTTTTGTGGCTACCTTTTTCTTGGTGTTTTTTGAGCTACAGATGTCAGAATTAGACAAACAGACAATCAACCTTAGGATTTTTGCATGTTCCAGACATAGTGGTAGGATCAATTTCTCCAAATTCTAAACCAATCATGAGATATATGCATTTTCATAGAATTTAAGGTTTTAGGATGGTTTCCTTTGTGTCTCTGACATCACCTCCCTCTCAAGGCAATGAGTTTCACACGAAGCAGTTATGTAACTATGAGATTTTCTAGAACTTGAATATTCATAGCTATTCGTCTTTGTAGAGTTCTTGATATGTGTATATCAAGAACATGACGATGATGTATATCCATGATGGAACTAGAGAGGGTTTATAGTATATCTAGGTACAAAATCAATTGCATGATTCTCATGATGGATAATATTTCTCTTTTGACTCTCATGATGATCCTTTTGATGTGGGATGGTCATTGTGGAAGTCTTGAACCCAATTTCTGTCTTCTTCTTAGGATATTTGAATACCATGTGGTCAGTGGAAATACAACTCCTTTCTTTCAAATTTTAGGTTCATGAAACTTATTATGTGCACAATTTAGTTGAACAATGGAAATATGAGTTTTGAGTCTTAAGCGATTTGTTTTCCACACATACCATGTTTAAGCAAGTGATACAATTATGAACATATGATATAGATCAATGTGGACTTGAGGATGTGTAAGAAAGATGATGACAAAGTAGATCATTATGATTTTACAAAATGTATCTCTTCAACAAGAATGATTACATAATCATGTATGGTGCCATCTAGTTTCTTTGGTTGTATGGTCATCATCGTCACATGAGCTACACACGAGTTAATATCTTTCAAAATAGAAGTAAGGAATGCATCTCCTTCCTCTTGGATGGCGTGAAATTCTATTGATTATATCCATAGTATAATGCATTAACTATGAAGCACAATGTTTGCTCAGTTTTTTGTTGCTTTCACATTAGGAGAAACTTTAGGTTGTGCTACATATGATCTATGATGTGGGTGATAATTCTTATTCATTTTACATGTACGTGTTGATTGACATTGTCCCACAATTTATGGCATATGTTTCTTTTTTTATATGTGGGTAGTGTGCTTTGCCCTTATAGTAGTGACTTTATAGTCTCTACTTGATGTGATGTTGGAATATTTGTATGTTTCATGATGGTTCCTTGAAGCTCTCCTTTTTGGATGAGTTGGAATGGCTAATTCATGTTTCATCAGCCATTTTCTATTTGGAGGTATATTGAGCTCAAATGGTTCATCACCAATTATAAGTAGTGGATCTATTCTTCCCCTTTGTGCATGTCCTTAGAATCTGTATTTTAATGGTCACATTTGTGGTAGGTGATTTTCATCATGCTCTCAGGAATGATTCTATGGAGACTATGAACTACTTTGATATTTTTAACCAACTTCACTTTGTCATATTCAACCACTCTATGACTGTATGGTGACCTCTGTTGCATGTAGACCACTTCATCCTCTCTGATGCGGCTTCATCCAAGATGTTTATTGTGTACCTTGAACATGGATAGGATATACCACAAAAACTTGTTACTATAAAATAATCAAATGAGGCATTTTATATAACTTCATTTCCAAGTTGAAACCTCAAAAATTTTTTATGCATGATGCAAAGGTCTTGTTGATAGCCTCCAATTTTCACTTGCAATGTTGTTTTGTCATTTCATGAAAAAAAATTTAATTGTGAAACTCTTGCAAAAGTTGTTTGAAGGAAAGCAAGTGAGTATTATTCCAACTAGTCAACATGCATAGAACTACTAATAAGACATGTACTTTTTAAGAAATTACTATTAGATATATAGTGGGACTTTTCCATTACTACTATACTAGAATCTTGAGTGATAGAAATTGATACATCAAAATTCTCCATATGAAAATACAACATGTAATATTTCAATGAATAAAATGAGCAGAACCTAAAGAAACAAACATGTTGTTGGAGTTAGACATCTGTGGAAGCAGGCGAATAGCAAAAGGCAGAAGAAGAAGCTTGGAGCACAACACACAATAGTAAATGTATTACAAGAGAATGTACAAAGAAAAGTAGCCCATTATGGCAATAGGCATATATACAAGCCGGGGGAGAAAAACTCCTAAAGAGGGAAAAAATGCCCCGGTGGTCCTAGTGTGTTCACACACATCACTACCTAAATATATCAACAACTCCCCCTTGGGAGTGATGCGGTGAACAAGGAGCTGGCACTCATGTATAAGAAATTTCCAAGCTATGTGGAATCAATCCACAAAAGGAAGTAAGCCCAAAGCTTTGCAAAAAGCTTCAAACTTCTCCCTAGGTAGAGCCTTCGTGAAAAGGTCTATAATGTTCTCCTGCGTGGGCACATATGCCAAGCTCATCTCCCCAGTAGAAAATTTGTCCCTTACATAATGATAATGCACCTCAATGTGCTTAGTGCGATTACGGAACATAGGGTTCCTTGCATTTCCAATGCGGGGTGAGTATTAGTGAAGATGGTGGTGGTAGAAGAGTGACCAACACCCAAATCAGCCATAAGGCATTTGAGCCACACACACTCAACAGACGCTGTGAAAGCTGCCCTATACTCAGCCTCACATTTGGAAGTGGCCAGAGTAGGGTGCTTCTTGCTCAACCAAGATATACATGAGCTACCAATCATGAAGCAAAAGCCACGAGTGGACACACGAGTGTCATAGAAACTAGCCCAATCAGAGTTAGAAAAAAGCATGCAAATCTGGTGGTAGTGATCCCCCCTTGGGATTAAACAACCCAAGTAGCTGAGTAGCACTCAAGAATCAAAAGATGCGCTTAACCACCTATCAATGCTTGACTCCTAAACAATGCATAAACCTGCTCATCTGTGAGACAACAAATTGAATATCTCGCCGAGTAATGCATAAGTAAATCAAGCATCCAATAGCCTGCTGATAGATAACATCATCAAATGCACTCAAGCATCATGAAGACTCAATCGTAAACCTGTCTCCATAAGAGTGGCAATATGTTTATAGGCATCAAGGCCAAAACACCACAATAATGTGTCAATATATTTCGTTTGACACAAGTCCATTCCACCATCAACTAAATGCCCAAATAGTGATGCAAGTGCCCCGAATGAGACATCTCAAATGAGGCATGCAAATCAGCCTTACAATCAGCAATGTGCTTCTCAATAGGACTGGTGAGCAGAATGTCGTCAACATAGACAACAATGATTAGAAGCACATCATTAGAACGCTTAACATATAAGGTGCATGCTTTAAACCATATAATGCCTTTTTTAACCTACACACCTAATTTTCATGCCCTTTTTGCACAAAGTAGCGAGGCTAAAAAACAGACACTTCTTCATGCAAGTCACCATTTAGAAATGTTGTTTTAATGTCCAACTGATGTGCATTGCAATATTGATGAGCTACAAGTGCACAGATGCTACAAACAATAGTCACTCAGCAAGTAGGAGCAAAGGTTTCATCAAAGTCAATTCCTCTTTCCTACGCATAACCCTTATGAGCAAGCCTAGCCTTATACCTGTCAACTATACCATCAGGTTTACTCTTCAGCTTGTATACCGACTTACTGCCGATGGCCTTCTTGCCAAGAGGCAAGTCACATAAAGACCAAGTACCATTCTTCATTATAGCATCATATTCAGATTGCATAGCAGCCATCCACTTTTCTGAATTTTGTGCTTCGTCACACAAAACAGGCTCAGTCTCATCATAGAGACTAGATGCAGCCATAGCATAGAAATCTAATGCAAAAGAGGCAGTATGAGAGCCTGAATGAGTAGGATATGATAGAGGTGCATCTATTTTGGTATCATGCAAGGTTTTCACGAGCCATTTTGGCATAGTTCTTGCCTGCTCAATATCAGCTCTCTCACCAATAAGTGCATCATGTAAATGTGCATAAGAAATGGAATGATATGCATCATCACATGAAACCTGCAAAGGCTAAAATGTTGCCTCATGAGGACTAGCACTAGACTGTCCACCTGTAAAAAGAGGTAGCAAAGTATCATACATGTCTTTGGAGCTAACAGATATCTCCTTAGTACATGAAAGCAATGGCTAAATAGCATCTTCCACAAAGACAACATCACGGCTAACCAGAATTCATTTAGTTTGTGGATGATACAACGATAGCCTTTACTTTCAGAACTATACCCAACAAAAATACATTTTACTACTTTATCATCCAATTTTCTACAATGTTGTTTAGGCACTAATACATATGCCAAACAATGAAAAACACACAGATGAGCAACAGATGGCTTGCAATCATGCCAAGCCTCATATGGAGTGATAGACAATAGTGCTTTAGTGGGATACCCACTAAGTACATATGTTGCACACATGAGAGCCTCAAGCCAAAAACTATGTGGTAGATCTTGACTCTTGACCATACACCTCGCCATCACCATGAGTGACATGTGCTTTTCTTCAACAACTCCATTCTGTTGAGGTATACATAGCACTATACACTCATGTTTTATGCCACATTCAACCAAAAATGCATTAAAATCAGAGGACATATATTCCCCACCTCGATTAGAACTGAGGGTGCCCATTTTACATGCTCACAGATTTTCATCCAAAAACAAAAATTGTTTGAAGCACATGAACACTTCAGACTTTGTCTTCAATGGATATACCCATGAATGCCTCGAAAAATCATCAATGAAAATCACGAAGTAAAGATAATTTCCAAAAGAAGGTGTGTGCATAGGACCAAAGCTTCAAACGTCTCCCTAGGAAATGGAAGTAAGCCCAAAGCTTTGCGGAAAGCTTCAAACTTCTCCCTAGGTAGAGCCTTCTTGAAAAGGTCTGCAATGTTCTCTTGCATGGGCACATATGCCAAACTGATCTCCCTAGTAGAGAACCTCTCCTTGACATAATGATTATGCAGCTCAATGTGCTTACTATGAGCATGGAACACATGGTTCCTCGCAACTGCGAATGCGCTCTTACTATCAGTAAAGATGGTGATGGCAGGAGGCTGACCAACCCCCAAATCAGCCATAAGGCATCTGCGCCACACATACTCAACAATCGCTATGAAAGTTGCCCTATACTCAGCTCCAAAATTGGAAGTGGCCATAGTAGGCTGCTTCTTGCTCAACTAAGATATACATGAGTTACCGAGCATGAAGCAAAAGCCACAAGTGGACACATGAGTTTCATAGCAACTAGCCCAATCTGAGTCAGAAAAAGCATGCAAATTTGGCGGTAGTGATCCCGCCTTGGGATAAAACATGCCAAGTAGCCGAGTACCACTCAATTAGCGAAAGATGCGCTTAACCGCCTGCCAATGCTTGACTCCTTGGCAATGCATAAACCTGCTCATCTATGAGACAGCAAACTGAATATCTGGCCGAGTAATGCATAACTAAATCAAGCATCCAATAGCCTGCTCATAGAGAACAACATCAAATGCATCTTGAGCATCCTAAAGACTCAATTATTAACCTGTCTCCATAGGAGTGGCAATAGGATTATAGTCTTCAAGGCCAAAATGATACAATTATGTGTCAATATATTTCGTTTGACACAAGGCCATTCCACCATCAACATGCATAAATTGAATGCACAAATAGTGATGCAAATGCCCCAAATCATACATCTCAAATGAGGCATGTAAATTAGCCTTAAAATCAGCAATATGCCTCTCATGAGGACCAGTGAGCAGCATGTCATCAACATAAACCACAATGATCAGAACTACATCATTAGGACGCTTAACATATAAGGTGCTTTCAATTGGACTATTCTCAAAACAATGTGCAATTAGATAGGCATGTATCTTTTCATACCAAGCATGTGGAGCTTGCTTTCAGCCATATAATGCCTTCTTAAACCTGCACACCTAGTTCTCATGCCCTTTCTACACAAAGCCATGAGGCTGAAAAACATACACTTCTTCATGCAAGTTGCTATTCAAAAATGTTGTTTTGATATCCAATTGATGTACATTCCAACCATGATGAGTTGCAAGTGTAGAGATGCTATGAACACTATTCATTCGGCAAGTAGGTGCAAAGGTCTCATCAAAATCAATGCCGAGCCCTATACATGTCAATTGTACCATCACGCTTGCGCTTCAGCTTGTATACCCACTTAGTCCCAATGGCCTTCTTGCCACGAGGCAAGTCACATAAAGACCAAGTAGCATTCTTCATTATAGCATCATATTCAGATTGCATAGCAACCATCCAATTTTCTGAATTTTGTGCTTTATCAAACAAAACAGGCTTATTCTCATCACAGAGACTAGATGCAGCCATAGCATAGCAATGTGATGCAAAAGAGGCACTATGAAAGCCTGAACGAGTACCATATGACAAAGGTGCATCTACTTTGCTATCACGCAAAGTTTGCACTAGCCATTTTGGCATAGTTTTGGCCTGCTCAATATCAGCTCTCTCATCAACAAGTGCATCATGTAAATTTGCATTAGAAATGGAATGACCTGCATCATCGCATGGAACGTGCAAAGGCTAAGAAGTTGCCTCATTAGGACCTGCACTAGACTGTCCACATGTAAAAAGAGGGTGCAAAGTATTATACATGTATTTGGAGCTAATAGATGTCTCCTTAGTACATGAAAGCAACAGCTGAATAGCATCTTCCTGAGAAACAACATCATGGCTAACCAGAATGCGTTTAGTTTGTGGATGATATAGATGATAGCCTTTACTTTTAGAACTGTACCCAACAAAAATACATTTTAGTGCTTTATCATCCAATTTTCTTCTATGTTGTTCAGGCACTAATACATATGCCAAACAACTAAAAACACGTAGATGAGCAACAGATGGCTTGCAATCATGCAAGGCCTCATATGGAGTGATAGGGACACCTATTTAGTACATATGTTGAACACATGACAGCCTCAAGCCAGAAACTATGTGGTAAATTCTGACTCTTAACCATACACCTCCATCTCCATGAGCGACCTGTTCTTTCATTCAACAACTCCATTCTGTTGAGGTGTATACGATACTGTACACTCGTGTTTTATCCCACATTCAACCACAATTGCATTGAGATCAGAAGACATATATTCCCCCCCTTGATTAGAACAAAGGGTTCCCATTTTACATGCTGATAGATTTTCAGCCAAAACCAAAAACTATTTGAAGCCCATGAACACTTCGGACTTTTCCTTCAATGGATATACCTATGCATGCCTAGAAAAATCATCGACTGAGTAGCCCGAACTTAACCATCTTTTGGAAAGGAGGAATGCTGCATTTTTTCCAAAATACAACCTTCACAAACATGTTTTCCGGGTGCCTCAAGTTTGGGCAAAGAGGACACCATTTTAGATTTCGGTAGGTGTAGAAAACTAGCAAAATTCAGATGACCAAAGCGTGCATGTCAAACCCGTGCATCTGACATAGCCTGAGAATCATGTACTACACATGCCGAATCATTTACATATCTTTCATAGTCTATGAGCTTATACAGACCACAATATAAAATGCCAGAAGCAATAATAACATCAATAAATTTCACAACCAAGACAATCCTGGCTAATGCAGAAACTGATAACATATTTTTCTTGATCCCTCGCACAAATAAGGCATCTGACAAAGTGAAAGAACTACCATCAACATTAGTCAAAATGATCTTACCAACTCCCATAACAAGATAAGAGGAGTTGTTGGCGCATGTAACAATATTCCCTATAGGGGCAAGCTCGAGTGAAGAGAATAAACTGCGTTGCAAGGTAATATGTTTGGTCGCCCCACTGTCAAAGTACCAAACATCTGAGCCTACTGCAGACATGCACTGCTCATGAGAAGATGGGTCAAAATTGAAAACAGTAGTAAATGCCCATTCTTCTTCCTGCACAAGATTAGCAGACTCTGTTTTTGGTGTAGAGGCTTCTACAACAACCATTCCAGCCTCTTTCTTCTTTGCCTCTTTAGCAGCCAGTTTTGGATAGCTCTTTATGATATGATCATTACCTTTACAGCACTTGCAAAAAAATTTTTGCTTTTCTGATTTCTTTTCATCTTTGTCTTCCCTCTTCGATTGTGCAGAATTAGCAGATTTTTGCTTACTACTTGAAGAGCTCCATTTTCCTTTGCCCTTCTAACTAGCCAAGAAAGCTTGATTTACAACATGCATAATGGACCTATTATGCCTGGAGTGATCCTCCTGCAACAGAACAAAGACTAACTCCTCAAATTACAAGGCGTTTGGATTGCCTTTCATCATCAATCAAAGAGTAGAAGCAAAACTCTGATATGAATCAGGAAAACCATTCAGAATGATCTACACAAGTGAGCTATCTGATATAACCTCATCAACAGAAATCAACAATTCCTTCAAATATTTGATCTTTGTTAGAAAATTGTCCATAGAATCACCTTCATTCATGTACTCTCAAACTATTTATGGAGGTAAGCAACACGAGCCTCATTCCTACCTTGGTACAATGTGGTAAGTGTATCCCAAGCATCCTTCGCTATTCCACAAGAGCAAATGTGAGGAATAATTGCAGGTTTGACAAATAAAGCTATCAATGCATGTGCCTGAGCATCTCTGCCATCCCAACGAATCTACTCTGCAGTAGGTGTAGTAGAAACCACAGGAAGAATAGGAATATGCAGAATATCATCATCTTCGACACCTTTTGCATCACCTTCACTACTTGTAGTTGTAACAGTTGCAGGTGTGATAAGATGCTTTTCAACGTCCTACACAATGTTGCACAATCCTTTTGCAACCAATACATGTTGCATCATATAAGCCCATAACGGGTAGTTGGTAACATCCAACTTATCCTCAACAACCAGCATACAGAATACATCACAACTTTCAGCCATGGCCAATGACTAAAATAGCTTGATGCAAAACATGGACTGTATCTCAAAAATTTGAACAGAACTGCCTAGACAAATTCTGCTAGACTTGTAGCAGACATCAAGATGCTTATACTTGCGAACCGAAGCTGGTATATACCTTTGGCACAAAAGGACAAAATAGCCTACACAAGCATTGTGATAGTGTGTTCAGGGGCCAAAACCAGCTGAGATCGCGATTTCAACACCATGAAGCAAAGCTATTTTGATCTCGAAAACATGCTAAGTATGCTCATCAAAATTTGTGCGATTCTGAGACTCCAACCAGAGGAGTGTCGATAGCGCCCTAGATGAACCGAGGACCTGCTCTAATATCATTTGTCAGAGTTAGACATTTGCGGAAGCACGCAAACCATACAAGGAAGAAGAAGAAGCTTGGAGCATAACACACAATACTGAATGTATTACTAGAGAATGTACAAAGATAAGAAGCCCATTAGGGCAACAGGCATATACACAAGGCGGGGGAAAAAAACCTCCTAAAGACGGAAAAAAGTGCCCCAACGGTCCTAGTGCGT